>VWZV01014155.1:673103-722977 GCA_013397155.1 Irena cyanogastra | reverse complement strand
GGCTGCAGCGCCCACTAGCGCGCGCCGCCGCGCGGCCGTTACGCAACGCTGCGCGCGCCCGAAAGGTCAGGCCGGGGAGGGCCGCGCGCCCCCCGCGCCGCCCCCAAAGCGGCCGGGGCGCGATGCAGGCAGGGCACCCTACCTAAAACCGGGAGGGGGTTTAAAGTTTTCTTCCATGGTAGGAATAAACAGAAACTTTTCTCCTAAGGGGAGCTTTTTTTTTTTTTTTTTTCCCTTCTAGAGTACAAACTACAGGAGAAGAGGGAAATTTTCTCATTAAAGTTACATCCCTGCAGTTAGTTCAATTACTTGATATATGCAGAAGATGTTGTAAATTTAAAGATTTAAATAGCTTACAAAGATGCCGGAGGCTCCATCAGTTAATTTCCTTAATTTATGGATTTTTAGCTGAGCTTCTGAAATGAAAAGGAGAATGAGAACTAGGTCAGCAGAGAGATTTGCATCCAGAACAGACTAAAATTTGTTTTCCTTGACCATCCCATCAGCCCAGGTGTGATCCTTTGTGGGGTCGCTGTCCTCCAGGCTGGGACTCTCTGCCTCTGTGAGCACGGCACAAAGGGGTAGATTTTATTCTAAAATAATCTCGGAACACAAGCGTGTCCCCAGCCAGCTGCCTCACCTGATGGCTGCACAAGGCTGTAGCCTGAGTACTCTCATTTCCTCAGCACTCTGGTCAACAAGTGGATGCGAAGAGGACAAGCTCCACTGAGACGGTGACCTGCTGCACAGCCCGAGTTTCACTCAGCTTTTCTGTAGGGGTGCGGGTGAACTATTTGGAATGACTTGGCATCATAATTTTTACTTGCTTTGTGAATTACTGACTGCTAAGTGAAAAATAAATATGAGAATCTCGAACAGCAATCAGAGCAGCATAAAAATAGGATACTTCTGCACTGAGGCATGCTAAAGAGGAAGGAGAAGACCTAAAAATACTACACTTGTACGAAAAGTAGGAATTGTGATCTGACTCATCCCAACACATCTGTGACAGCCACTATTTAATTGTGCTGCATGGAAATGGGATGCACGGATAATAAAGATTCGGTTGGTTTGTTTGCTTGTAGATCAAAGCAAAGACACAGTAGCACTTGGGATGAAAAAGCCTGCGCATGGTACGTAACTTGTGCGGGATTGTTTTTACTGGATCTGAGAAAAGGACAATGTACTTGGGAGCTTTGTGTTTTTTCTTGCTTCTATTAATGTTGAAGGTAATAAAGGTACGCGTTACAGCTCTATATGCACGCTCTCATTTCTTTCTTCTCACCCAAGTGTGTGAGTGCCTTTCTGTTGTTTTGTTTCAATATGTGAGAATATATACATATGAATCAATACTTAAAAGATTGATATAAACTAAACAGTTTTAGGAAGCAACATTGCGGTATGATTAGTATTGGTGTTCATGATTTAACGTTTCTTTTCCCACTAGATGAAGTTTCTAAGATTTGCAAGGTACGTGTCAAGGACGGGTATATAAATGGATTTTTATTTATTCACAACTCCAAGACTAATTGCTTCTCTTTGCCTGAAGGCCAAGAGATTGGTTTTAATATGACACTTCAAAAGTATTCATAGAACTACAGAGATACTAAGTGTCATTGTTTAAGAGAGAAATCTCGCTATGCTACTTGTGACCCTGAAAATAAAATCTTCTACTGTATTTTGAATCCTAATGTTGTTTTTCAGAGTTTCACTTAAAGCTCAACTATCAAGAAGTGTACAAAGGAAAATATTAAATAGTATGTAGTGAACAAAAAAGAAGAAATACTGTTAGAACTGAATATAACTTATTTTCTCAATAGTTATATTATCCTCCCTATAAAGCAATACAAAATTTGTAGCAGAAGATTCCTGAGCTTAGTTATTAGATATTAGATTATTAGATATTAGATATTAGGATATTAGAATTAGAAATTATGAGTTTTAATTTATCATGGGTGCTTAAAAGTTCTTAACCAAATGCCCAGCATGTGTTTATTACAATCCTAAGAACTTCAAAATACATACTTTGAATTTTTTTCTTACCAACAGTTCTTTGAATTCTCTGCAGATGCTTAAAAATGGAATTGGACAGAACAATTCTGTAATCTGTTTTTATACCTGATTATTCTATAGTTTACTTTCATTTTTTTAATACATGGGTAAAATATATATTGATACACCTAAGACAGAGAAGCCCATAAGGAACTCCAGCTCATTTTCTTTTTATTCCCAAAAAATAGTTAATTGTGTGTATGTTACAGGACAGAATATTACTAGTCCATGAAAATATGCTGATTTGAAGGAATATAAGTTTCCTATCAAAAACATGATCCAAATATATTTTGAGATGTGTGAAAGAATGATAAATTGACAAACAGCATCAACCTCTTGTGTACCATGGTCTCTGAATAAAAGCAGGACAACTTCCAGTTGGTGTTGTACTTGAGGGCTTGTGTGTATGACTTTGTGGTAACAGACCTCATCCTGTCCTAGTCCTTACTCTTTTCCTTACATTATGGGTTTTATCCTGAGGTTTAAACCTGACTTCAGCACTTGTTACGTTACACAACTTAACTTGAGGCATTCTGGTGATGATACCAACATTTCCACCAACTACTATAAGTGCAGGGAGAAAACTATGGAGTACCTGGTCCTTGCTGAAACTCACCATGTTCTACTAGGCATTTTAAGATAAAGCAGGAAGTAAGGGAGAAAATGGATCATTTCATTAAATGTTTAAAGCAGATAAATGAGAATTAAGGGGTTGTTCCTTTAAAACAAAGGAATCAATGTCTGTATGTAGATTAATACTCCTCCCAGTCACAGTTAAGACACCACTGTAGCTTAGATGGACTTTTGTCTTGGAAGAGGAGATTTGGGTAAATAATCAGGATTTCAGAAGTAGCTGTTGGACACCAGGTGCACGCTCAGTCAGCAAAGGCTCCATGAGTGCTGCTTTCAGTGTGTTTTCACAGCTGTGACTGGGTTTGGCTCTGTCTCTGGACCGCAGGGGCACCGGGGACAAACACATCTGAACGCAGAGGTTGGCGCCCGTGGGTGCTCCGACTGCCACCATTGCTTCCACCTCTGGAAATGCGAGGGAAGCAGAAGCTGCGGAAAGCTGATGTTACATATGTGCTGAGCCTCCAAAAAGGTTTGTTCTTGTGAGGAATCTGAAAATATTAAGCATCTTGAAATCCCAGTACTTGCTGCAGTCAGTTGACATATAAGGAATAACTAAAATAAAGGACATCTCCCAGCTGAAGCAAGTTTTCAGGCCAGTTGCAGTGCCAGTCATTCTGGAACAGGAACTTGACCCAGGGTTTACTAATTAAGTCAAATAATTGTTTGTCATTTGTAGACAGATGAGGGGTTTCCTGAGAGCAGTGAGCATGACCACGCAAAGAACAAAATCTGATCATTAGGAAATAACCAAGTCTTGTCAGTCTTTTCCCTTGAATGCTCTTCTATTCTTTTCAAGAAACAGCTTGCTGCTGAGTAAGTTTACAAACCATTACTTTATTGACTAAATACAGATGGACTGTTTTTAAAACTATCCATTATCCAGTGCCTAACTCGTGACAGCAGCGTGATACAAAGAAATAATCTGTCCTGGAATGCCAAGATGAAATAGCTTGTCAGGAAATACAGTATAGGAAAGGTTTGTTTGTCTCTTCTGCTTCCAACTGTTATAAGCCAAAGATAGCTTCCAAAATGAAATTTGCATAATTAAGATGTCCCGTGTTAATGTTCAGCATAGTGTTTCAAGTTTCACACATTTTGTTAAGTGCTCTGCCTCCTCTTCTTAAACAGGTTATAAAACTGAGGAGTGGTTTTTAACCTGTTTAAGTAACGTGTGTGGTGTTAGCTTTTAGCTATATATTAAATAAAGCTTATCCATATTGTATATGTCACAGAGAGGAGAAAACATTTTTATGGCTGAGTTTAATCCATTCATTGGTTTATTAGAGACACAATGTACTCTGAAGAATGCCACAAATCCACATGGTGTCCCTGAACGCTTGATTTTTGCATATGGATCGCTGACTTAGCTGAACGATGTATAAGATCCTGTGTAGCCAGGCAGCTCCCAGCTGAATACACTTCTAAGGGAGGTTACACGCATTGCTTCTGCCAGCAAAGGTCTGGAATATGTTAAACTGCAAAAAAATTCCCTTAACGGAATATAGAGAATGAAGAATAGAGCTATAATGGCCCTTTTGTAACAAATCATTTACACTTTTTAGGAACTTTGGGCACAGGCACCTCTAGAATCATAGGTGCATTGCTTATTTATGTAGCAGCATTTCAGCATGCTTTTTCTTTGTTTTTTACCAGACCGAAGGGGTTTGGATCATGCATGGCAGGGACAGAACCCGAGAGAGCAGCAGCTCAGCAAAGTATCACGACAATGACGTGAAAATGGGAGAGAAAGAAAATGGAGCAAATTCTTCCAGAACCTGAATTTAACAGCACAGAGAAATGGAATTAAGCACACCTTTATTTTGAAAAATATATAAATAATAGAAACAAATAGTAGCAGAATTGAAAGGAGAAAACTAGAAGAATATTTTGAGGTAGTGATGTTCATCTGTTGGATTAAATGATTAGCAAATTGGAATTTGTAGGACTGCGGTGAACTTGCAGAGTGAGACACGATACAGAACAAAACTCATTACTGCTAACAGTACGAAAAGGGAGCAGTAGCAGTGTTGTGGCCATGATTTCTGCGTGCTAACCCCCGATGGTTCTCCCTGCCCACCTGTGACGCAGGCGGGCTCAGCTGGAGCGTTTCCACCGCAGAACAGAACGTGGCCCTACCACAGGGCTGATGCGCGGCCGTGCTGCTCTGCCTGGGCTGCCGCGGGAGAGCCGAGCTGCAGCCTCGCTGCCATTGTTTCAGCACAAAGGAGAGGAGAGCTCTGAACCTGGCCAGCTGAGCGAGAGCCGATCCAAATCTTGCTATGCCAGAGACCCTTGGAAAGGAGGCAGTATGTCAGACATATGGTTGAAACATGCTGTGCTCCAGCCATCCTCGGCTAGCGTATGGTCTCCCGAGTACCACTGCCAGCTGGGCTCTAATTTACACTGGGCCTGAGAATCAGGGACCTTAGCAGTCCCCCTGATGGTCTCTCCTCCTTTGCTTCACTGATTTCAAATATGCAGCTAGTCAGAGCCTTGCATTTTCCCTGTCTGGCATCCTTTCAGACGGACACAGAGGGATATCCTTCTTTACTTTAACAGTGTGTTTGGTTGAGTAAGGAGAGCCGGGTATTCTGTGAGAGTAAAATTTCAGCATCCTGACTCTGTAGAATATTTTATATTCATGGTGTCACAGCAGATGTCATACAAGTATGTAAAGTTAATAAAACAAGCATCCCTAAAGCAACTGATACAGAAACAGCACTGTGCCAAGTAGTAGAAATTATACTTATCTGTTCTAACCTGTGTCTTTGAGGATGCATATGCATGTTCATTTTCCATGGATTTTCACTCTTGACTTCGTAAATATTGTATTATTCCACATTCTGTCATGGATTTCCTCTCAGAAAAAAGAACAGGATGCTTGTTGGAATAAACTCCTTAAATAAGAGACATATTTCTCATATTGAAGTGCATGTTGAATGGTGCACAGAGAAGAGAGTAAAAAAGTCTTTGTTAAACCCTTGTTTAAACTTCAGTTCAAGTGTTTTATTACAATGTGACAGATTTTGCCAGTCTTCACTTTGAATGGTTATTGAAGGAATTAATTTGTATTTATATACAACTTTTAGTTTGCAATTAGCCTCTGAGATGTAGAACTTGCAGAAGAAATCTGTAAACAGATGAATTCAATACAATATGAAATAAAAATTATTTGATACTCCTAGCCCCTAGTAGCCTTCTTGAAGTGGTTTGTAGCAGCAATTACGTGGTTCTGTCGTCTTAATTTTTGGAACATTATGCTAAGTCTGCTTTATGCAAAGGGTCGTTGTGCACATTTAGTATTTTTGTGAATGCTATTCAGTTAAGGCTTCTGTTGTCAAGACATTCTCTTGGGAAAAAGGTGCACGTATATTTTCAGATGTGATATTCTTTGGTGAATAAAGGCATTTGAAAAGCCCTTGCATGAAGCAGTTTCACTTTAATCCCTTGTTTCTGAATACACTGTGCTAAGTCTAACAGAGGAGATCAGCCTTGGCTGCTCTGCTGCTTGCTCAGAAGTGTCTCTCCTTGTAAAACCTCATCTTGGAGTTAATTGTCCAGACCACCTCCTGTTCCTCACAAGATGTTCTTGAGTTATGACATAACGAAGGAACCTCCTGGCTAGGAGCTGCCTTTGCTCTGAGGAACCAGTGATTTAATAGTAACAGGGTAAATGAACTGAACAGGTGGATATGGTCTTCATTCAACAGGACCATGAAGGTGTCCAAGGACAAGTGATCTCATCTGCATCGCCAAGACCCTCCAGTTTCCTCCCCTTGCTGCTTTGCTGTTTAATTCTTGCCTCTTATTTCAGATGACACTGGTAGTTTTTGGAGCAGTGATACTTCTGTGTATCCAACACACTGGAGCCCATTTCTCATTTGGGCATCAACAATGACCTCACAATTGCTTGCAAGAGTCGTGTCATCAGCTCTGATAAAATGATAAAGGATGTGAGTAAAAATTACGCTTGGGTCTGTGCAGGATCCCATATTCCTTCTCATTTGCTGCTTTTTAGAGCTTCTCTCTTCAGTCACAAGCCTGAAATTCAAATGCAGACTCTTCCCCCTGTGGACCAGGTATTTACTTGCTTTTCATGAGCATCTACGTTGATATTCCCAGAATGGCAGGGATGGAAGGGTATACGTTTTGCCTATGAAAAGTGCAGCTCTTCCAAGAGGATTAAGGTTCTTCTTCCTTGCATCTGGGGAATAGTAAAGCAGGGTGGGTGGCTTTCCTGAGGTCAGCAATGGCAGAGGCAGGGAAGACTCTCTCCTTTCCTCTCTCCTTTTCTCTTCACGTCTGGTGGAGCAGGTAGGAAACCAGAATGGCTTAGGGGAAGAGAAAGAAGGCCACTCTTGGAGGACATCTCGGCCACAGTCTTCCTCCTGTGTCCGCTCTTCACCCCTACAATTCTGCCTGTTGTTTCCCCAGATGAAGGCTCCCGTCCGATTGTTCCCTGCTTGGCAGCTCTGCCACAGTAGAATAGCAAGTCCCCATCTCTCCTGCTATGCTGCATGAAACTAAAAATATCAACCCCACTGGAGTTATTTCTACATTAAAGATGTAAGTGAAATAAAAAAATCACTTTTGGAGCTTTTTATTTTTTATTTAATTTTTAATTAATCTTAATTAATTTGAATTTTGAAGCAATCTGAAAAATAGTTTAAAATTAGTATATAGATATATATATTTCGGTGGGTTCCCCCCCCTCCCCCCATATCCACTGGTGACAGCATGAATAATCCAGGGCAGAAGTTCTGGTCCCCGTTTGTATCGCCGAGGTCGGGGCTTTGCTCAGACCTGGCATGGGGCGAGCGGGAGCCGGCTGTCCCCATGTCGCCATTCTGGCCTCAGGGCGGACGCGGGGAGAGCCCGCAGGGCCCGGCTGGGTGCAGGAGCCGCGCTCGGGCCCGGGGCAGCCGCCGAGTCCCCGCTCCTGCCCGCACCTCGCCTGAGCCCCACTCCCGCCTGAGCCTCGCCTGGACCCCGCTCCCGCCTGAGTCTCGCTCCCGCCTCAGCCCCGCTACCGCCTGAGCCTCGCCTCAGCCCCTCTCCCACCTCAGCCCCTCTCCCGCCCCGCGGCCCACCCCGTCCCGCGCCCGCCGTTGCCGTGGAGACGGGTGGCTGCCCGAGGGCTGAGGAGGCTGGAGGAGAGCGGCGCCCCGGGCTGAGGGATCCGCACGGCGCTGCGGGATCCCTGTGGGGCCGGCGCTGCCGAGCAGCCCCGGGGGCTGAGCAGGACCCTCTGGGTGGGGGTCCAGCGCCTTGCAGGGCCCTTCGCTCCTGTGGCAGCGCAGAGAGCCCGCGGACCCGTCGGCCTGTGCCCAGCCCCGGCAGGGGTGCCCGGGGCCGCAGGGCCACCCCGGCTCCCCGCAGCTCCCGGCGGGAGCGGCACGGGCCGTGGGATCTGCCGGGGCCGCGGCCCTCCGAGAGTGTTGTTGTTTCTAATTAATGCCTGTGTGGTAGCCTAATCTGCGTTACCGGGCTCTCTGGAGTATTGTCGCAACAAAGGTATATTCTAGGGTTCAGTTAATTAAAAATTACTTATAAATCTGCCTAGGTCCTGTGTTGCACTTAACTCTGCTCTTGTGGCTGCACCACAGAAGAACTACCCAATATTTATGCAGTTACAGCAGTAATTTCGCTAATTTCCTGCAGAGCTCTGTTCTCTGCTCTTCCTCACGGGGTTCTGAGGGCTTGCTGTCGTGTGGGGAGGCAGGACTGAGCGCTGCTTTCCCCCGTGTCCGCAGCAGAGCAGCTCCGCGGGGCCCTGGCCATTGTGCTGCTGCCGGCCTTGCTCGGGGCAGGGCTGCCTGCTCTCCCAAGGGCGCTTGGTTCTAGGGCTGGGGCTTGGAGCACACTTACACCTCTAGGTAGATTTGTGCTGGGATGAAGCTATGTCATGAGTCCTCAGGAGACATGATAAGATGACATGTGTTAGATTCTGGTTTTATTTTATAATAAGCTTCACGCTCCCCACCCCATTGGGTTTTTTTTCAAGTATATGTGAAGTGTCTAATATGTGTTCTCTTCGGTTATATACTTTTTATTAACTCAGTATCAACCATGCACTTAAACGCATACTTGTGGCGAGGATGTGTCTGATTTGCTTATAGAAAGGAAGTTCGAGCAAAAACTTGATGAAAAATACCTGATTTCTATATACAAGTCTGTTTATTTTGGAGCTAATTTCTTTTTGAGACTGATAACAAGGGAGAATGTCTCTCTCAACAAGCCAAATTGAAAGAAGATGATACAGAAGCTGGATTCAGTATGGGTGAATAAATCTAGCTGTAGAGCTACACATTAACTCTGGAGTTTCACACTGCATTGCAAAGTATGGTAAGCTTGTCTCAACTCTTGGGTTTTGTTGGTGGGTTTTTTTGGTTTTTTTTGTTGTTGTTTTTTTTTTTTTTTTGTTTTGTTTTTTTTTCTCTAAGGAGTCTAAGCAGTAGAGTGCCAGCACTGCTGACACTTGGCATCCCAGAAATAGATGTTTAAGTCAAGTGTTTGAAACAGAAATTGTGTCACTGTTTCTTTCTGGCCTATAGAACATAACAGAGTAGTCATGTGGTTGATTAAGAACTATACTGCATTTCTGGGATAGAAAATACACAGTATAGAGGTCAATTCTAAGAACATGTTATGAGTAAATTCATTGACTAGGAGAATAAGAACTTTAATATTTTGCTTTTATATAAAAAAGTCCTAACCAATTATTTGTCTTTAGCCTCTATTCTTCAATAAATTTTTAAAAATCGTGTTGTTGAAGAATATAGCCAAAGTATCTGTTCCAGAGTACAGGTATCTGGGAAAGGTTGCCAATATGTAGCTTATCTTTGGAAGAAAAGCATGATCTTTCCTGAGAATTTTTGAGGAAAATGATTACTTAATCATTCAATATTACTTTCTATTAATTTGAGAACGGTTACTGATTGTTTATAAAACCCAGCCCACTAAGGGTGCTTCTACTTCATGTCACACCTCATTGTTTTGCAAATTGTCTGTGATTGCGGAAGTTGATTTGAAGTCTTAGGAATTTTATTTCTTGACCATCTACTTGTGTAGTCTAAAATCTTCACTCTGAAGAATGCACCAGAAATACTTGTTTTGGTATGTAGAGCTTTGATTTCTATCAGCTGTATAGAATAATTTTGTGAAAAAGCTTGAGAGAATCACAGAATGATGCAATGTTAAGGGATTGGAAGGGACCTTAAACATCACCTGGTCCCAACCCAGGTTGCTCAAGGCCTTGTACAACCTGGCCTTGGACACTTCCAGAGATGAAGAATCTACAACCTGTTCCTGTGTCTCACCAGCCTCACAGTGAAAAAATTCTTCCTAATATCCAGTCTGTCTGTAACTATCCTGTCCTACCACTGCAGCTCCCAATGAAATGTCCTTCCTGCAGCCCCTTCAGACCTGGAAGGTGCCCTGAGGTCTCCACACAGAAGAACCTTCTCTTGTCCAGGGTGAACAGCCCCAACTTTCTCAGCTTGTCTTCATAGGGGACGGGCCCCACTCCTCTGGACTTGCTGCAACAGTTCCATGTCCTTCTTGTGTTGGGAGCACCAGAACTGGATGCAACACTGCCACTGGGGTCTCACAAGAGCAGTGTAGTGGGGGAGAATCACCTCCCTTGACCTTCTGGCCATGCTTCTCTGGATGCAGCTCAGTATTCCCTTGGTGTTCTGGGCTGTGAGCACTCACTGCTGGCTCATGCTGAGTTTTTGATCAACCATCACCCCCAAGACAGAATAATTTTGTGAAAATCCTGGTGTTCTCAGGGACAACCTGCTTGCCTTTCCATGACTTTCAAATGCTTATTCTCTTAAAGATTTGATGACTCTTTTCATGTGGGCAAAAGCAAGCAAAGGAGCCCCCTGATGGTATTGAACAGTGCAGTTGGCAGAACAGGCTTGTAGTGTTGTGGGACTCCTCATTGTCTCCTCACTTGAAAAACATAATATTGCTGTACAAGTCTGTAGTTAACTATGTTTGTTGGATAAATGTAGTTGTCACAAGCTGCATTTCATCCTTTGCAGAGCAACCGAGAGAGCAGTAATTTCAGGACCAAAGCTCACTGGCTCACTCTGCTTTTAGTAGAGCTGCTGCAATTAAAATATAGGAAGCCTTTTATAAGAATTAATTTAGGAGGGGAGACACACACTGTACATGCCCATTTATTGGTGAGATTTATACTTCTGCATTCTATGCAAATAATAGGTCTTAGCTTTTCTGTTTACATGCTGTTAATCCGGCCTGTAGCTTAAAACTCTTCTTTTTAATAGCTCCACTAAGAAATTAAGGGAGGACTTACTTGGGCAAGGAAACCCAAAATTAATCTTGCATGGGTATCTGGTGATCTAGTAGATACTTTCTTTCTGAAATTCAGAACTTTTATGAACCAAGTTCTGGCCTCTGTTCATTTCCATTAAACTTGGTCATGCAATTTAATGTGGTTTGCTTCCCTTTTTTTTTTTTTTTTTTGTTGATGCCTGATAGTTATGCTAATAGAGTGTTAACTTTGTGATATTTAATGTTTACAGTGTTAATATGTAAAGATAATAGCTGTGCTTTGTAGTGTTGGAGAATTTTAGTATGTTATTTATAGATATGAAACCTACAAGATATGATATAAAAGCCTTCAATATGAAAAATGTTACAATTCTGAGCAGACAGTGAGAAAATTGCCTTTTAGAGGTCAAAACTCCCAGTGCCTCTGGCAACATGGCCTTGATGTCATTTGACAGGGTGGAAACACAGCCCTTCATGGGAATAAACAGCCAATACCTGCATGATTCATTTTGTTAGAAGGGTTCTCCCATTGTTGCTAGGCAATATTTCCTAGGTGGAGTTAAAAACCAACAAAAATATCAACAACAAAACCCCCAAAACCCAACTGCTGTCTCCTCAGAATAATACCTATTGCAAGTTGTCTTGCTATTGTTTATTTGTTTTTCTAATTAAGTAATTTTTCCTTCTGCAGAATAGATGTGTCAGCTGAGTCTCAATAGAGACCTTCCCCACTAAGAGGCAGCAAGGGGAAGAGCTGGCAAAGGGTTGCACCTGGTTAGTGGAAGGTTTCCTTTCTGTCTCCCTCTGTCCCTTCTTAGAGCTGTCTGTTTGGAAATGCTCGACTGTGTTGTGATGTGCAATTCTCAGAGAAGAAACATGGCAGAGACCAGCAGACATTCATTTGAAATGATTTTCATTCACTGCATTCTGGAATGGACTTGAAAGCAGGTCTCAGAGGCAACTTGTATGTACCAGTTTGTCTTACATATTTATTTGTGACAGACTTGAATCTTCAGGATGGTATTCTATCAAGTGACATACCGACTCAGTGTGATGTGTGTCTAAAAATAGGTCATTGTCAAAGGACAGGAAAGGAATTGTATAAATCTATAAACCAAAGCATTGCATTGCATGTGATAGCATACTCTGAAGCTGAGGTAATGCTATCTTCGAAATTGTAGCTTTCCATGCATTATTTTCTAGAATAATAGATTAACACTGCATTTATCAAAACAGGAGGATGGCTGCAGACTCTAAAGACAGTTAATGCTAATGGGTTACTTCTGACACAACAGTTAGAAACAGTAAAGTAAAACAAACCATCTCAGAAGGTGGCAGGGCTGGAGCAAACTTTGCTCTTATGCTTAAAATATTACTGATTTAAACCTCCCATTTTTTCACGTGTTAAATTGTATCATAAACCACTTATTTAGTGCTGGGACTTAGGCATTTGAGTTTGAGAATAATGCTTCTGTTTTGTGCATTTGGTCAATGTGAATGGATTTTTTTCCTCTAGTTAACCTAGAGTGTTGAGAGGCCTGAAAAATGAGACCCTGAAGAGTGACACTGTTTAAAAATGGGCATTAGGAAAGGAATTTTTGTAATTTTAAATAACCTGTTGATGTATACAAATGTGTGGGGTTTGGAGAGTAACAGAACAGTGCAGATTTTTGTACTTTTTATGATAGCATAAGTGCCAGTACATAGGTGAGGTCTTGAACTTAGCTGCATAAGTTATATGTTTTGGTGTTTAATGCAGTGTTGATACTGCAAACCAAATAGAAGAGCTAATATTTAATTAAAGATAGAGTGTGGAAATAGTCAGCAAAAGAACAAATACATCTGTGTACAGGGTTATATTGAGAGGTTTGGAGTTACCAGGTAAAGGGGAAGTGTGACATCTGGTGGAAAGATGGTATCAGGAGCAAGAGATCCATTAGTGATAAATGAGATTATTTGGCACAAAAATGCATTATATGATGCTTGAAACCACTGCTGGAGATGAAATTCAGAGGAGTGACTTATTTTGTGATCTCACAGTTCATATTGTCCAAACCAGAATACATGGTAACATGATTATGTTCTTAATGAGTAGTGATCTCTTCTAAGCTACCAAAGAAAGCTTATTTTGTTAAATTCCTCCCCCAAATTCTTAATCTGCACTGAAAATAAATGAATATGGTACAGGTTTAGCTACCTTTGGGTATCCAAGTTTTTTTTCAGAAAAAATGTCATCCAAGTAGCTATGATGATCCTAGCAGGTTTTGGTGCTTGAGTTCTTTATTGAGTCTTCTGTAATACTGCTTCCAGGTGCAAGTCCCAGATTAGATGCTGCTGTTCTGGGAGATTCTGGTCTGACCCTGGCTTGGAGGTGGAACTGGAGCCCAGCACTGGAGCTCCTGTTTGGGTTCTGCTGTTCTGCTGCCTTGGAGCTGGTGGTGGTGGGCAGGCTCCTCTGCAGAGTGTGGGAATAGCCTCGAATTGCAGGAGGGAGGAGAAGAAGGGAGGAACTCTACAGGAGAAGCGGGAAGGGAACTGGAGCTACCTTTTGCTTGGTGTCACATTGCTAGAGTTATAACTTGCATAAAATCAGGGTGGGCTCAGAGCTGCAGAGATCTTGTGTTTATTTCCAAAGTATGTTGTGGAAAAAGAGTCTGCAATTCATTGGGAACTCTATGTATTAGGATGTTCAGGAACTTCCTAGCTCAGCTCAAAGGCCCAGGAGAAAAAAAAAAAAAGAGAATTCATCTTAATCTTTCAGCTCTGCTTTAAAATACCTGATTCTTCTGAGGTTTCATTCCATAGGATATTGATCATTCCATGTCAGTCTTGAAATTTTTCTGTGTTACAACTTTGCTGCCGAAAGATTGCTTTATTCCAAGCATAGCACAAGTTCAGTCGTGGTTCTGCTTTGTAGTTCAGGCTCATCTCCTGTGCATAACTGCCCGCTCCAATCATGTGGGATTTCCCCCTTCATCAGAAGGCAATAAATCTTGAGCTTCTTTTGTTCTTTATGCATTTTTCTTCTGTTTTTAATGTTAGCATCTCACTTGCTAGAACAATATATTATAAGAGTTATGAATCCTTTTCCTGCTTTGGGGGCAGACTCCATCTGCAAGTTTTTGCCTGCTCCCACAAAAATAATCTTGTTTGGGAACTAGCCAGTTCAGAGAGGGAAACAAGTTAACAAATACCTAAACCCACAAATCTGGCATTTCAATGTTAGACTGCAGTGGGGTAGACCCATCTCAGGTGGCTGGCTTCTTGGTCAGCCACATCAGGCATTTAACAGCAGCATGTTTGAGTAACCTGTTTCTCAGGTCACCTCATCATTAGAGTCACAAATTAATGATATTCATGAACTCTGCTGCTTTGGTACCATGATGAATAAAATACATTGTTTACTCGAAGAGTATTGTTCTGCTTTGCTTCTGGTGGCAGGGGTTTGGATAATCCAAATGGGTGTGAGTAGAAGCCCTGTGGCAGAGAGTTTGCTGATACACTTTAGTGCAGTCAGCTTAGTGTCGAACACTTTCTTCCTAATCTACCCCCTCCTCCTCAGCAGGGTGGCAGTAATTATCCTTTTCTGCCTGCCTTTCTTGGGATAGGTTGAGTAGGCACTCTCATACTTGTGGAACCACATCAATTAAAAACCAGTTAACTCTTACTGTATTGTCATATGAAGACTGGATGCAGGCCAAGCTTCAGTTTCTCCATGAGATGTTTTATGTTTTACCATGTTGGGAGGGAAACAAACCTAATGCTTTCCTTCAGAGAACCTCATAGTATAAATCAATAGCTTTCTGAAGGTTAATTTAAGTTTGAAATTGTCCTATTAAAAGGGAGAAGATAGTCTAGTTTAAGTCTCTTGGAAATTTAAGTGAAAAACATAATTTTTAGTAATGTTGAGATTGAGTCTTTTAAAGGATCTCTAGACATATACTAAAAAAAAAAAAAAAATCAGACCAGAAATTTTGATTGACCTGAGAGCCAGACTGACAAGTTTTAGTTCTCAGCTCTGTGTTGGTGAGGAGACAATTCTCCTTCTTACCAAATTATAACTGACAATCGTACTGAGCCTGTGCTAGCACAAGGTGCTTTCTTAACTGCAAATGTGATTTCAGCATGAAAATACCATAATAAATTCAATGAATGGACTTTCTTCTGTAGTGTACTCTTATAATTATAAGCCCTTCATTTTTGCCTGGGGCATCTACTTAGGAGGTATCATAAAGTGAAAATAATCTTAATGTCAGTAAATGAGAAAAGAATGATCATATTGCCTTGCAGAAAAACAAAATGGGAAGGGGGACTGAGAAAGGGACAGTACAGAATTTTATTTGCTGCAGTCTTGTGGGCACCAGGAGAAAAATGCCCTTTATTTTTCTGAGAATGATTTAAAAATGTGTCTGTATCAATGTTGCACCTTCTGAGTAACGACTGAAATTTCTGACTATGCAGATATGATGTACAGCCTTTGAGAAAATGGATAGCTTGGTCTCAATTACTGGTATTGAGGACTAGGTGCATGGTGGCTGTTTTGGTGGTGTAAGTAGGAGGAGGAGGGGGAAGGTCCCTTGAGAACCTGTTGCCAAAAAAAAAAAAAAAATCTGCTGTAAGCCAAAACTTCATGAAAGTAGGATATGAAACTTGCTTATGGAAATTTACCACTGGATGCCACTGTTGCTTCATAGAATGTCATACTAAAATAACATCAGATCTGCTGAAAAATTCTGCTTTTCCTTCACTCTCATCTTCTTAGTTTTTATTACTTTAATCTTTGTTCATATCAAAGGAAAGGAGAAATCGTGCCCCACTTATTCTCTCCAGCAACATGGTGATATGGTTTCCATATCTAGAAGTGACAGCTTGTCATAGGAAAGAAAAGGGAATGACACAGAATTTTTCTTTTTTTTTCTTCCCCTTCTAAGGTAAAATATTTTTCAGATAGAGCAGAACAGAAGAAAGGCTCAGATGAAAGAGCAGCCAATTTTCCTTGTAACTAAATTCCTTCTCTCTGTCTCTGAATCCTGTGTTAATCACAACTAGATTTGGACACTGAGCCTTTACTCCTGTTTTAATGTCATCCTACAGAGCAGGGCAGGAGGTCACTTTTGCAGATACCTGTTTATTTCCTTTCCCAAGTGTTGGGCATTTTGTACTTGAAAGAATGTTTTTCACTCGTTACAATTTTTTCCTCCTCGGGGAAAGCAGGGAGGGTGAAGGTCATCAGGTGAATTTTTGATGGCTGTTGCTTGTTTTTACAGGTATGTTTGTAATCACCTGATTAGCAACTCTGTGGCTTTTCTCTAAGTCGTACAGTATGGAGTTTTGTAAATAGCTTTTTTTTTTTTTTTAACTGAAGCAACCTCCCCAATGTAATTAATTTAATTAAATAAGAAAAAAAAAGATTCCTAACATCTGAAGTATACGTTTCAGATCAGATCGTTTGGGCTTTCTATTCTGAGTGCACCTAATTCCTAATCTTTCCTATGGGGAAAGAAAAGAAAAATGTTGGAAAAAGCCGTGAGAGATGAGGTTTTTCTGGTGTCGTGCCTGGCTTCTGCGGAGACAGTCCACCTTCTGCTGTGCGCCTGCTTAATTGGGTAAGCACAACTATCGTCGGTTCCATGAAGTGCTAGCCTAATTAGCAACAGTGGGGATGTGGGGAAAGGCAGAGACAATGGCAGTGATGTGTTGCGAGCTCAGAAGGAAGGAGCGGCAGTAGCCGTGCAGCCCCGAGAAAGCACGTTCGCTCTTCCTGCACGCCGGGCGGGAGCAGACAGACAGCAGGGCTTCAGCCCCGGGGCTCGGCACTGCCATGGAAACCGCACAGCAGCACCGCATCCCTCCGGCTCCGCGGCCCTGCGCACGCCGAGGCAGCGGCACCCACACGACCGGCGTGCGGCTGCAGCAGGGGAAGGCTGAAATGCACAGCCTTGTGCTGCTTCACCACTGCTTTATGAGGCAAATGGAGGGAAAGGAAAACAAACAAGTAAATGTAGTAAGTTTGGTATCAAAGATGGGCTGCTAGCTGCAGCACCATCCGCGTGCTGGATGTCTGACAGCCAGAATGCAGTTTAATGATGATACTGCTTGCTGATAATTCCCCTCTCTCTCCTGGAAGTGAAGTTTCACCTGGATTAATGTTGTGCTCTAAGTTTTGCAGTGATCGGGAGTGGATGCTAACACTGCATCACTGTAGGTTCCGAGGGGAAGCCTGCCAGCAGAGCTGCTGTTGATGCCACATAAACTAGTAGCGGTGACCCAGATAACATTGTGACCGACACAGTAAGTTACAGTGTCAGGAGGAATAAATGTCTCCTCCAGCCCCTCGCAGAGCTCCAGCTGTGCTGCGGTACCTGCCCTTAAGCCCCATCTACCCAAGAAACTGATGGGCTCTGGGAGCTGCTGGGCTTTGCTCAGTTGTGAGCTAGTTGTACAAGTGAATTCAGAAGATGCACAGTTATTGCAATCATTTGGAAATTGTGGTAATTTAGTGTTCTTAGTAAAGGAGCTTTCCAAAATGGTTGCCTGGCTCTGCCATGTCTGTTGAGAATTCCTAGCAGTCATCTAAACGTGACAGCTCTCTAAAGAGAACTTTTGTGCCCTCACCCCTCATCTACCCCCTCTGCTCAGTTCCTACTTCTAGGCCTGGGAGAGGACAAGTTTTTAAATTACCTTTCCTGAAGCTCTGCAGTCAGCCGTATCTTCATCTCACTTTTGTTCTGAGGTGGAAATGACAAGGTTTCTGTTGTGCTCATTTGTTATGCCATGCAGAGAGAAGGTTCCCCCTGTTCTTTTGCAGTAGGACTGGTTTCATGGCTGGAGAATCCTAAGTGGCTCTGCGGTGGCTTGATGTGGGCTTCCTCAAACCATAACATGAGGTACAGCAATAGAAAAGAAGCAGACATTTCTGGTATTTTTGGACAACAGCCTAAATATATCATCACTACTTTTTGTGGTTTAGAGCTGTCAGAGAAAAATAGCTAGGTGAAGTTTGACTTCAGCACAAGAAGGCCTGGGCTTTTCAATGTTGTGTGTACTGGTGAAAAGTGAGCAACAAGATGGAACAGAGCAGGATTTGAGCCTGTGTTTTTGAGAGTTTGTGGTCAAGTTAGCTAGCTGACTAAGGTAGAGGCAAAGCCAGAGAAGGATTAAAAAGGCATACCATACAAATGAAATAAATGAACTGCTGCCGCCTTTTTTTTTTCTCCCTCATCCCTTTCAATTTTAGAGTGAGTGCTGCAGAAGACCACTGCTGAACACTGTCCCCAGGCTTCCTCTACACTGGATGTATATGTATGCAAAGATCAGCAATGCTTCCACAGCCTTTTCAGTGTTCCTGGAGTGTACAGAATTCAGTTCCTACTGCATCAGGAGCCTTTTGAAGATAAACATCACTGACTCTTAGCTGTGCCATCTTTCGTTAACTGGAAAACTTAATATGGTATACAGTAAAACCCACTGCCAGAAATAGCAAAGAAAACTTCTGTATCTTTTACAAGAAGCCATAAGCAAAGAGCAAATGTGATTTGGAGCAGAGATGGAGAGAGCTTCTCCATGCCACGGACATTGTCAGAGTTAGGCATTGTCAGGGTTGTGAATACAGCTCTATATGTGTCTTTATAGCCACGGATCATCATGAAGCAGAAACCAATTGGTTTTACACCATGGAAGCCTCTGCTTGTTTATCTGTTTGAAAGCAGTCACTCATTCCTTTTGCTCTATTTGTAGCCTTCACAATTTAATATTTGTACAAATCTTAAAGGTGACACCTTCACAATGTAGGTTTTCGTTCTACAGTCCTTGTCTTTCATGCTGCTGCAATACATTAAAAATGTTTGCAGTCTCCTCTTCTAAGGGGGTGATCTTTGTAAATTTCTCTGGTCTCTTTGGGGATGCTGCATCCTCTGGCTGCTCATGTATGGAAAGTGCATTGGTACAAAATTATTTACAACTCTTTCAGTTGGTGCTGGATCTCTGTGGTCCTCCACTGCAAGTCTCTTCAAACTCTCAGAGGAGATTTTTCAACAGCTTCTGGCTCATAAGCAACAGCTTCCCCCATGATAACCCTGCAGCAACTCATCTTGTTC
The DNA here is from genome assembly GCA_013397155.1 of Irena cyanogastra. NCBI lineage: Eukaryota > Metazoa > Chordata > Aves > Passeriformes > Irenidae > Irena > Irena cyanogastra. Next base: position 703,895 of record VWZV01014155.1, on the reverse strand, counting down.
CTTCAAGCTTCTGTCTGTTGCCAACTTAGTCATTAGACTGATTATTATTTAAGCTGATCATGAATTCCAATTTGGACTCTGCTTTCACAGTGAATAATTAGAGAAGGCACCTTTCCCATCAATTTGTGCTATTCATGGAAATGTTATCACTTACAGAAGATACAGAATAGACATTTTTAGGTTTCTTTTATTTAAGTGACTGAGAAAAGGTCCATGCAAAGGGGAAGCTTCTAGGTGACTTACAGAAACCTTGCCTCGTTGGCCTTGCTCTGTACTAGATGTTCAGGGATTTGATGCTCGTGTTTTAAAATATTACAAGAATCTGGTGGGTTTATTTTTTGGGTTTTTTTTCTCTCCTATCATCCAATGTCATGAAGTCAAGTTCGGGCTATTTCTATAGACAGGACAACATTTAAACAGTGCATGAAAACATTCCTATATTTTTAAAATACTTCGAGACTAAAGTCAACAGTGAATATGTGAGATCAGGGCAGCAGATAGTGGCAAGACTGTAATAATTAACACAGAATACTTTTGTCTTTTGAAATAATATAGTCATATATGTGTGAATTTTAAAGACATGCCACGGTATTAGTTCTTTGATTAAAAGCCACAGACGATTAAAATCCTCAATTACTGTGTAGGCTTTCCTGAACTTTCTGGGAACTGGAGTAAAGGGAATAACTGATGGTCAAAGGGTGAAGACAGCCTGGCTGATCATTAATCTAAATTTGCCTGTGGAATATAGCTGTGAAAAAGTTGTTAGTGTGCTTTTCCTGCTCATCCTAAGCAAAAAAAAATGAGATTTTGCTCAAGTCTGGCTTTAAAGTAATTGAGGAAAAATAGGGAATGTTGAAACTTGGATCTTTTAGGTGGGATATGTGCTGGTGTTTTGATGGGGTTGTGGTTTTTTTTAGCCTTTTTTGGTTTTTTTTTGCTTGGTTTGTTTGTTTGTTGTTGTGGTTGGTTTTGTTTGTTTTGTTTGTTTTTGTGGTTTTTTGGGTTTTGTGTTTTTTTTTTTCCCCCAAAAAAACTTGGAAGGTGTTAGGCTTACTGTGATTCAAATTTCAATAGAGTAAAAGCAAAACTGTCAATCTTTATGCAGCTCTGAATGTATGTGAACTGTAGGAAAGGCATGACAGGGATGGGGGTTCCTTGATAACTTTCATGTAGCTACTGTAGGTTACAGGTGAAGCATGAAGCTGCCTGGCTTTCAGTGTGAGCAGCCCAAGAATGTTCCACAATTTCTCATTCTGTGACAGTGCCTTGTTCTGCTCCAGTTTTGTTGCTCACACCCCAGCTAGTTTTCTCAGAGTTGGAATGAGGGTGATTGCAATTGCAAGCAGCACAAGAAATGTAGGCAGTGCTTGGAGAAAGGTAGGAAAGATTTGCTGTGCCCATTTCTACTGAATACTTTGTCAGTTTTCTTATTTATCAGATGGGCTGCTGAGACACAAACCATCCTACAGTTCTAGCCATATTATGTTTGAAAATCAGAGACTTTACAAAATGAAAGTAAGTTGCATTATTGTGGTGTCACCTAAACCACTTAATGATCTGAGATAAGAGAGGATTCAAAAGGGCCAAGAGCTGCTCTAAATAGTGTCAGAACTGCAGCTCTGTGAAGAGAAGTACACATTTTTGAATTGGTAAAAGGGACTTGCATTAATTATATGGCATGCCACGCTGCAACACGAACACCATTAAAAAGTCAGCCTTTAAATCTTAAAACACTTCTCGTTCCTACTATCCTCATTATTAACATCCCTATTCTACATTAATGCCTCTGGCAAGAGGTGAAAGCTGTTCAGGGTGAAAAGAAATTAGTTTCATTTTTCAGTAATTATGGGGAATACTGTTCACTGGCTTTAGTCACCCTCTCAAGTTATTCTAGTGCTTCTGGTTAAAAAGATCCTGATCTATGGTATTTCACTAATGATCAACAGTTTTAGAAATGACATTTTTCAGCAGCACAGCCTCTATTATTGGGACAATCTTTTCCTTTGGGCAGCTGCCAGATTTTTCAAAACCAATGGGAATGCTTATGAAAGGTTAAGTTCCTTTCCCTGCCCCCGCCTTCTTTATACACTTGAGATCACTATTGCTTAGGATGCAAACTAACATTTCCAGTTTCCAGAGGAAAAGACCACCTCTTCCAAGACAGATATTTGAATAATCTGTGCCTGTGGGGAAACAACTAGGTAAAGGAAGAAACCCTGAAGAGTATGGCAAAAATTAAGTGGAAGTGAAATAACAGTGTGCCAAGGTAGTTCCTATTATAAAATGTGGTAAATTTTCTATGGATAAATAAAGTATCCTAATTTGTCAGGTGCATTTTCCTGCTCTCATTTCAAGTGGTCCTTTTTTTTCGTAAGATTGAATGACAGAGAAGTAAAAAAATTGCAGTAGGTAATGAAGATGCATTTTGAGAGATGCATTCTGGAGGACTGAGTAGGTACCTTCTACTGAGCAACTGAGCAAACATGAAAGTTTGCTTTGTTCTTTCTCATCGTTCTGAAATGTATTTATGTGGTACTTGGAAACAACAGTGGTCAATCAGAGCTGACTCCTGGGTGTCTTTCTGCTGAAATGTGCTGTGTTGCTGTTTTGGTTATTTACCAAGTACTCTTATTCTGTCTCATATGAAGTGTTGATTCTCAAGTTACAGAAAACTCCAAGAAACTTCCAATACATCCATTTATAGTGTTTTGCAAAGGATTAGTGACAGTTCAAGCAATAGCTCAGGTACCTGATTTCTGTGACCATTTTCTTATTTGCAGTAAATCTGTTCTTCAAGTGGCACCATCTGTGCCCTTTGCAAAGTGTCTCTGACAGTTTTCCTGGGACTGTATGAAATGCTCTGTGGTGTGCAAGAACTGCTCCTCTTTGGGGCATGGCAGAGGACCATGACACCTCTTCAGAGTGTTCTGGCCACAGAACAACAAAGAGTTTCTTGCTGGGATGGCCTTGGCACCCCCAGATATGTTTGAGACTTTTCATCTTGGACAAACTTCATTGTGACAATTTTTATCGTTGAAGAACTAATTGAGCTGTTCAGTTTTTTATTACAGTGACAGCTCTAATTCAAATTATCCTGGCTGTAGTAACTTGATTTTTGAAGCAATTCACTCTGTGATCAAGAGTTACTTAAACTTCTTGTGCTTGGCATTGTATTTGTAAATGATGGCAGCATCCTTCTTTCACTTCTTTCTGAAAGAACAGGCTGCATTTAATAATAATAATAATTTATTTTCTTGATTAATAGCTCTATTAAATACCTACAGCACAAAGTATCTATAATATACTATTCATAGTAAAAAAATTCTTCTTCTTCCAGTGAAGTACCTTATCACCAAAACTGGAACATGGAAGTCTTCAGCAAACTGCAGCAAGGTGTTTTACATGAATAGTTTATACTTTTCTGCCACCAGATCACCTGTGTAATAAAAAGGCCTTTATTCTTTAAAGCTATGGGCAAGCAGTAGGATGCAGAGAAACATATTGGTACAAGCTGAATGAGACTTCCTTTAGAACATCAGAATTTTTCTTCTAGTGAATATGAAATCTTGCCTTTGGCACTAAGCTATATTGAATGCTTCAGAAGGGAATGAAAGGGAAAATCTTTCTCTAAGCAGGAAGGTAACTTTGAATGCAGAGCTGGAATGTATGGATTTCTACCTCTTCTCCATTTGCTGCTTTGATTTGCTTTCCCTTTGCTTTGACTGGCTGTGTTACAACGCCACTATTTTTTTCAGTTCTTTAGAGCTGAAAATACTAACACGCAATACTAGGATTGGTGAACTCTTCAGCTGATCAAATGCCTTATACAACCTTGTTTCTGTTCTATGCTAAATATAAGATCTCATTTGTTATGGTATGGTAAAAGGTATACTGTCCTTTATTTTAATGCTTGTTTAAGAGCAGCCCTTGATCCTTTGCTTGTGGTTGTTTTGAGGTGTGTTTGGTAAAAGCGTTAAAAAAAAAAGCGGCCGTGCACTGAGCTGTTATGCATAAATAAGGTAACAGAAAGACTTTCACTGCTTACATTTGGGGATCCCTTTCTTAAAGAAAAAGCCTCGAGCTTTGCTTACCCCTAACTCTGGATTGACTGTACAGCTGTCTTTAACCATATTGAAGACCTGGGTGGGTAGACAAGATTGATTTTGTCTCTGCTGCAAGTGTGAGGCTCTGATTATCCATTTTCAGTAGATCTGCTCTTCTGGCCCACTCAGTGTTTGTGGGCTAGTCTTCTGGATTTGTGGAGAGAAACAAGCGTTAGGAAGAAGAATTTTAAATTGAACCTCTTCAAGGTGTGTGAGCATGACTTGGAAGATGGCAAAGGTATGCTTATTTATAGATATGTGAATATCTATGCTTGTTAGCTACAGAGAAGCTGAAAGGGAGAGAAACTGAATAAACAGGGAATGAAGAAAACTGATTTGGGTGGTCTGGTAAACCCAAAATTATAGCAGTTCTATAATATCTTCACCATGAAGTAGAGAGTCTGAAAGCCTGAATTGGGTCTTACAATTTGAAGGAAGGGAGATAGACTGAGGGAGGGGATTCTTACAGGAACTGTAAGGGTAATACATAGACGAGAAACTGTGAAAGCCAGGATCAGAAGGTGATAAATGGATGAAGCCCTCTGGAAAATATGTATTACCATAGTTTGGAAAGGAAATTTGGAAGTGCACTTGCCAGAGGAGGGATGTGGTAGCTTCTACCAAAACTGGGACGCTTGTGGAAAGACTATAAAGATGTAAGGGGTATGGAAGCCATAAAGGAAAGAAGAATGTCCCTGCTTCATCTTCCCTAGGTGTGAGGAATATTTACAAAGCACTTCCACTGCAGGACCAGTCCTGGCCCAACTGCAGTGTGTAGTTGGTGTGTTCTACCTTGGGCAGATCTTGCAGTGCTTGTCCCAAGCCTGTTCTTCCTCTCTTCAGGGATTCTGTGTAGCCTTCCCCTTCTCCTCCCCCTTCCTCTTCCCCTCCCTTGGCTTTCTTCTTGGCACAGGTTCTGTCCTACCTGACATTTACTGGACTGATTTTTGTGCCCTAATCCTGAGGGGCACTGAATGAGGGAAGGTATTTATAGTGAGCTTTAGTGTACTTTGGCTGCCTGCCACGAAATTGGCACCTGGACAGGGCTGACTGCAAGGGAAGGTAGGCTGAAGTAACCTGTGTGGTGCTTTTGTGAGAACATGTCATCTGGCTAGGTCAGAGGAATGATGGAGAAAGTATTTTAAATGTCAATGACAAGCAAAATTCTTTAGGCTTTTTATCTTAGTGAATTTTCACTTGATTTAGTGAAACCCTTCCCAGATACTAGTCACCAATGAGACTTTACTCTGGAAACTTGAAGACTTGAGGGTCTGTCTGATTCACAGGGGGGATCACTATCAGCCTAATGGGACCTTGGTTGAAACTTTAATTACAAGAAGACAGTAAAAAGCACTGTTTAAGAAAAAAAAAATCCCCTTATCAACTTTTGTTGCTAGTCTAGTCAGGCTAAAAATTCTGCTTAATCTTAATGATTAGTAAGAGTTCTTCATTTCTGTTAAATAAATTACGAATTATTCAGAGGCAATATATTAAAGGAGATCTAATCAAGATATCCAGAATATTATGACATATTTAAATCCCATAATATTTAAAAAAAACATTTTTGAGGGAGTAAAGATACTTTATATACAATTAGAGGCAGTATGATTAATAACCTTGGGCTCAGATTCGACTGCTTCCCTTGGGATTTGGGTTTTTTTCTACATCTCTGGAACCAAATATATTCCTTAATTACCAATCAAACAGTCAATGAAGGCAAAACTGAAGTGTGGATGTATCTGCTTGGATTTGTCTTAGCATTTCTTCCACAGATTTGGATTAGTGAGGCTGGGTGTATCTGCAGGTTTTGATTGCTGTCAGGGAGAATGTGAATCCACACTACAACTTAGATTTTCAAAACTAGCAGACCTCTCTGTTTTGCATTGTTTGACATTTATGCCATGTGCTAAACCTGCAGAAGGTAGGTGTTAGTGCAGGTAGTGTTAAATGCAGGAGCATTTAAAAGTTCTGAGAAGATTCAGGCCATTTAAAAGCAGACAGTGTTGTTTCTCCACAGCCCTATCTTTCTTTATAGAGGTTTCAGGAGGAAAGGAGATTTTGATATGTGAAAAACAAACCCATTTGGTTTGAAACCATTCTGCAAGGCTACAACATAAAACCTGAACTGAAGACAAGAAAAGAGGAGACAGATACTTTTAAGGTTTGGATGCTCACAGGTTGATGCTAACTCCGTGGGTGGACATTGCTCCTCAAATAGCTGTGTCAGTACTTTTACTGCAGGACCAGGCAAGTCAATGCCTTCAAACCCAGTGGGATTGGGAACCTCAGGATTTTGGAAGGTGTTACCACAGAGTACTTTGCTTGTCAGGTATAGCTGCAAGGAAAGAGTTTTCTGAGCTGAAGGTAGAGAGTGGGAAAATGTGGTTGAAGCCAGTCTTTATCATAATTCTGGGTATTACTTATTTCTCATAGTTTAAAACTGTGAATAGTGGGGGAGGTGTAGCTCCTTGTGACAGGGGAGACAAGGAATCAATGGGGTGTACTAGCAACCCTTTAATCTTCTGAATTTTTCTGAAATTGATTTTACTTCTGCACAGGTTTGTTCTGGAGTGTTCATAAGCTGCATGTTTTGGTCAAGTACGGCAGGCTTAGCATTTTATTCTGAATGGCCAATTTTGAAACTCACTATGGAAGAGCTCCAAGGTAAAATGTTTCTGATCATTACCAGCTGCTGTGTGCTTTGTAGACTGTAATATAAACCTGACATTCAATTTTGGCAGGATGATCTAATGAAGTTCTGAGATTTATTTTAGATAATAAAAATAAACCCCCTTTTTTCAAGGATAAACATGGATGAATTGTCAGATTCATAGCCCATCTCATATTATGTCTGCTGTGTTTTCTACAGTGCCTGAAATGGTCACTCTATGCCTGATTTATGAAGACAGTATCACCTTGATGAGTACACAGTGTGTCACTTGAGCAGGATTCATGTCTTTATGGATTTCAGTGGAGAAATATAACGTGAGACAATATAAATATTGCAGCTGCTTGCTCTATCACATTGTCTGTTTTATTGGGCAGGTTACCTGTGCTGTAATGACATTGGGTTTTTTTTGGTTTGTTGGGTTTTTTTGTTTGTCTTGTTTTGGTTTTGGGCTTTTTGTGGTCTTGTTATCATTGTTGATTTGTTTGTTTGTTTGTTTGGTGTTTTTAATTTTTTTCCCCTTGTATTAATAGGAAAACAATATTCTGGTAACATTGGTGACAAAAACTGCTTTCCATTATATTTTGCAATAGGTGAGTTAAATGAATTTGAGATCAGTAAATAAAATGTAGTGTAAAACATTAAATACTATATTGTTCCTTCATTTTCCTCCTCACCAGATGTGGGGAAAGATAAGTGGAGCAACTGTAGATGAGACCCAAACCAGATAACAGGCAAATTGCAGGCCAAAGCTCCCAGTTACCTGCCCTGAGTGTTAGCATACCTGGCTACCGCTAGGTGTAGGAGTATTGTTATGAATGAACACTGTGGAAACAGGTCAGCTGTTTGACCTTTTACAGAACAGACAGCTAAAACTGTGTCCTGTGGACTTCAGGGAGGGATCTGTATGTGGGCTGGCATCACCTTCACATGACTTCTCTGTGGCTCCGTCATGGCACATAGGAAGGGTTATACTGATTGGATGCACACTTAAAACAAAGATAAAAGAACTTTTTCCCGTGATCATAATGGATGTTAGTCTGTATCTATGAATGTGAAGGTGAACTGTAGCCCGGAGCTTTCCTTTCCTGAGAAAGAAGCCACCTCCACTAGTGTTTAATGGATTGGGACAAGCTCTCAGTGCAGTTGCCTCGGGCCATTGCTTCCCATGCTGCTGTTCTCTCTGCCTGAACATAATCTTAACACCTTTTGCAGCTCGTGACATGCTCATGTTTGGATATGTTGAGAGGAAATTCCCTATATTAAGTGAAAATAAATCTGGACAGAATTCCTAGATTGGAAAATAACTGTGGAAAAGTTGGATTGTGAAAGCCTCTTTCATTTTCCCTAACTTGACAGTGTAATTTTAAGTTCCGTGGAAAAAAGAGGACACTATTGGAAATGATCACCCATAGAGATCCTGTAAAGCTGAATGTGAAACATAGGGCCAGCACTGCTGTAACTGTTGAACTTAAACAGAATTTGAGTCTCATGCAAAGTAGGCACATAATGGAAAACTTGACCTCTGCTGCAATTCTGATAAATGTGTCTTCAGTTAAAAAAAAAAATAAAGTTGGTGGCAAAAATGGCAACAGATGGCAGAATTTGAGCAAGCTTATTTGTCTAATTGTGTAAAAGTCACCGTGGCATAAACTGCCTGGAAAATGACTCTTGAAAGATTTATCCACATAGAAGGTGTTATGTACATATGCTCCTTACTAGGTGCAACTTAGTTGTGCACTAACCTGTGTGTATGCATAGGACCTCCCAAAGTGTTATTTTAAACTAAATATTTGGAGTTCTTCCTTAAACCAGACCAGAAAATATTTCTACAAGGTTGAATGTTTCTCTTAGAGTTGTGGTAAAGCAATCATTCTTATTCTCTAGAATGAGTCACAACTAACAGTGTCAATTGCCTCATAATATATTACTGAAATAGTTTGATGGCAGTGAGCAAGGCTTAGTCATGTCTGTCTTCCTCTTCTGTGTCAGTTCTGGGCTGTCTTGCCCTTTCTGCTCAAGTGATGCACTGTGTATAGTGCTTCAATCTATTCCAGGATTAAATTGAATGTGGAAGGGCTGTGTGCCTGCCATTCTCAAAACTCAAATCCATTGTGAATCTTTACTGCATATTTAATTCTGGGCACCTCTCTTTGAATGGATAGTTCTGAGAAATTTTGGCAAAAGTGACTTACCACTGATAAGTATCAGTTGTCACTAGTGTAGCTAATGGAAAAAGGTGTCCTGTTCTTAACTCTGGTGCATTTTTTTACAGCAGTATCATGCTGGAAGACATTAGAGATGCTAGTTTACAGACTTGCCTGAGAGGTTCCAGAGAGAGAAGCTGAGAAAATTGCTGGTCCTTCTTAAGTAGCTGTTGTCTTTGGACAAAAATTACATGCATCTTGCCATATGAAGCTTGGGACACTTCCCAAGTCATTATTCAGGAGCGTGCAGGTGCATGCTGAGGCTTTGAAATTCCCACACATAACAATGCCAACCTGACAATCATCCCTTGAAGCAGTATCAGCTCAAACAGGCTGTGCTCAGCCTTGCCTCTCATGTTGTGCTCTGAAAACAAACTGGTGCTGCATGCAGATGTGTTCCAGAGTCAGTGAAGTTGAAATGGTGAGGTTGGGATTTATACAGTGTATTCCAAATGTGCCCAGCGACCTCTGTGATTTCTTGTTGGGAGTAGGAAAAGAACATCCTTCATCTCAGTGTCAGCAAGTTGTATCAAGAAAGCAACCATGGTTAAAAGAAACAACATCAGAAAAGAAAGTTCCCTTTTTATCTGTTCATTCCTGGTAATGTGGTACCAGTTGAGTTGGTCTGACAAATTAATTTGTACAAAGACACTAGAAAAAACTATGTAAAAAACAAAGCAGATCTTTCATATATATTGAACTCATTTTCTAAATAATTTTTTGGCATTATATCTCCCTCCATGCATTTGCAAGTTTGTAAGTGCCTTAGTATGTATAATGATACTTGCACAGAGTTTTTTCCTGTGTACCTTATCTGGGTGTATATAAGCAGGTCATAGTACATGGATTTGTCATAGGTGTGCTCTTGCTGTCAGTGATGGTGTTGCCTAAATAGGAAAAGTAGTGCAAAGAAATGGGATTAAGTTCATGCACAGTGTAGTGCATGCAGTCCATGTGTGTGCCTCTCCCTTACTCTGTGTATCCCTCACTCTCAAAAAAAAAATACTCTTTGATCATCCAAAGAGTGGATTTTCTCAGTAAGTTGCTCAAATGAGGCAGGGGAGGAAGGGAATCACCAGAATTCAGTACCTACAATTTAAAAACTTGAAAAACTCTTTACTTCAATCATTATATAAGATGAGCTGTAAACCAGTAAACCAAATTGCAGAATCAATTAAGTTGGAAAAGACCTCTGAGATCATTGAGTCCAAATTGTGGCAAAAAAAAAAGTGAACTCCTATCCTCAGTTCATATTCTCTCTTGACACTGTGCAGTCTGATGTGCTCAAACATTAGTGATTGTTATGGAAGAAAGCATTGGAACTCCTTCATGGAAATTCTGAAAAGTTATGGACATAAGGAGTTAAGAAAACTCATTTTAATATCTTGATTCGTCTATTTTTGGAGGCATAAGCCCCCACAAACTGACACTTCTGGTATGAGGTCAGCCATGGTAGGTACATATGGCAGTGAGGAGACTTAAAGGATGGAAACCCCATCACTCGATTTGAGCACATTGCGAGGATGGCTTTTTGGGTACACAAAGGTCTCAAGAACATGACTTAGCTTAGATCTCAATGAATTTCACTTACAGAGCATCCCAATATCAAATTCTTAAATTACCCCCTAATTAAAATTATTGCTGTCTTCAGTTTCAGACTCTGCAAAAGCAGATAATAAAGTGCGCTGTTAAGTTACACAATTTGTTTTTCTCTCTGTGTCAATTTCTTTTACTGCTACAGGCTTTAGACCACTTTGAGGATTATGGGGGGAGATTCTGTTCTGTCATTTGTGTGCCTTCACACCTCACCTTGTGTGACTGCTGTAGCTGGGTCCTTACCTCTGAATTTAAAAACCAATTGGATTGACAAAATTATTTTGTTTAACCTTGGCTGACCACCTCTGAGCTAGACTGTTTGTTTGAAAACAGGATTTTTTTATACAGTCTTTGATTTCCACTTTCCATAAGAAATGAAATATTTCTCTGTGAGGAGAAGGATAAAATATGGGAATGAATTCAGAATGAACACCTCTGAAAAAATTAAATTGCATTGAAATGAAAATGCCAAGATTTTATATGAGGGGGAAAAAAAGACGAGATAATCCAAAGGGAAATAAGCAATCTGAAAACTTACTACAATCTAGTCAAAATCATTGCTTTTTACTTAAAAATTTTGCTTGACATGAAAATATTAGTTTACTTGTCTGCTGCCTTGGATTTTTTTTTTTGTTCAAGATATTGCATTTCTTCTGGCTTTAAAATGCATCTTTACAAACATTCTTTTAAAACCACTTGTTACCTTGTTTGCACTACTCAGCAGGGAATAGGACCTGAAAGTAAGAGAGCCAAATTAATGCAACTGGCTAGTATTAATTACGTGAGTATTATTATTATTAATTATGTGAGTATTAGAAGGGTGCTTCTGTCTTCCTTGAGAAACTGTAAACCAGATACTACTGTGCCATCTACAGCTTGTTATAAACATGTAAATCATTGATCAGTTTTTGTTTAAAGAGTGCTTGTTATCCCAGACAAAATAAACCCTGTCAAAGTCTTCACCTTCATTTGTCATTAAAAATGTGACTTTCCTGTGGTTATCTCTTACAGTAAATTAATTAAAATAGATATGAAGGGGGTAGTGGTAGGTAAAGTATAGGCTTGATACAATCAGAAGTGCAATTTTGCACTGATATTGCTGGTATTTTTTTCACTCATGAAGTGAGCACTTGCTGGTCTGGGAATGTACCAAGCCTTTCAGATGTAAATGTGATTGTATGAATTTATGTGGATATGTAGATTAATCTGAAAAGGAACTGGGAGGAGGCAGGAGGAAGAGGGAGAGTCGGGTCTTCGTTGTGAATCCAGCTGAAGGGTCAAGTCCTTCAAACTTACCCTTTAAGCACTCTAAAACTAGCAGAGGTGTGAATACAAATGGTGCCCAGCTTTATTCTGGTTTCCTCTCAGAGCTGACCGTGACTCTGCATGTTCCCTTTGCTGCAGTGGTGCTGCAGTAAGATGAACTGAGATTCTTCTCCCAGGGGAAGTTCACCTTCTGACTGGAATGAACTCAGCACCCTGAGCTCTGGTACCCTGACCTGCTGGCAGGATCAGACCCTGAAAAAGCCCAAGAGGGCTGCAATACCCAGTATGTCCTCTCCTTGTGCTGGTGACTGTGGCTGCAGACCGTGGGTTGCATCAATCAGAGCACCATCACTGCCCAGAGCACTAAATACCATTAAATGCTAAGAATGGCTTCACTTAAATTCCTAGTGGTGGTCTTGACTGTGACTCCTCACACCCCAATCCACCCTCCAAGAGCTCCCACCACTATAAGAATCTGCTCCACCTGTACTAGGAAGTGATCCTGTGCCTTGTTTTCCCCTGGGTGCTGCTGTTTGTGACCTGCTGAGTGAGGCTGTTGGCTGTGCCAGCTGTTGGCTGGGCAGTCTGAACTAACAGACCCCAGCCTGCTGCTGCTGATCCCAGCTGGACTAGCAGGAACATTGCTTTGAATACAAAGGCTGGTCTGCAGTTATGTGAGCAGACCAACAACTCTTTGAGTGTGTGGAAAAGTGAGATGGCTGGGGGGCTGCTGCAGCAGCAAGGCAGTGATTGACAGGCAGGAGCATGGGCACACAGGGAAGGGTTACTGATTTCATGGAACAGTGTAAGTTCCGCATTACTTTTCCAATGCAACCAATTTTTCTCTGAACAAAAATGGAAAATGTGATGTCAGACTTGATATGTAAAGTATATATCAGTGAAGCTTTCACTACAAGGTATTTTGAAATAATTTTTTCCCTATTAAAGCGTTTAAAACCCAAAAATATGCTGGGTGTTTCTGGAGAAACGCTAATGCCAGTTCTTGTGATGCATGAAACTATTCATATGAGGATCTGAACCTGGAAACAGATTAGAACAAATGTTTTTTAGGTGTTTACATCTGTACAGTGCCAGTTGTGGTGGAATTCTTGGCTGTGAAATACAAACTCTGGAAGTTACTGGGGAGTCCAGGTTTGGCATTGTGGTGGAGTTTGGTCTTTGTTCTGGTATGGCCAGTTTAAATATCATATCAAGTGGATAAATTACTTGTAAACAAGGGTTCTGTATACAGAATTTGAGTGAAAATTTACAGAGCTGAGACTGGCTCAGATGGTCAAAGCACAGTGCTGATAGTGCCAAGGTTGGGGGTTTGATTCCTGTATGAGCCATTCACTTGTGAGTTTGGCTTAAGAATCCCTGTGGATCACTTCCAAATCAGACTATTCTGTGATTAGAGACAGTAACTAGTGGAATGTCAAGTATTTTATTCTCACAAGACACTCTGGTAGATATGAGAAAGTCTTCTCAAGCACAGAAATTGAACTAAAACACCTGGAATATTTCTTGTGTGTTAAGTCAGATATAATTGTTACTAAAATAAGCAAGTGAAAATTGTTTGCAGCAGTGAAAAGAGCTACCTTGTTGGGCAGGAAGTGGCATTTATTCTTGCTTGTTATTATGATGGAAAGATTTGATATTCCTGGTGACTATGAAGATTAAACCAGAGATTTATGTTAATGCAAAGGATTAAAAGAATTTTAATAACACTTATAAAGATGCAAATGTTCGCCTGCATTTTATCTTTTTGCAGATGAACGTGCCATAAGGGAAATATTGAAGGGGGAGAACACATCCTCGCTCTGAATGCAACATCTGGTTTCATACTGCTCTCACATGGTCATTAAGTATTAGTTGTTTTCACCAGTGTGTTTATGAACAGTGTAAGCATGATTAGACTTTTTCTCCTGAACTAATTTAACAATATGAGGAAACAGTGACCAACATCCACCTTCAAACACATAGGACCTGTGTATGGCCTCATGCCTTGCACATTTCAACAAACTGCAAATACTGCTCAGTGCATTTTCCTTCTTGCTACTCCGTCACTTAAAGACTTATTTTCTGAACAGTAAAGAGCTTGAAATACTGGCTGCACTTTAGAATTGCCATCTGTGTTCCCCTCATTTCAAACACACTGTCCCCCAAGTGCAAACACAGGCCACACCAGCCTGGAAAATTCTGTGCTTTATTTGGGGGCCCTGACATATTATACATGTATGCACATACATTTCATATGGAGAAATTATAGAAAAAAATATGATTTGAAAAAGGAGGCAATTAAGGTGAAGGTGTAAACATCTGTTTATATTCTGGTTTGGGTTTTTCCCTGCTCTTCAACCAATTGTTTGCTAACAGGTAAGTACATATAAACAGATGCCACCTCGATTTGTCACACAATTCAACTGATGCGATCCAGGCTCTCAAATTAATATAAATCTTCAAAAGGTTTTGAATAGTTGAACATCAAGTAATCCATATAGTAAAAGTCATAACTTTGTTGTCGTTGAGAAGGAGAAAGCTGTGCAAAATACTGTTGTGTAATTTTAGTGGTAGTTCTTTCTTCATTGGAGTGACGATCTTTAAACTTGGGGAAAGTTAAATTTTGTGGAGCACCAATTAAGTGCAAGAAAAAGTTTGCATCTTCTTCCATACTTTCAAATTTCCCAACGAAGTCGTAGTCTATTAAACATGGGCTGCAAAGCCTATTGACATGATCCCAGTGTATATCCATACCCACTGGTCTATGCACATCCAGGAGATATTGAATGAACTCTTTAAACTTGACTCCAGAGCCTGTCCTTAATGCTTCTTTGGTGGCATTGACACGGTATCTGGAAATGATGGCTTTTCCAAAAACCGGGTGGTAGTAGTTGTTTGGATGTTCAAACTTGTCCCGAAATGCAGATACCAGCTTTTCAAAAGGCTCACGAATAAACAGCATTTTTGTGTAAGTGCTGAGCCTGTGGTAAATTCCCTTGTGGTCAAACCCATCTAGCCGTTTCAAGTAGTTTCCGTAGTGCACGGTGTTGTGCTGGATGTCCTTTGTGGAGGAGGCCAGCCCGTTCAGCACCATGAGCACCCGCTTCCAGTTGGAGCAGCCAGCTTTTGGTACTTCACAGTACAAAACCCTATATTTATCTTCTACAAATATTCTAGACACATGATAAGGAGTGATTATTCTTCTGTTATTACTCTTGTATTTTGAACAAGTTTCCCTCATAATCCGCTTCCTTTCTCCTTGGATCTGATAGAGAGTTTTCCACTTGCTATTGTTTCTATCCTCATATTTAAGTGTGGGCAGGTTGAGAATGGAGCTGTTCATGGAAATCAGAATCGGGCTCTTTTTAATTATAAACCTCCTCCTGCGTTTATGGAGCTTGATGGAATTAATTTCTTCACCTTTCTGTTGATCTTTCATAGCAAACATGATGCTGCTTTGCCTTCTGTCGGTGCTTTGAAGCTTGGTGGGCACACTTTCAGATGGCTCTAATGAATTGCTCTGCTTAACTGTTGCTGCTCTGTCTGCAGTATTTTTTCTTAATCTTCTATCCTGATTATTGCTGGAAACACAGTCCTGCTGAGGAAAAATAGATTAAAGATATTAGTAAATGGGAGATTGTCACTACTTACAGCTTGCAGCACTTCACGTGGATCTTTTGTAACTTTTAGAACTGTACAACAAAATGCATTGCCACGAGCCTTCAGCCCTGCAGTGTGGTATGGGCTCTTCTCTTGCCACCTTGTTCTGTGCTTACGTGAAACTCAGAGGCGGAGATGAACTGGTCTAAATTTCCTGTAAATATTAGTTCCTATTTGGATTTACCTGTATTACTGTATTTTAGGTGGTGTACCCAGACCTTGACAGATACTTTTGTCTTCAATGTTGTTGAAATTTCTATGAAAAGATATCTGAGTATTTTGAGGGCTTAACTTACTCAATTATTCCGGACTGCCCCGTTGTCACACAAACTGAAGGGTTTGTTTGTTTGGTTGGTTTGTGTGTTTCCCACCACCACCCCCACATCAGTAATTTATCTTTGCAGTGAGGACACGTTGGCACAGAGTGAAGCCCAGCAGTGAAGGGAGGGGAGTTTGTGGCGTTTGCAAGGTGGAGTGAGATGTAAATGTGAGCAGAGGGAAACAGGGAGGATGTCAGTGAAAATGTGGAGGTTCCACAAGAAGTGGGTTTGGTGAGAGCAGCATGAAGGGGACCCCAAAGGGAGGCTTGAGTGAGGTGAGCCTGGGGGCAGAGCAATTGAGACTGAATGAGAAGCATTCTCATTCAGGAATGAAGGATGTGGCTGGGATTAGGTCAGCAAAACCGAGCAAGTAAAGCAGGGCTGTGGGTAAGGCTTTCTGGGACTTGCTCTTATTCACTGGGTGATCTCTGTGTTAATACATCCTGCACACAGCCCAGGTGTGCTCCATGACTTCCTGCTTTTCAAAGTAGCTGAATTAAATCCTGTCTATGCCTCTAAGATAAATATTATGTTCTGATCACTGTTTAGCTATGTGTCATCCCCATTTTAAGGTCACCTGGATCAGAGTAGCATATGAGCTACCATGGAGTATTTCAACAGAGGAGCACATGTAGCTGCAAAATGTTTATTGCTGACCCAGAATACTTAATTAGAGGGTTTACAATATTAACTTTAAATTTTTGATTTTCAATGTTTCCCCAATAGTATTTAAAACTGGCTTAAATTAAGATACTGGGTGAATTTTAAGATGTACAGTTGGGGATTAGAAGGGTCATGCTCTTTCAGGGTGGCAAATTAAATCTTAAATCAATTTTACAAGTCTATGTTGTCTGAAAAAAGCAATGCAATAGGTGACAAACTTGTTCTGTCATGGAGGTTGTATCTTGTCACATTCTTGTTAAACTGTCAGAGGGTAAAAAAAGTAATAGAAAAGAGATTCAAAATTCATTACAAAAAATATTGGTGACAAAAGAACAAAAAAATCAAATTGCATTTTGTAGGTGACTTGCTTATATTGATAATTACTATACAAAACTTGAACACAACAGATCAGTATTAAACACAAGTTTTAGGAGACCTGCAGAATTCAGGCTGGTTGCTCTGGTAGTGAAGATGGTGTGCAGACGGGGAAACCAACTGATAATTTGTTATGCAAAACACTGTTCAGTTGTTGGAAGTGATTGTTGTACTCTGCTGTTATCTTCAGAGGTTGTTTCTGTAGTCAGAAATACGTTTGTCTTTGTAAATACCAGGTGTATTTCTAAATATTACCCTTTCCAAGGCTGGCTGTAATTCAATCCTATTTACTCATGACACTTGATATTTAAAGGTTATCAAGTTCAGGCTTCCTAGAATTCTGGACCTTTAATGACGCTGATGATGACCCTGGAATTTTTGGGCAGCTTGAATGTCTTGTGTGATGTAACCCTCGATGCAGGAGGTCGGGCTGGAGCTGCAGAGGAGCTGTCACCCACCTGAGCAGGCGATGGCATCTGGGAAGAGCTGGGCACGGCTGCTCCTTTGCACAGTTTGCTCTTGTCCTTTAACTGCAGGCTGGAGGCAGCCCCACGCAGCCTGACAGCCGCTAGATGGAGGAATTTCACCAGAATTTTTCCTCAGCCTGTTTTAAGT
The DNA here is from genome assembly GCA_013397155.1 of Irena cyanogastra. Classification (NCBI taxonomy): domain Eukaryota; kingdom Metazoa; phylum Chordata; class Aves; order Passeriformes; family Irenidae; genus Irena; species Irena cyanogastra. The sequence continues at coordinate 686,422 of VWZV01014155.1, read as the reverse complement.
ACCACTCAAGGCCTTCATTTGCTCAGTGCAATTTCATACAGAATATTAATATATGCAAAGTTTACAGTATCTTTTAGCTATATCCAGTCTAGGAAAAAGCTCATAAAACTAAAGTTACATAGCTTATCAAATTCCTATTTTAAGAGGAAAATTTGCATTTTCATGGCTAAGTTTTTGATGCATCTTTCCTTTTCAATGCTTCATCTCCAGTGTAGTGGCCTTATGTGAGCCATCTCTATCTGTACTCCATACTCAGAATATGGGTACAATTTTCTTTATGTACTTCTGAAAACTTACTTTTTTTGGTTGCTGGAATCCCATGTTATATTTTATCCCTAAATAAAGAAAGAAAGTAAAGTAATTATTTAGAAATAAAAAACATTAATTTCTTTTCTTCTAGACTGATACAGCCAGTGTTGTTAATGCAATGACAAATAGACCAATGGTGAATCATAATTAATGTATATTTCATAGTAACAATAATCCTTGAAAGGCCTCTTTATGTATAGATGTCATAAAAATTGTGAATAGGAGTGAAAGACTCTATGACTTTCACCCTTTTACAGCTCCGGAAACTGGGATGAATAAAAGTGGAACAAAAGTGATTGTTTAACCTCCGTTAAAAGGCCAGTAGCAGAACAAGAATCAGCTGAAGGTTGTGATTCCAGGTTAGAGATCTAAAACAAAAACAAAAACATACTGTCCTTCCTGAATTTACCCAAAGCTATATGGCTTCTACCCTGGAATTTTGGACAGGACAGTATCTAATCCTAATAACAGCTGGCATGGAGTACTCTGCTGTAAAGGCAACACGCAGTGGAGTGATGTGTAAGTCAGCTAATATTTGCACACTTTTGGAGAGGCAAACAATACAGAATCATATTTTCTCTAATCTTCTGACTTCTATAGTGGTATTTACCTGAAACAGAGTAATAAAGATGTGAAAATCTTAGATGGCAGCTTTAGCTGATGTATAGGGTTTCTTTCACGACCATAACCTTTGTTAGGTATAACTTAATAATACAGAAATGGATAATGGAAACACTACTGAATTATGACATTTGTTTGGGGCTTTTCAACTGGTAGAACTGCTGTCATCACTGTCAATGTTGCTTGAAGACTTCAGTTTAATAAGTCTGCAGGATGAATCCACAGCCTTTTGGACAAGGACAATTACAGCTAAAGGTCTTGCACAGCATTAAGTGAAAGCTCAGTCAGTCCCATCAGGTTGATTTTCATAGTGCCAGGAAAGCTGTCAGAAACACCTAGCATGATAGTTCACATTGTGACTTACTGCAGTGAAGTGGCAAGTCCAGCTTAGATGATCAGTCATGCTTTACTTTTTGAATCACACCTACAAACTGATATTCATAGCAGAGTCTAAATAAAATTGCTCTGATTATTTCTGTGCTCCAAGAGCTCCTCTAAGAGTGTTCATGATGCTTTTGGCTTATGTTTGAGCTTTAACTCCACTTCTGCAATTTGTTAGCAATGAACTCAAGGTTGTGTGGGATATTGTGATTCTGTGCCTATTAAAAGTAAAGAGCATTATTTTTACTTCATCAGAAATAAGTTCTAGACACCTTACAGAAGGAGACTTAAGACTGCCCCTTGCTGCTTCTCAAAAATGTTTTGGTGCAAATTAAAGTCAGAAGGTGTCTACTAAAGAGGGATAGAGCTTGTCTGTAGCATTCCTGTGTGGGTTCTTGAGGCTGATTCTTCTGTACCAGGCTTTAGGAGATGCTCCTGGGCTGTTGTCCAGTTCCTGATGTGATCAGTTAAAGAACCACATTTATTCTACTCTTGTGCAATGTGTTACAGAGCAAGGCAGGGCAGGAACCTGCTGTCCAAAAAATCTGAGCACCAGCACTTTGAAACAACTGATACTAAAGAACAGGTGATCTGTTTATACCATGAAAATGTTGTATTTATCAGTAAATGTAACTGCTTCTTTTTTGCCAACCCTAAGGGCCTAATTTTAAGCTATTTGAGCTGCTTGGCCTTTGCTCTAAGGCATCATTAACTCAGCTACTTGGAGTAGTTACTTATAAGATGGGGAAGATGTGTTCCCTTTCCAAAAGTATTTTGAGCTTTTTACAGTTCAAAACTTAAATGGGTGAGGAAAGACTTTTGGTCACATCAAAAAACTGGGGAAGTACTTCAGATGGAATCAGTTACAAACACTGAGCATTTGTTGTGTCCAAATTATAATGTAATTTAAGGTTAGTTTTCTTCAGTTGTGGTCATTTGTTCTGATTTAAAGCAAGCTCTGGTACCTTGTAGCAAACCTACATACTTTGTGTAATTACCTCTTAAATTTGGTGCCACAACTAATAAATTTAGTAAAATCTCACAAAATGCAAAGAGCAGAGATATGAGGCCTAACTATTTTGTGGTTAATTATGATTATGTTTTCATAGTAGTGTTTCATAAAGATATTTGAGAGATTAATATTTTCTACTGATACGCTTTGCTTTGAAAAATGAAAAATAAATGCTAGGAGGAGATGAATAACCATTTAAAAAAAGATGGTTATTAGTTGACTGGCTTTAAGATGTAATCAGAACAGTAACTCCTGCTTAATATAAATGTTTGGTGAAGCACTTGCCAATCTCTTTGATGTTTTCTGAATTTGTGACATATAAATTTGGCTTCTTTTAGCTGTCATTCTCATGATACAGTCTGTCACTTTAGATTTAAATCTACATGATAAAAACCTCTTAAGTGCAGTGAAGTCAGGGAAGTTATATTGCACAAATCTATTATACTAATCAAAATCTAAATTTATTGTGATGCTACACCTCTACTATCCATATTTTTTACCAGGTCTTTGATGTTCTTGCCAAAAGGGTAATATTTTTGGTCATAAATAAACCACTGGTGTCTGGTACACGCAGTTGAAGCAATGATCAATAACTCTGAGGTGCCAGATGTGATGATGACCAACATGTCACTGGTGCCCAAACACAGAGGCAACAGCAGAGACAGACTCATTCTCTAATTGCAGATTGTTTATGTTGGTTTTCATGGTGCTGTTTTCTCTTCCACTTGTGTGACCATGATTTTCCAGGCTTGAGCCTGGCCTATGTTTTATCCAGTCCTACACAGTGAAACCCACTGTGAGCTATTTATTTTCTTTTCCAAATGCTACTAGCAACACAATAGAATGGCTTTCATCTTCCTTGTGTAATACTATATAGCTTTACCATTCTGCCTTCTCCTCTGTCTCTGCTTCAAGACCTAATTTTGGTTTGCCTCTGGTGTTTAGCTCTGTTTTGAGACTCAACTACAGTTGAAGTATTTTTTAATAAAAATGATAACTTCAAGTCTGCATCTGCAACTCATCCCTTACAGGGCTTCTGTGCACAGAGTGCTCTTGTTTGCTTCATCCAAACAGATTTGTGAAATTTACTCTGAACAAATGTTATGGCATTTCAGGAACATCTGTGTCAGTTGTCCTATCCACATAAGCCCCAGTCTCAGGTCTTTTCTCAGGGACAACAACGTGTACTTAATTGCAGAATGATTAATAGAGTGGTACTCAGAATTCTGATAAGCAGGAAAAAAATTTAGCTGGAATAAGATTTTCCCAAAAACACTGGTCAGAAAATTAAGATAGTTTTTTTCCTTTTTTTTTCCTAATTTAAACTTAGCGCATATAACATAAAAGACCTGTCCATATCTGATCCTAACTTACTCTGGTGTCCAGTTGTTTGCATCTTTGAATTAGATTACTCGGTAAAGAAATTTAAAGATTGCTACCATAATAAATTATTTGGTTTTACATCTATATAAAATATAGATGTGGTATACACATCTGGAGTATAAAAGCCTCTAAAATAAAAACATTTTCTACAAAAATTAAAGCCTAATTAGAACAGACTTTATATGTGTGTCTGTTTTAACTACGTGCTATAAATCCTTTTTCTAACATAAACTTAGAATTTCATTTGTAAAAATGCCTTCAAAAGTTCCATCTAAGCTACACACAGTATTTCATTTTAATACAGATAGAATTAATGAGGCCAAGTAAAGAAGGCTTAGCAAAGCAGCAGCACATCTTAAATTGTACATCAGGAAGGAAGCCAGCCTGTGCAGTGAATCTACATAAGCTGGTCCCTGAGCCCCCAGGGAGGCTGCAAGTGCCTGGTGTCACTGCCCACACCTGGCAAACTCTGCCCCTGAGTGCTTGGTTAAATCAAGCCAGACAGGTTTGCTGCTTATTTCCTTTGCACTGGAGGAAATGAAGGAATGTTTCTGTAGCTGTTTCCCTGTCTCCAAACTAGGCCTTTGGAGCTCTGAGTAGTTAATCATGGCTCTTTGAGTAAAGAGCTTTTTTTTTCCCCCCACTATTTTTGGAAGACATAAGAGGTTTGCCAGGCTGCTGAGGGTTGGGGTTTTTTAGTCTCTTTGAGCTTTCTTTCATGTGTGAGTTCCTTTGTAACTCAGGTAACACATTTGTCCTGAATTCTGAGCTTTTTGTTTAAATCCTACCATTGTCAAACATACAATTTCTAATAGTTTAAATACAATCTATTTGAGGAATTTTGAACTCTGACTGATGGCTTATTGTTAAGAAGTTGTTGTGGTGAAGTAGAACACTTCCCAAAAAGAGAGCCTCCTTTTCCCCTCTCCTGTGCTGGTATTGTGCTAACACGTCATTCTTTCCCACTGTTCTTGTGCTTTTCTATCCAAGTCAGCTTCAGAGACTCAGAGATTGGATCTGAGTGAAACTGTGGGTGTCATTTCCAAAGTAGGCAAACCTGGGGTTCCTCCATCCTCCAGGCAGCATGCAATGCAGCCTTGTGTCATGGGGCACTTAGGATGGTGGCAGCTTGTGTGCACTTCAGTTGATTAAAACACGATTAATCTGGGTTTTTGTGACTGAAATGACTTTCCATCTTAATGAAGCAGGGGAGTCTCTGGACAGAAGTACTGTATGCAGGGAAAGCAATGCAATTCTGAAGGGCATAGCCTGGAAATAATTAAAAACATTCAGTTCATCCATCAGTTTGAACAAGAAAAAATTACAAATCGGGGAGCCAAAGCAGCGATCAGTACACACATTAAGTGACTTTTAATATTTGCCTCTTGAGGACTTTTGTGCTGTCAAAGAAGTTGGTATTCCCAGTTGATTTGTGGCACCAGTAGCCGATGCCTATGCTGGAAGCAGCAAATCTGCACGGAGCTGTCCTGAAGCACAGCCCTGAGCCAGGCTGCTGCCACGGTGTCACTGCTTCCCTCCTGACCCCTCATTAACTCCCCCGCAGCCAAGGTGCTGTGTCCCTCTTGGCAGCTTCACTTAGGCCACCCTTCACACATGGCTGGCTTTCCTTTTCCAGAAAGGGAATTTTGGAGGAAAAGATCAGGTGTGCAGCTGGGTACCTGCTGTTTGCATAAACACCTGAGGATGGTGTTCATGTCTATGCAACATTTCTCAGGCAAAATACCCAGACTATCTTCCTGCTGTTGTTTCCCCTTGTCTTGTTTGACACTGACCAAATGCCAGGCACCCAGAAAAGTCAATCACGTTCCCCTGCCACAGCTGGGGAGAGGAGAGGGGAAAAAATGACTGAAAGGTTCATGAGTTGATATTAGGACAGGGACAAAACACTCCAAGGGAAAAACAGGATAAATTTAGAGATGCAAAGTGAATTTTATTACTAACTGAGTCAGAGGAGGATAATGAGAAGTAAAATAAGGCCTTAGAAACACCTTTTTCCCCCAACCCCTTCCTTCTTCCTACAAACAGCGCAGGGAGACAGGGCAGGGGGTTTGGTCAGTTCAGCACCTGAGATCTTCCACTGCTCAGGAGAGGAATCCTTCCCCTGTGAGGCCGTGGGGTCCCTCCACGGGAAACATTTCTCCATGGACTTCTCCCATGTGGCTCCATCTCAGGAGCAGCAGCTCTGTGACCTGCTGCACCCTGAGCCCCCCCAGGGGCACAGAGCCCTCCCAAAGCTGCCCTGACCTGGGTCTCTCTTCCCAGGGGTGCAGCCTCCAAGGCCAGGCTGCTCCAGCCTGGGAGCAGGGCCCTCTGTCCATGGGGATCCCACTGGGTCACAGCCTCCTCCAGGGATCCCCTGCTCCAGCATGGGCACCTCTGCCAGGGGCTGGGGGTGGATCTCTGCATCCCCCTGGATCCTCAGGGGCTGGGGGTGGATCTCTGCATCCCCCTGGACCCCTCCCATGGGCTGGGGGTGGATCTCTGCATCCCCTTGGATCCCCATGGACCATGGGTGGCTCTCTGCATCCCCCTGGATCCCCAGGGGCTGCATGGCACAGCTGCCTCACCCTGGTCCCACCAGGGTCTGCAGAGCAATCCCAGCCCTGGTGCCTGGAGCACCTCCTGCCCCTCCTGCCCCACTGACCTGGGTGTCTGCAGAGTTGTTCCTCTCACATGTTCTCACCTCCTCCTCTTCTCTGGCTGGAATTAACAGTGCCCCTCTTTGTTTTGATTTTCTTCTTAAATATATTTTCACAGAGATGTTGCCATCATCTCCAGCCTTGGCCAGCAGCGTGTCCACCTTCAGAGCCATCAGGGACTGCCTCTGCTGCACATGGGGAAGCTCCAGCAGCTTCTCACAGAAGTCACCTCCGTGGCCCCCATGCTACCAAGAGCCAGGCCATGCAAAACCAGCACACCCCCTCACAAAGGCTTTGTACCTCTTGCTTGTTTGCTGTACATATCTTTGTGTTGTGTATTAATCAGAAATGCCATCTCTTGAAGTTGCTGTTTATTTTTTTGTTATTCTAACACAGCTTCATGTGAGAAATAATTGTTTTGATATGGGTTGCCTTGCAAAATTTTTTATTTGTCAAAGTGAAAGCAGGAGAGAAGCAAGAACAGAAATGGTGGCATTTTAAAGGAATAAATTCCTTTTGAATCAAAACCCAAATAAAGTGTTGCTGTGTCATTCTGGTAAGTCCCACTACCTACACAGCTGATATTGGTAGCTGAACATTGTCTGAATCGGTGGCGTTACTTTTGTCCAGAAATTTATACATTTGCATCCAGTTTGCAATGGGGCTGTTAACTGTCCTCTGCTCTGTTGTTGAGATTGGAAGTTGACTGAGGAAGAGATTCTTTTATTAACTGGGATTTGGAAACCCTGATACTTCTTTGACTTGCAACATACTTACAGAACAGGTATATGAACTCTTTGAGAAAAACATGTACTATTGTGCTTTCTTCAGGATGGTCTTATATTCTAATATAAACTGAATCCATCTTCTTGACTAAACAATGATGCAACTTAGGCTTGTTCTGTTTCCATGACACCCAATAAAGGAAGGGGCATGGCACATTTATATTAGAGGCTTAATTGAAAGAATAGGAGGAGCTGTTTGTGAATTTATTATGAGGAAGGTACAACTTCTTGTTTATTTTGTCTTCTTTGCTATCTAGCCATACTAATTAGAACTTGTCATTTTCTGACTTAATTTATATTCAATAAGAATTCCATAAAGAAAACAGAAAAGTCAGGTCTGTGTTATTGCATTCCCCATTCCTTCTTTGGACCTATCCCTGGGAATACTGTTAATTAACATCATTAGCTTTCAGGCACTGTCAGCAGTTACTTGCAATTTCTACTTAATACCTTTCAGTTATTCTTCATTCTCATATTTAATATTTGCATATTGCCTTCATAGCATGACTTTGGCAAGGACATTACACTTTCCCAGATTTATTAAAAAGTAAAAGCTGAAGTTTAAAATCTAGCACTGCATTTATATTTAGTAGCCTGTAGAACTATTCAGGCAACCAGAGGAATTTCAATGAATTTCAAGCAAACACTTCATGTAATTTGACTTCATGTAGCTAGTTAGAATAGCTCATCCAGAACCCAGAAATGTTTCAAGACATGGTGCAAGTCAGACACGAAAGCTTCACTGGTCTTTCTATTGGAGGGGAGACAAAGTAATACAGGTGGAATTTTGGACTCCTTTCATGTCACTCTGCAGAGATGTTTCTTTGGGAAAGAAAGCTCAAATGGAAAGAGAGAAGGCTGCAGGCAAAATTGAAAAAGTAGATCTACACAAACATGCCTCTGAGCACTGAAGTTCACTGCTTTGATACATTGACTGTAGATCAAATAGCACAGATGTGTATCCAAATGTTGCATATTATTATGTTACAATCAATTAACTGGAACTGATAGAGTTTTCCTTTCTCCTCTTCTCATAGTTGATTATAGACAAGTCTTAGTATAAAAGGTCAATATGAAACATTAGAAAGAAAGGTTAACACCTGCAACAGCTACAAAACTTGGTGCAGAAAGGGCGATAGCTGGCCTGACTTTGATTCATGCCCTGTGAGAAAGAAGCAGTTCTTGGGAAGCTCAGTGTAAGGGGCTGAGCTCTTTGCCAGGCCCTTCATTCCTGAGCACTTGAAGGGCAGTGGGGCTTTGCTGTTCGTCATTTCTCACTGGCTCTACTCTTCTTTGTGGAAGCCTTTATGTTTCTTGTTAAGGAGCTCACTTGCACTCCTTCAGCCAGATTTTCATGACTGATGGATAGAACAACATGGGTGCATGAGAATAATGTCTTGAATTGACTTTCCTGTTGGTAAGACTGAGGGAGAAATGGTTCTGCTCAAAACCTGAGTGCTGACTACTTCCAGGACTCAGGTGACGTTAGATGGTACCTAGGGCTTGACCTGAGGTGGAACCCAGGTAGGAGGAGTCAAAGTGCTAGTATTGAGTTTTAGTAAGCTTGATACTTTTTGAAGGTATGGGGAGGCCATTTAAATATGTTCTGAAACTTTTGGAATTCACAATTTCTCCATCAGTAAAGTGGCAATTTGATGTTCATGTTTTCTCCTTGGCCACGCAAAGTTCAACGAAAACTGGTAGTGGAACACCTGGAAAGTCTAAAATGGACAGGCCTGGCTGAGGACACTTAGTGCTTCATGTGGTGTGTGCCTGAGAGGTTCAGGTGCTTACAGGATGTAAGGATTGATCTTAACAAAGCTTTATTTCATGTGAATGTTGAAAGACAATTTACCAGCAGTGGGATTTGGAGGACATTTGCTCTGTTAACTTCTGCTCACAACTCTTACCATTAGAAACTGGATATCCCAGACTCTGATCCATCTGCAGCTTGGTACTGGCATTGGAGGGAAGCCTTTGGTGCCTCTCTCCCTGTGCACTTCATTCCATCCCTGCTTGGCTGCGACTACCTCAGAGTCAGGGAGCACAGGGAGCTGCTGCTACAGCAGATAGATTTCATCTACCCACACAGCTCATCTCTTCACTCTCCTGGTCCCTGCCTCTGCCAGGTCACTGCACTTCCCTCCCCTCCTCTGCACAACACAGAACTTGGGATCTGGCAGAGAAGTAAAGAGGATGCTGCAACAGTGGTGTGGCAGAGCACCTCAGGAATGTGGGGAGAGAAAAACAGCCTCCTATGGGGATTGGTGGCTGTTCTGTTCATCTGCACACCTAGGTGAGCTACACTGCTCTTCTAGAGGGGTCACATCTGCTCTGGCAGTGAGAACAGACAGCTGTTCTCCACTTGGTCACTCTTCCCTGTTTCCTTCCTATGAAGCCTGGAATGCAGGAGGCAGAGGGCTCTCTCTGTCAGTTTGAACTATCAGTGGTACCTGGAGTGAAAACCCTTCTGCCACTGCCATTTTATGGGCACATCTGCATTTTTCATTCACACATAATAGCACTTGCTGATTTTCCTAGTACCCCTGAGTAGAATGCTGCATCAGCCCAAGGAGGGGCTGTATAAATTGAGAGATGGATTGTTTGCATATGCCCTGACAGCCCAAATTTGGGATACAGTTGCTATGACAATTGAGTCATCTGATTTTGTAAGTCAGTGCATACAAACAGTAAGTAGCCAATTGATTGTTGAATATGGTTAGCTAGGAATGGAACTTTTATTTAGCTGATGAAAGTGTGTGGATGTGTTTGATTTCACTGATTGTTTTTCTATGACAATTGTTCAGAGCATTTCAACATAACCATGGTTCACTCAGTACCTGTACATTTATACAGGATCCATTCTCTCTGTTATGCATTGGCTGAAGGATCTCTGACAGGATCTGCCCCTCTGTTTGAGCCTTCAGAGGCAGCACTGTGCCAGGCAGAGCTCTTTCCTGGCAGTGAAGCACGGGCTGAGTGTGAGCTTGCACTGCAATTCAACACGATCGCTTGTTTGGCTGCCTCTGCTCTGGTGCTGCTTAAGCCCCAGGGCTGTAGGAGTGGCCACTGGAGGCCTTTACTGACCTGGCTGTTTGTTCCACCCGAGATGCAGCACTTTACTTCAGATGTGCTTGCTTTCTATCTCATGTTTTTGTTGAGGATGCATACAGGTTGCACTCTATGTGTAAACATTTGACAATCTCACTTGGTGATCTTTTCATGGCCTTAGAGTTGATCCATTGGGCAAAAAAGGGAAAAAAAATGTTTTTGCTCAAATGACTGAGTACCTAAGTTTTATTACTCCTTATTCAGAAATAAAATATTTAAAACCTTTGCTCTCCACTGTCTGAAGACTTGCTACTCTGAGAATTGGAATTAGAAGCATGGGTTTAAAGCTCCCTTTGCTGCAGTATTAGAACAGCTTCTGCTTAAGCAATAGTTATCTATGGTTGTATAGCATTGTCTTTTCAAATAAGAAAATTTGGGATTTACCTCAGTGGGTACTGGATCAGCTCCTTCATGAGCAAGCAGCAACACATGATGGATTTTTACAAGTGGTGGTAAACTGCTCTCCTAATCTCTTTACTCGATGCTGCCTTTTCTCACTGTGCTTTTCCCTGAAGGACTGGGAAGTTAGTGCTGCTCCTCTGAAACCAGTTGAAAACTACTATGGGCTTGCAAAAAGCAAATTTCTTCCTGTTAAATTTTATTTAAGAAAAAAATGTTGGATAAAATTTTCAGTGACTTTTTTTACTTCTGCAAGAACTATAATAGGAGAAAATAAGCATGTGTTAAAAAATACACAGCATAAAGTTTTGGTCACATTTTTCATTTCTTTGTGTTTCTGCCTCAAAAAAACCCTAAAACCATCAGGAGCAGGCATGGAAAGGAACACCACTACTTCACATACTCTTACTTTTTTCCAGTCTTCTCTTTGCCTAAAAAGGGACAGCATTTACAAAACTGTCATAAATCTCTGTAGGAAAATATTTAATTATCCAAAAAGTGAAGATGTCAAAAACATAAGGACAAAGAAATAAAAATGTTTTGCATCATTCTTTGGAATGAATTTAAATATCTGCCTCTGTTTCCTCATGCAAATCCAGCTTTGCTGCTTTTTACCCCTTTTAGATTTTCTTTTTCATCTGAAGGCGACAAAGGCCTTCTGGCAGGAATTGGGTTTGTGCTTTTCATGCAACCTCAGATTCTCTTTTCAAAGATGCTCTAAACTTTCTTTGTGGAGCTCAAATGAACTAAAACTTGCAGAGGCACATCACGTGCAATTTCAGATAGCTTTTCTATAATTTTTGCTGTTCAGAACATAAAGATTCCACTCTGAGAAAATGCATAGTAGCATGGCTTCAAATCTCTTCCCATAATTTCTTGTGTATTTGGTTTGCTTGCACAAAAATGAAATTCTTCAGGGCATACTCCTCAGAGAATCTCTCAAGCCAATTTTACCCAGAGGAACTTGAGAAATGTGCATTTTCACTTGTATGCTTTGTATGAGGTGCAGGGCTGGTAATCTTATAAGAAGAGTATGTTATGTTAATAAAATGAAATAATTAAAATTATAGTAAACTTGATCTGCTCTCAATCTAGTACCTCTTAAACAGAGCTATGGGTTAAAATTTTGCTTGTAAACAAATGAGATTCCAGCCTTTTACGTGACATAATTTTCCTTTTTTTCCCCATTAAGGAAGGTGGAAGTTGCCAATCTGCTGACAGCAAGTGCTGGAAGAAGCAATGTGAGTGATTTCCTCGGTGACTCTCAGACACTTCGGGCCAGGCTTTCAAACTCCATTTGTAATAAAAGAAATACACTGTGGGAAAGATAGGCAGTGTGGTCTTTAGCAAGTTTGTTTCTTGCTGGTGTGCTGAACCCAGCTGCCAGCCTGGTGCTGCTGGATTAGCTTAGGGAGCTTGCTGAAAGACTGAATGATTCATTGCGTGCTTTGTGTTTACAGAGAAGATGTAATATCCTCAAAGTTTAGATACAGAACCTCTGGCATAAAGTCTGAATATATTTTTGCAACACTGCATCCTCAAGAGATCTTTTCTGTAGTGCCTAATTTTGTATTTCATGATAGTGTTTTAATAAAAAAACATTTTGTCAAATCACAAGTCAGCAGATATTGTCTTGAAGTGAATTAACAGAAGAAAAATTCTAAAGTAATCTACTATTAGTAAATGGCTATGTATGGGTCAGGCAATTTCAGAGGTTGTTACTGTGCTTATTTTGGCTGGAATAGAATCAATTTTCTCTAAGGTAGCTACTATGGGGCTGTATTTTGCATTTGTGCTGCTATCAGTGTTGAAATGCAGGGATGTTTTTGTTACTGCTGGGCAGGGCTTACAGAAAGTCAAGGCTTTTGCTGTTCCTTGCCCTAAAACGGAGTAGGCTGGGGGTGCACAAGAATTTGGGAGGGGACAGAGCTGACCCCAAGTGACCCAGCTATTCCATGGTGTGTGGTGCTCCATGTGCTCGCGTGTAAAGCTGTGGGAACAGGAGGCAGAGGGGGATGATGGTCTGATGGCGTTTGCCTGCCCAGGCAACCACTGACACCTGATGGGGCCCTGCTGAACTTTCGGCTGCCCATGGGAAGCGGGGAATGAAATCCTTGCTTTGCTTTGCTTTGCTCTGCTTTGCTTTGTGTGTGTGCGTGTCCCTGGCTTTGCCTGTGCCCTGCGTTAAGGCAGTTTAAGAGGCCCACACTCTGCGACAAGTTGCCCTCCCTTACAGCTGTAACTGATCCCTTTCCACCAATAAGGAGAAATGAGACACAAATATCTGTAAGCAAAAAACCAACACTTTACTAACAGGGCGAACAATATCACGCAAAACCAGCAGTGAATGAGCACTAGATACAAAATTGCCAAGGCTCACTGACTCCCCGGGGACCGAGACGAGCCCAGGCGGGAGAGGGAGCTCCCTTCCCCATGCGGGCGGCTCCCGCCCCGCTCGGGAATGGCCTCGGCCCTGTCCCGGTCCCTCCGGCGGCCCCAGCTCCGGACAGGGGCAGGGCTGGCACCCAGCGAGGGACTGCGGCTTCCCCGCGGCGGGAACGGCAGGGGATGGCAGGGACGGCAGGGGATGGCAGGGGATGGCAGGGGATGGCAGCGGATAGCAGGGACCGCAGGGGATGGCAGGGGATGGCAGGGCAC
>VWZV01014155.1:507958-673077 GCA_013397155.1 Irena cyanogastra | reverse complement strand
GCAGGGATGGCAGGGGATGGCAGGGAACTGCAGGGGACAGCAAGGGACGGCAGGGAACTGCAGGGGACAGCAAGGGACAGCAGGGGACGGCAGGGGACAGCAGGGGACAGCAAGGGACGGCAGGGGACAGCAGCGGGACAGGGGCCGCTCCGGCCGGGGCCGGGCGCTGTGTGGGGCTGCCCTGCCCCGCTCCATTCCCCCGCGGCTCAGGCGCACACACCGCCGGGACTCGCCCGGGACACGCACCCGCCCGGGAAAAAAACCACAGAGAACCCGAAAGGGAAATCTTCACCCGTGGTGCCTCAGCTCTGTGTCAAGAACCCAAGGGGCAGGAAAAGCCCAAGGGGCGGGAAAAGCCCAAGGGGCGGGAAAAGCCCAAGAGAGAGCCAAATGAGAGCCAAGAGAGAGCCCAATGCCTCTGCCTGAGTCCAAGTCCACGAGGCCGGAGTGGCTCTGCTCAAGAGACCCCCAGCTTTTGAAAGGCCAGCAGCCTCCGATCCCATTTCCAGCCGTGGCATCGGGCTTTAAGGACACGGTAACAATTTCGGGCACAGATAGATGTGGAATACAATAACATTTTGGGCTACTCACGACAGCCTGCTAAACTGGCTTTATCCCAACCACGAGTTTTCTCGCTTCTACTCTTCGGATTCTCTCCCAACCCCGTGGGAAGGGGGCAGGGAAGTGAACGAGTAGCTGTGGTGCCTAATTACTGGCTGAGGTAAAAGCCATGACAAAGTTAATTAATGCAGACAATATCGCTTTGTGTTTGGCTGATTATATTTTAAATGGGCTTAATTTTCAAGAGTTTTCAGCATGGGAGGTTTCAGAACCCATGTAACATAAAGTTATGAGCTTGGCAGGCTTGGCTTGGTCTGGAGGCTTGGGTTCATTACAGACTCTGTGCCTGTGCCTCCTCGGCTATAAAACAGGAAGGATGTGCTCTCTCAGGGGAGTGCAGTGCCTGTAAGCTGATGAACCGAGAACAGGAGTGCTTAGTGCTCTGCAAACATTCTAAGGGTGCTTTCCTTAACATATTAAATTGCTGAGAATTAAATTGCAGTTACTTTTGAATTTGAAATTAAAAGTGGTACTTTTGAATCTTTTGAATGCAGTTACTCATTTTTTTTTTTTTTTGAAACTTCTGCCCAAAAGGTTTTCCTGTCATGTTTTGTGTCACCTTACTTGTCTTGGAGTTTCTTACGAGTTCTGCCTGTGTTTATACGTTAAATGCTGTGGACACAAACATTTTCTCAATGCTCTCACTGTGCATGCTCCTTTGACAGCATAGGTTTTCAAATATCATTTTCCAGTTGTTGTGCCTCACATGCTATATCACCTGGAGTGCCACAGTGGAATAAATGATGTAGTAATAGAAATGTTCCTTGAGAAACTTAGATTTGAGTATGTGAACCACTTCAATGACTTTTAGTGCAGGGCTTGTAAGTTTTATTTGATTCTGTAGAGTGTTTCAGACAAATTTGGATGTGGATAGGATTTGTGACTGTTACATAGAGTTGTTTTACTCTTTTCCTTTTTTAGTACTACTTTCTGGTCATAATCTCATAATGTGCATAACCAACACTCTTTAAAATGTGTTTCAGTAATTTTTAAATATGATTTCACCTTTGTCAGTAAAATAATGCAAAGACATCCCTGCCTGTTACATTCAGATTACAGTGATCTAACACTAGCTGTAGTGTCTTTACTTAAGCCAACTCCTCTCTGAGTCCTCCAAAAGGAATGAGTCTGTTTTACTGCTTTGCACGAATTCTCCCTTGTTCTCAGGGTTCTCTTTCTTCTCTGCCAACACCCTAAAGGCACCACAATAGTCCAAATGAATGTATGCAAACATCTTAAGAAAAGAGCCTATTAGGGTTTCTAATGTTTTGAATTATTTTCTGCCTTCCCTCAACTGTATGTGGCTTTGTTTAAGCAATAAGATTACAAATAATTTACAAATAATTAGAATCCAGATAGGGATTCCTTTTGCCTTAAATCTACACAGGGACTGAGGAACTCTGATTCACGTGTTCTTGAATTAGAGAATTATTGAATACTAAAATAAAGTAACATAAAAATGCTGGGTCAGGTGAAAAATTCTGTTTGTTTCAACTGTATTTAATTATATTTATCTGTATTTAATGTCTCCTTTAACCAAATAAACATCCAGATATTCATGGCATGAAAAATACTACTACTAGTTCAAAACTATTAAATAAGAACTTTGTAAGAAATACATCATCTTTATTGATATTGAGAGACATAGTAATGAACACATTTTATCCTATATTTTTTTAAGAATACTGCTGATTTCATTCCAAGTAAGTGTTATGTTAAATTAACTAAAAGTCTCTTTAGTGTTTTAGACAGTAAGTTACAGCACTAAGAACTCAAGTCTTGTTAAATACGATTTAATAAGAGCAGAAAATATTTTAGTTGATTTGTAGTGCCCACATTCAGAGGTTAGAATAGAGAAGGTACACTTATGGCAAAAAACAACATGGAAATAGTAATGTTTTTCTCCCTCCTTTCTAGAGCAGGAGCTGTTATTTTTAATACACATGAAAAACTTTAGGTCTGAGATTTCACATTTGAAAACAAGAAGCATTCTCCTCGCAGGCCGTGCGGTGCACAGCTGGGCTCTGCGCTGGCAGGGGAGCAGAGGGGTTTTCCCGAGCTGGGGCTGCTCAGCCGGCTCTCCTGGGGCACAGGGACCCCGCCCGCAGCCCTCTTGCCGGCTCTCCATCCCTCTGTACAAGAATCGCTTTTGTTGGAAACGTCCTTTGGAGCCAGGCGTTAACCCAGCCCTGCGAGCACCCCCAGCCCCTCCTGCACTCCGTGCCTTTTAAACACTCCTGCAACTCTGCAAGCCTGTGACTCCTTTAAAAAGCATGTCACCAGATAGATATTGAAAGGAAAATCCTGACCGTGGCCCTACAAAACCAATAGAACTGCCTTTATGAGCTTTTATGGAATTTTCATTGCTCAGAGGGTCCCAGTTTCAGCAGGTAGTGAGCCACATTTGAACACTAAAACCTGTTTCTCACAGTCATCTCCAGAAGTCATTGCCTCTGTGCTTACAGCACTCCAGTCCTGTGAACATATTTTTCTTGTCTAAATTTCTGCACAGTAAAGTCAAAATACAAAAAGTTTAACATATGTAGCTACTCTAAGTGTTGCTAGCAAGTAAGAGGTCAGTGAAGGCTCCTGGAAAAGGAACAAGTCTCTTTGTTTTCAGTACTACAGTAGCTAAGACAGAAAACATTAACTTTCATTAATCACTTTGCTATGAATCTCAGTGTAATATCCATTTCAGATGTTCTAGATAAATCCTTAACCTTTCAATTGTTCCCTCTTGTAATCCTGTATCACTGATGAATCTTGGCAGTGACAAACGGCACTGTTAGACCCTGCAACTGCTTCTACTTGTGTTCTTCCTCTGTGTCTTTAGAGGGAGGAGAAAGGAATGGGCCAGGGAAGACAGTTTGAATACTGATGCTCATAAATGGCATTCGTCTTTTCCTCCCCTTCCTCAGATGCTAAGCCTGACTGCAAAAAAGTGAAGTTGCCCTCTTAAAAAACCAAACAAAACAAAACAAAAAATCAGTATGTTGAGTGATAGAAACCTTTTGCTTGTCTCGGAAGGAAATTAAGCCATGTTAGATATCAATCAGTCATTCATAGCTCTGATCCTCTCAATGGGTAAATGGGAAGGTTGTTTGGTTTCCTTTGAAATTTTTACAAAATTCCCAGGAGGTTCAATAACAAACTTTCACTTGCCAGGTTTAGAACACCAAGGTATAATAAGTTACTTGGCAAATTTTAAAACAACATGCAAAACAAGGTACTTTGCAAACTTAAACTTAGCAAACGCAAACGTAGCCAACTTGAACGTATCCAGGCACAACAAGGCACTCACTGAGGCATTGGCTGGAATTTCTGGTTTGGTTTACAATGTATTCTGAGGAGGAGTTAGGAAAAGAAAGAGAGAAAGAAAGAGAAAGAAAGGAGAAGAGTAGAAAAGTCACCATCCGTGGATCCAGAGACAAAGTTGGATCTTTGCAGTTTCAATGTCCAGCTGTTGAAGTGGTGCTGGAAGCAGTCAGACCTTGGCCCATGGGGGCTGGGGGAAGCCCATGGAACAGCAATTCCCTGGGTTAATGCAGGAACAGGTTTGGGTGGAGGCACCCCTTGGGGGGAGTTCTGCACTGTCTGTGTCACTCTGTGGGTCCCAGGGCACTTTGGGGGGCTCTGATGGCTCATGGCCCCTTCTGAGACACGGCCCTGCCTCTCTGGCAGCTGGGCCAGGTGTGGCCCAGGCGAGGGGTGAGAACCCCCGGCCCTGTGGGTGTGTCCCAGCCCTTCCCGGGGAGCCTCCCGAGCCGAGCTTGTGCGAGGGATGCAGGGAGTGTGAAAAACGCCATTCACTCGTTTTAAAGTCTTAGAAGTTTAATAATAATAAAAATAGTAATGAAAGTAGTAATGAAAATAATAAGGAAAATTAGGACAATAAGAGACAATAAAACAGAGAATTACGGACGTGCGGGTGTCTGGCATTCCCCACCAGGCACACCTTGCTAACAAAGGATCACCCCTTAAAAGCAATAGCCTGGTGCATATTCACACAGCTCATACACAATTCAAACATTCTTTTCAAACTAGGCTGTTTCTGCTTAATTTCAGCTTTTCCTCCCCATCTTGTAAATCAGCCTTCTTGGTTCCTCGAAGTCTGAGCTTTCCCAACAAGGAGGCAATAATTCTTCTCTGGGGATCTTGGTGTCTGTTGCTGTTATCTCTATCCAGATAGGACAGTGCGAAGAATTTCTTGGTTGTCTTTTTTTTTTATTCCTTAAGCTAGTTACAAAAATTCTCACATCACACAGTTTCTATTTTAATCTTATGCTATAGCCTAAAAAACCCCCGATATTTACCATACTACTTAAAATAATACAGCACTACTTAAAGATTAATACAGCATAAATTCCAACATAAAGCATACAGTATTCATTTTAATATTTGCGAATAGGCAATGACACAATATGTATTTTTCACAGGGAGGGAAGGATGGAGGGAGGGCACTCACAGCCCTGCTCCACAGCCTGTCCCCCCGGCACCATCACCCTCTGATCAGCCTCTTCCCCTGCCGGCTCCCGGGGCTGGCTGTGCCCCTCTGCCCGGGCTGGGGCCAGCAAAGCCCCCTCTGCTTTACCCATGGCCAGCTGACCACTGCCCTCGGTGCATTTCAGTCCCTCACAGCCTTCCTGATCACTTAGCTGCACCCACACAGTGTGTTAAATTTCAAAATGGGGGGATTGTTTCCTCAGCAAGGGCCGGTTCTCAGTTTCTTTTCTGCCTCTGTCAAGGTTGGGATTGAAGCACAAGAGATAGTATTTCGTGTTCAGATTCAGATATTATTATTTCTTATCTATAGTACAAGTCATGAGTTCTACAGCATTCTACTAACAAGCCACAAAATGGCTAACTATCTTTCTATACAAGGTCTTTTAAGGTTAAACTGTCCAATTAAGAAATGTCACCAAAATGATTTTTACTTTTAGCCCAATAACTAATCCCTCAAAGTCCACAATGCAGACTTTTCTGTCCAATTACAAAATACCACCCAAACCCATGGAGAAGAAGGACCAGTCTCCACCTTGCTCTATATATACTACAATATTCTAAAACCCCAAACTCTAAGTTTTCCTCCCTGTGATATTACACACTACTAATCAAACTCCACACCCACAATCCCAGTGCTGTCAATCAATTTTGGAAGCCTTCTCCACAGCCCCAGGTCAAAATCAGTGCTCTCCTGGGGATCAGACTCTGTCAGCACAGAAAGTCTGAATTTATCAGCATCCAGGGCTCCAACAAGGAAGGAACTGCCACAAGTCATTGAGATCACTTGCAGTGAGTTTTTTGTATTCTTGCAAAAAGCGGTCTGATAATAGCATAGCCAGGACAAAGAGCAAGTGATGCACACCTTACAGCAACCAGAAATTCCAGAAATCTGATCCTTTTTGCCACACAGGTCTGGGACCTTTAAAAAAGCTGCCAATTGTCCTATTGGAGAGAGAACAATTCTCATTATGAGAGTTAGCAGATGTTATGTAAATAGCTGATTTGAATTGGACTCGAATTTACTTGAACTCTGAAACTTTTGGGTCTGCCCCAACTTTACCTTCACCTGATGGGGAGACTGGCAGACAGGCATAATGACAATCCAAGTTTATGAATAATGTTATTCCAGGTGACAAGGTGCAAATGTACAGGTACTTAAACAACAAAACTCTCTTCCAAAGGACAAAATAAAAAACTACTTTTTTTTACAGTTTAGATGCAGGTGAAAACAGATTTTGATTCAAGCTTAGAGTGGAAGTTTTCATTAAATGAAAACACTAGATTAATTTAAGAAGTTCTCATTTTAGGAATGTTCAGTTTCTCTTATAATGGTATTTTCTGGAATAGATTTTTTATGACTTTCGAAAGTATCAATATGTTAAAAAACCCCAAATCAACCAATCCACCCACTCAGTCTATTACTGCAATATGAAGTGTTCTAATTTTCCTTGTGCATTTCTTGTTGTGAAGAAAGCAGTACAGGCAATTAAAAAAACAAGCTAACATGTCAACCCCTATGTACTGTAAAAGTTTTGTAGCTAACAATATTATTAAACTGTCAAGAAAAACCACAAAACTGTTAGATATGAATATTTTTGAATGTTATCCGATAGGAAAACTTTTGTTTGGGATAATGGGAATACATTTCAAAATCTGAGTTTCACGTAAAAAAATATCCTGTGTAAAAAAATATCACCTTGTCTGCTGGTGAGGAGCTGTCCTGATGAGATCTGTGGCTTGAGCCAGCTGAGCCCAGGAGAGCTGAGCCCAGGAGAGCTGAGCCCAGGGCATGGAGCTGTCCCCTGTCAGGTCCATGTCACTGTTATCGTGATGAATGACATAAGACTCTAAAGGCTGGATTTGCAGAAATTCAACGACTTTACTTCAAATTCTCTCCTTTTATACACTGTTCTGAACAGCTGGACCAGATTGATCAATTAATCAATACATTTCACCTGGCTGGCTAGCTAGCACAACGCCCTTCTTATGAACAATCTTTGAGAAAACAGGAAAACAGAAAGTAGGAAAACAGCACCTGCAGGTTGTTTAGACTAAAGTTATCATTGTTTATATTAAAACTGCTCAGAGTCTCACAAGCCAATCCTGGGAAAACTCAGTTTTCTCACTCCCTGACCAGGCTGTGGCAGCCACAGGTGCAGGGCTCTCCCCTGCAGGACACCAGCACAGCCCCTCTTGCAGACTGCAGGACCAGGGTGTTTTGGGGTGGATGTGAAAGTCACTCAAGAGAAAGGCATCGTGGGCAGGGTGAAGAACAGGCTCTGTCTGCAGCTGCAGGAGTGCTTGAAGGAGCTGAGCTCATTCCTTGCTCCTAGACCTGGCTCAGCCCCTGAAGTTCCACAGTACTACCAGCTCAATCTTGTCTCAGTTTATTGGTTTAATGGGAACAATTTTTCTTAACAAGCTCTCGAGGGGGCCACAGAGCTGTGTTAATATTAAGCAAAGAGCTTGGAAATTCCCCATCACGATGTGGAATGTAACAGTAAACATAATGCTTTAACAGAATGGTTTTATTTGTCACAAAAAATAAGTAATTCTGCAATGTCTCTTTGAACAACTGGAATGGTTTTTGTGCTATTTGTTAAAATATTTAGATTAGGTGCTCAAGTGAAAGCCTAAACAGGCTGTCATCCTCAGACATACTCGGGCAATTAGAGTGCAGCTTATATTATTGTTTTATAATTCAAGTCTTGTGAAGTAATAAATTTAGAAACTCATTAAATTTTCAATTGCATTAATAGAAAAAATCCAGCTTATTAAATTCTTTGGCAAGGCCTAATAACAAAACATTGGAAATACATTTATTTATTTTTTTTCTATCTTTGTTAAACCTTGCTGCCCAGATAACCTCTACCTTCAATATAGGAAAAATCAAGTAATAGGAACATAAACCGTAAAAAATACTCTCTCTTACATGGAGTTTAACCTTAATTCCCTTTGTCACATTTTAAAGAATCTCTGAAAAAAATTCCATGACTGCCAGCCTTCCCCATAAATAGCTGCAGGCCTCTCAGCAGCCTTGTGCTCTGAGCTTGGCACTGCTTTGTTCTACCAGCACTGTCAAATAAAGACTGATAGCACTATTTTTATTTGGCAATGCATGACACAATTTGGTGCTATAGGCTGAGCTGTTTTAGAAAGGGTGGTGTTAAAATTATCTTTGTTTTCACTGCAATTGGCAATTGTAAGTGTATGTATTTAATGAAGCTTGCAAATATGAAAGTGCTCAGTGAGTTAAGTCTGTACTGGTAGAAATCACTTCATTAAAGCCACAATGACTGGATTCACAACTGAGGTGAACTTCCTCATCTCATGAAGCTTTCTCCTTTTTTTTTGTACCTGCTAGTGTTTAAAGCTGAAATGATTTGAAAATTCATGTAGTTACACCCAAGGATGCATATTTTTTCCACCCTATGTTAATATATTCATGTTACAACAGTACAAGAACTACAGAAATTCTTCCTTCATCTTAATAGGTGTTAGTGGTTTAAATTATTCAGTGGTTTTCTGAGCTGGTGCCAAACTGTAGTGAGACAGACAGAGAAATGATCATGAGGCTTGAGAGGCTTTGCACATAGTGCTCACTCTAGGAAAGGCTGTACAAAGAAATAAATGTATTTGTCTAGAAAATCAGGAGACTGTTGTAAAAGGGAATTTTTCTGTGAACAGTAGACTAACAAGCTTGCTGTTGCCGCCAAAGAGTGGAAAAGCTGTCTTCCATATCTGGTTTTACCTACCCAAATCATAACTATCAGCTTTTTGTCCAAGCAACTGTTCAATCTGGGCAAAAAAATGGCATAGGGCAGAAATGAGTTCTGTATTTCTTAAAGCAGTCCTAGGGCATCTCCTTCCGAACTGCTTATCCAGGTGCACGAGTCCAATCTGTATTTTAGTGAATCCCCTAAACTCCCCTGTGCTTTGAGCTGTCATAGAGTCCTATCCCAATTCCCCATTTACATTTAGGAAATGACCCTTGGCCTCACAAGGTATGGGATATTTTAGGATATTTTCAGTATTGGCTCCTCCTATCCCTCTTGCCAGACATGGAGGTACCCAGCTGCAAGGTCAGCTGCATTTCTCTTTTCCCTTCCATGAAGGCTGGTTTTGTTTTGGCTTTTTTTTTTTTTTTTTTTTTCAGGCAGGAGGAGAGGAATTGGTACCAGAGGTGTCTGCAGTCTCCCTTGGTGAGACTGAGGGATGTCCGTGGGGTTTTACCACTTAAATCTCTAATGCTGCTGCTCCTGTAAATGATTTCATGCCAATCAGTGCCCATGGGGTTTAATAAAGCTGTAAAGCCAAGTCATAATCTGCTGTATTCCTCAATAGGGGAACTCAAAATACTGCAGGTCACTGGTAAAGGCAGTATTCATGCTTTTATGAGGTGATTTTCCTCTGCCTCTTCTTATGCTAGTGTCACTTGGGGAATGAAGTGAGTTGCCAGGAAAACAGGATCTAAAGGCCCTCTCAAAACATTAAAAAATTAATCAGATTTGTCATTTTGTTACTTTAACTCTCAGATTTATTAGACTAAAATTATGGTACTTTTGAGTCTGACTCATGGTTTTTGATTGCTCAGGGTTGTCAGTATGACACATGGGGCATTTATCTTTTTTAAATGTTTTCCCTCTTTTTCTATCCCCCCTCCAGACACAGAGTCTGGCAGGCTCGAGGGTGCAGCACATCATCCACTGCCTCTAGCCAGGGCTCAGGCTAAAACCAGAATTCTCACTCTAGAGAGGCTTCCATGTCTTCCTCATGTTTTAAATAGTTCATACAGAGATTTAAAAAAACAAAAGCAAAACTAAACAAACGAGCAAAAATCCCCAAACCAAAAAAGCAAACCACAAACAAAAAGCAGCAGGTGACCCAGAGCCCAGGTAACGTTCTGCCCATCTCAGTGTCCAGTCTGGTTTCTTTTCCTCGTGTTCCTGTCCAGCCCCAAACCAGGAGTCCATGATAACACAGACCTCTCCCTGACTGTGACATTCCTTGTTCTCCTTACTGCTGCTCACTCCTAACTTGCCTCTGTTGAACTCACTCAGAACCTTCCTAATAACTCTTCCTTTTCTCCTGTCACCAAAGGTTAATTAGTGAATATTCTGACTTTTGCTGGCATTCAGTCAATTTTCCTCACAGTGCCCAGTGTGAGGGTGTGTTTTGCATTTGTGCTGGAATCAGGGTTGAAATGCAGGGATGTTTTTGTTACTGCTGGGCAGGGCTTACAGAAAGTCAAGGCCTTTGCTGTTCCTTGCCCTAAAACAGAGTAGGCTGGGGGTGCACAAGAATTTGGGAGGGGACAGAGCTGACCCCAAGCGACCAAGGGTCATGTAAATAAATCTGAGGGACAGGGGGAAGGTGGGAAGCAGTGGCTGTGGTGGCTTTTGCCTTCTCAATCCCTGCTGTGTGTGATGGAGTGCTCAGCACATGCCCATGGGAAGCAGGGAATGGATTCCTGCTTTGCTCTGCCTGCGTGGGCAGCTTTTGCTCCACCTGTTAAACTCTCTGTATCTCCCTCCTGGGCTTTCTCCCTTTTATTTTCCAATTGTCCCCTGGTCCCACGTGGGTGGGGGAAGTGAGTGATCCTTGTGTGGAGCTTTGCTGCTGGCTGGGGTTAAATCCCAGCAGTCAAGTTCTTTCTTTTCTTGAGAAAGAGGGGACCACCCCTCACCTTCCAAAGAAAAAACACCAAAGCAAAACAAAAACCCAATCAAACCACCAAACAACCAAATGGAATGAATAACTGACATGAAAATGCTGTTTGCCCAGTTGAGACTCTACGAAGATTCTCCTTTTAATCCAATGTAATCTGACTTGCTCTAGGATTTTCTGTAATATTTGCAGCATCAAGAAACTTCTTAGATAATTTTGAATTGTATAATGAGGGTTTTGCTTGGCTTTCTGAAGCCTTGGGAGTGACAAGAAAGACTTCAAATGAATTCTGACTGGATTTTCACTACAAGATATTTATTCCCAGAGCTAAAGATTGTACCACCCTCAAGACAGACAAGCATATCCAATCACTGAAATTTGTTACATTCATGATAATGAAGATATTCACAGTAAGGAAATACTGGCTGGTAGAATTTCAACACCTTATTCCTCTTTCTGAAATGTGGAAGTTCCTACATAGGGCAGTGTTTTGTTGAGTAGATAGTACCAGCATTGGAAGGGCTTTGCTCTTATTTTGTTTTGAACCAGAACAGCTCAGTCTGTGGGCAGTTGTTCTCCCTGCTGGCAGCTACAGTCCCATTTGTAGTTCCAGGCTTGCAAGTTTCACTTCTGCTGGCTGTTATTTGGAGGGGTAAAATAAAGAGTTGAAACACAGTGAAGATCACCTCACAGGAACAGGATTTCATAAAGAAATGTGGAATTCATATGATACAGATATGTGATCTGCATTGAAGATGTACATAAGCCTGTTTTTCCTAGTCAGTGTCCTGCTGAAAACTGTTTTCTTTGGTTCCATTGAAGCATTTATCTCTAAAGTACACAGACAGAGCTGAGCAATGTGGTTAAACCACCTGTTGTTCTGTGCTATGGGCTCTTAAGCACAACTTGTCAGAACAATAGACTCTGGTTCTTCAATTTTTTCTATTGTCAATCAGAATAATAAGTTTTAATGCGCCTTCCCATTGACTTATTTGAACAACCCTGCTGCAATAAAGCATATGAAATAATTTCATTAGCCTTGCCTGGACTTGCACTAAGAAACTCCTTATTTGAGCAAGTGCAGCACAGATGTGAGGTCTGTGAGTGCTGCAGCTGTGCCCCTCTCCTGGCAGTGTGTCATTTTTAATGTGACAGCTGTATTCCAGCCATCAAGGGTTACAGCTCCTGGCAGCGTCAAGTTCTCATTATGCCATTTCTACTCTGCAGTAAAATAATAATTTCAAAGCAAGCTGCTCCCATCTCCTCCCTAACCTGAGATCAGAAGTCCTCTTGTTTATTTTTTCTGACTTTTCATCTAATCTGCAGCAGCTGGGTTTGTGTTTAAAGTTGGTATTCTGAGACTGACATAAGGTATATTACTTACTAAAAAAAAGGTGTTTGTATATTCAAAAATACATAAAAGTAACAAATAAAAAGCTGTTCATAGTACATTTCTCCTTTGAGCAAATGAACTGGAAATATCTTAAAATTATAGGAGATTTTATATACTTAATTGTCATATACACATTAGTTTTATGAACTTGTCTTCCAGTTGCTCTATGAACTATTAAAATGAATACTTTATATAATTATTTCATGTCAGGAACTTAAAAATAAAAGCCATGAAATACCTACCTTGAGAAATTGCCACAGCAAAATCTGAGTGATTTCACTTGAGATATTTCTAAGAGGAATATTTTTATTTTCCTTTATCCTGAAATAGTGAACTGCCTTTGAAGCTCAGTTGGCAAAGAGGTGAATGGATAAAAGGTGTTCTGCTACCATAACCAAACTTGCTCACATTTGCAGAGGTCAAAGGCCACCCCTTGGTCCCCATTCCCCCTTCCCATTTCTGAGATTGTTCTGGGCACCTGAGCAGCAGCTGAAGGAGGACAGTTGTTGGTTTTTTGGTGTCATAGATCAGAGAATCAGGTATTCCCAACTAAATGGCAAAGTGATGCAAAAAACCATGAAACAATTCTGAATTATAACTGCATGACCAAAAATAAACCCAGCTTTTCTGGGACTAATGACTTCTGTTGGTGACAGCCACTGCAGTGGAAATTAGAAGAGACTTTTCATCAACACTTGATTTTTAATAAAGTAGTGCTGAATTTTAATTTGTAATTCAATTTCCTTAATGCATGCACCTTGTGTAACCAAGAAATCAATATCATCAGATGGATGTATGGTTTTTGCCTCCCTATTTTAAAGGTCATGTACTAATTCAAGCAGCTATAAAAATTAACATATTTCAGTAATTTTAGACTAGAGAAGATTTCTCTGCAGCCTTAAGAAAACTACACTGACATGCTTTTGGCAGCAGAATAGGATGACACATTGCTGCTACGTGACAAACCCAATACAGAATCTTTATTAATAATCCTGTTAATGTTTCATCTAATGCAAGGGAAATGGTAAATAAATTGTGGCTTTAACCCACTGCTGAGCTTCCAATTACTGTTTTTCTTCCTATCTGCTTCCAATATATCATTTTTTTAATATGACTGAAATGTTCTAACAATCAAGGCTTAGGATCCTAACAGCATGAAGTCCTCATTATGTGATTTCTGCACTACAGTAAAATAATGATTGTGAAGCAAGCTGTTCTCCATGTCACCCTTTCAGAATAACTCACAGACTCCCCATTTACCAGCTCCTGGTTATGGATTCAATTACTTAATGCCTTGGGTTTGTGGACGTTGGAACCATGTCATGCATCTGTCTGGAGCTGCAGCATAAAAAGTATTCAAAGTGAATAAATTACAGGTGATGTTCCCCAGAAGCACTCTGAGGTTTTTCCTTTCTCCCAAAGACATTCAGGGTTTTGGCTTCTGAAAGTTTAATGAAGGGTTTCATAAACCATAAAAAGCCCACTAGAATGTCATGACCTTCTTTCATTTTTCGATCCTGTGCAAAAATTTCTGTTTTCCACAAGGAACAGGGATAGGAATATTACACTTGAGAGTCAGCATCTAAATGGTGTATTCTAGTCTCAAATACATATTAAACAGAACTGTAGAGGGAAGTAAACAGTATTTCAGATGGCTGTGCAGGTTTTGTAAAGAGAGATTTTATTTTTCCAAACAAAACCTCTGTGCATCAGATTAATATGTTTTGCCTCCTTCAGTCTGCATTTTAAAATTGGCAAGGAGATGAAATCATAAATACTTAATTATTAGCAAGTGACTCTCACAGCTGCTATATATCTGCTATTTCTTGTATTAAGTACATATCAGGGGAAAATCCAGGGTGTCTGACTGTACTTCACCTGACCTATAGCCCTATTATTTTCCTTCCTGTTACCATAAGGTAAAATTCAGGCATACATTACTGTAAGGCATATTTGGCTGGCTGCAGCAGCCTGCCAAGCATTCCCTCCTGTGTCAGACATGGAAATCCTGAATTCAGGAGCGTGCCTGCAGCCCTGGGATGCCAGGATTCAGCCACACCACACACATAGACTGCTTTAACAACACATTTGCACTATAAAATCAGGTTTACATGCATTGAGAAATGGTGGCTGTTCCCCTAAAGGGGAAATACATGAAGAATTTTTAGGTGCACACACATTGTTCTGACATTCCTGCTGTGTGTGGAACGTGTGCCTGGTGGGTACAAAGTGGGAAAAGCTGAAACACCAGAGGGTTTTCTGGTCAATATGCACAACTCCCCTGCTTTCCAGGTGCTTTCCATTGGCAAGGAAAGAATCCCAGTAAAATGATGGGACATGTCACCTCTGCTCAGCTGCAGACAGCAAGGTGTGCATCCAAGGAGACTGGCACCCAGGTGTGGCACTTGCAATTACACACTGGGGTGTGGGGATTTAACAAGATAGGCAGTGACATTCTTGTGTGTTTTTTTCCTCTCCCTAACTGCTCTATTTTTGTAGCTTTCCAGTTGTTACTCTCCCGACCTTTGTTTGATACCCTTTACAGGATCACTTAGAGAGCAAAAAGATACAGTTTCACATTTCATTAATTCCTTAACACAGGGGTGTTTTATCTCATCTCTTGATACTGCTCCTTTCAGTGCTATAAAAGAAATTAAGGATTTTCACTCCCATTTCTCTTACCCCTCCAAAAGTGATGGGTGGTGTGACCAGTTTTGCACCCCCTGGCTAACATCCTGCTGCAGCTGCATTTCTTGGGCAGCAGCCCTGAGGAACAGAGTGGCCACGTTCTCATGTGGCCATGCTGTCAGAATCCAGAGAAGAACACAGGTATGTGAGCTAATAGGGGACCTGTTCTAGAGCAATCCTACTGAATCATTGCCTTGCAGCCCACTGGAAGTGTGAGAGCTGCCTGCCACACACCGCTCTGGGAACTGTTTCTTACAGTGTGCATCCATTTTAATGTAACTTACTGAGTTCATGAGGTATTACAGATACACAGAAGAATCATATTTAGCAGGAAATGAACATAGAGAAAAAAGAATGAAAGGGTTCATGGACAGTAGAATGGGAGAGGAATAGAAAGGGTTGTGTATGAGACATCTGGATTTCATGTGATTGAAGAAACTGGGAGGGACCAAGCCTGGCAGCACGAGGCTCAGAGCAAGGCTGCAGCCTCACCTTTCTTTTTCTCCAAGGCTTGTGGTGTGCCATCATTACAGACAAGTGCAATTGTCTGTAATACATCTGATACAGCTGGAGACTGGATCACTGCATTCCCTTCTTTTCCAGCTCTATCCACTGAGTGCTGAATTACTGCAGCCCCTGCACAGGTTCCTGGAAGCCTTGCAGCAGCAGGAGCAGAACAGTTTTTGTCCCAGTGGGCCATTTGCCAAGGAGAAGCTCCTGTGGCCTCCCTGACTGATGCTGCAGTCAGTGTCAGGTGCCTGCAGGTGCCTGGGCACCTTTCAGCAGAACAGGCTGAAATGTGTTCTCGTGGCACAAGAATGAGGAAAATGGGGTGTAGGAAGAGTGTGTCACCAGTGGAAATTCTCTGGGTACGCTGGCTGAGGTCTGAGGAGCTTCAGGGCATGTTACAGTGGTTGTGGCTGTGGAGAATTCTTAGCTGATATTGCTAGAGACATGGCAAAGCAGTCACTTCTCTTCAACCAAGCTTTTATTTCTTCCCCAAATTTTTCTTTATGCCTCAGGTTATTTAAATTCCATTTTGAAAAAAGCTGCTGGTGTTCATCACTGTCCTGCCATCCCTGTCAGTAAAGCTCTGGGAGCAGCACAGTCCAGGCTGAGCTTTGACCCCTACAGCTCTGAACGGGGTGACCCTGGCAGAAGTGGGAATTCTCAGCTCCTGCTCTGGGGCTTTCCTTTGGAGTTGGGCTAGTTTTGTGCCAGGTGTCTGCAGGTGAGCAGGGGGAGCTCAGGCCCTGCTACCCTGGGCTGAGATGCTCAGAGCCCCCTAAACCTGTGCCCTTGCCTTGCAGGACAGGGGTTACCAAGCTGAGGAGTTTCCAGCCTGGCTGTTAGCACTGACAGAAGTGTGGTGTGGGGCTTGCTGTGGCTTTTTTCTCTTCCCATTTCTGAGGCTGATCTTTTCCCATCCTTTCTTTGTGGTAGCCCCTCACACCAGGAAAGCAAAAGCTGAACTGAAGGGATATGTTGGATAGTTGTATGAATTGGTGCTGATATCAATTTAATAAAGAAAATCTCTGCTTCTGTCATGGCTCTCAGTCTGTCTTCTGTATCAAAGTCAGTGATTTCCTGCAGATTTTTACAGTCATCCCACAAAGCTTAGAACAGAGAAAGAATCATTGCTCTGATGGTTTGGGAAAGGATAGTGTTCTATTAAAACATTATAAGACACCAATTAAATTAATTGCTTCTATAGTTCATAGAGATACTTTTTGTTCCTCACTGCAGGAATACAATGCATGATATATGACATAATGTCTGTTTTTCTGAAGCCATGATGCTTGCTGCACTGGGATCAGATTTTTATCCACTCTGCTTCACCTGGCTCCTACACCAGAGCTGGCTGCTCTACAGCCACAGCTAAGAATGAGGGACACTGGCTGGATGAGATTTCCTGGCTGCTGAGCTGAGGATTACAGGTCAAACTACACTGTGCACCTAATAATGTGTCAAACCCTCTCCCCCAAAAGTTCAAATAAATGGGCCATTTATTGCAAGATAATCAAGAGAAAGAATTGTGAAGCCTAACCTTTACAAAATTCCAGGTTCTTTAATAGTCCTGCATCTTCTAGAAAGAAGCCTTGGGTTTCCATTTGTGGAATGAATTTGTCTCTTTTGTGATCACTATCTTCTTTCAAAATAGGAAATGCATTCCTGTGGATACACCTAAATGGAATTCTGGAGTGACAGTTAAGGACTCAGGAATCTGTTACGCTCCCAAATTAAATTCTAGCTATCTATGTAACATACCTTTAGTGTTGTTGTGTAACACTCTGCAGTGTGAAGCATATGAAGTTTCACAGATATAATTGCATTTTTATTGTCACATGCTGCTAGCTTTTCAACAATCCCTTTGCATCTTCTGAGTGTGTGCTGTAATTTTGTTTCAAAAAAATAATCTTACATTTAGGCAGTCATAAGGCTTTAAATTGCAAAATGTTCAGAATACTTTGCAGAACTGCTACCATAAATGTGCAGAGACCCTTTTTCAGTCACTAAGGAAATCCAGTGAGCATGTGTGTGTGTGTATATGAGTTTTCTAACTGCAGAAACATCACATGTACCACCAGAGTAGAAGAAGCTCTTGAACTGTTGCCCTTGCATGTTTTGTTCTACAGCTGAACATGTTATTAAACCAATCTGGGCAGCAACATCTGATGAGACCTATTGAACACAGAATTTTCACAATGCAACTGCACAAGTTTATTTAGCACAAGCATGTCTTTAACTGTGAGTGAGTGTGTGACCTCTGCTGTAACTCTTGCACCGGCACAATGAGATTGATGAAATGGGAAATGTTAACTGGAATACAAAATGCAGCAGGAACAGATCTGCCTGACCCAGTCCTGGCTGCAGCCTTCCCGGTGCTTGCTGTCAGGGTGTTCATTGCCTCCCACTTCAGGAGGGTGTGCTGGTGCTGCTCAGGGCTCCTGGAGGAGGCTGTTCCCCCTGAACAAACCCAGCAGAGTCACTCCTTGGGCTCAGTTTCAGCCACAGACAGTGAAAACATCAGTGGGAAAGGGACAGATGTTTTGTAGGGGCTGTGGCAATAGGAGCAGGGGTAATGGTTTCAAACTAAAAGAGATTCAAGCTAGGTGTAGGGAGGAAATTTTTCAGGGTGGAGGTGGTGAAAGAGCAGAACAGATTGCATGCAGAGGGGGTGGATGTCTCTCCCCTGAAACATTCACGGGCAGGCTGGACAGGGTTCTGGAAAAGCTGATCCCACTGAAGATGTCCCTGCTCATTGCAGGGGTGCTGACCTTTAAATGTCCTTTTTGACCCATGGTCCAAGGCAAAGCAAAGCCTGGAGCAGTGGGGCAAGGAGTGGACACTGCAGAGGGCAGGAGCCCTGCCAGCCCCCTGGCTCAGCTCCCACTCCTGGGAAATCCCTCTCAGGCTCCTTGCAGGCACTGAACCAATCACCCCAGGTGCACCTGCTCAAATACTGGCCTCAGTCTGTGGTAACCTTTGCTAAAATTTCTCCTGACAGCCTGTGGATTTTATAGATTATACATTATACATTATAGATACCCTAAACTAAAAATGCCATCCAGTTACCTGGAAAATGGGAAGTTTTCAGTTAAAAATACTTTGTGTTTAATGTTTGAGTCAAATGCAAATACATGAACAGTGGAAGGCTCTGTTTTGGACAGGATGCAGGTTTTCACCTCTCAGTATTTGTGCAAATTACTTTTTAGGAAAAGTCCTTTGGAGAAGACTTTTATCTTCTGCTCTATAGCACAGGGAAAGGCAAAGAAAACTACCAAAGGGGCCTAAATAAAACTAGAATAATGATAAAAATAATAAAAAAAAAGCCACCCCAAATCTTTAGGTTTATGAAAAATGTTCTTGGTCAAAATAATCATTACAGGATTTTTTCAGGGACACCATTCTGTTCCTGGGAATGTAAAAAAAAAACTCCAAAAGCTTCCACATTGCTGATGACTATGCAGCACCACTAATTGTAGCAATAATTTCTCTGCTGCCAGTGCCTGTATGAAGCAGAAACCATTTAAATGATTTCTTTTAGGCCACTGAACCTCCATTTGGTGGGAATAATTCTTTGGTTGCTACAGCCCTGTGCTGGATTCAGCAACCTGCAGATGAAAAGCTCCATATCCACTGCCAGTGCCCTGAATTAGCCAGGCCTGGCCTGTTTTCCTGCTCTTCTGCAAGCAGCCATTCCTGCCCCTGCAGTCACTGACTAAAACAGCAGCAAGAAATCATTGGGTGGTTCATATTTCCACTTGGGTTCAGTGATCAGGATCACAGCAGAGATAAGTGTGCTGAACTGAAAGGGCCTTTCTGCTTTCTTAAATGTTCTCCATGATATGAACATTACACAAATGCTGTGTATTCCAATTAAACTTAAACAGCAGCTCTAGCAGGGAGCAACTGCTGTGCACTCACAGGATAAATCAGCTTTCCTACTGAGCTCCACAGCATAGTTAAAAAAGGGAAATCCATTTCAGCAGCCTCCATAAAACACAGATGCATTTTCTTTCTGTCTTTCTTAACCTTCTTATGTAGCTTTTTATTTTTCATGGGTACTGAATACCTATGAGTCCATGTGGGGTCAAAATCCTTTTCATTTCAAAGAGTCTGAAACAGCAGTACCATGTCTGCTCCATGTTTTCCAGGCAGATGATGGAGCAAGCTGGGTTTACCAGCTTTGAGGTTTAGTTCTACTCCAGATTCCCTGTGGGGTGTTAGGCAAGTCATTCTCCCCTGCAAATGGGAATAATGATTGCTTTGCTGTTTGGCTCTGTTTCTGCCTCAGGCAGAAAATCTTTGGGCCAGATATATATATTTTTTGAACTGTTTAACCCACTCCTACTAACTGAGACCTGAAATGTATTCCAGCAGGGAAGGGCATTGCAGGAGCTGAACCAAATCTGGTTCATTGTCACCATTTTAATTTCTATCTGAGCCATAACTGCACCTGAGCCTGTGAAAATTGCCTCGTTTATGGATAGAGAAAGGTCCAGTTTGGATATCGGAGTATATGGAAATACCTACAAAGACAAGCCCCCAGTGGAACACCCCCAAGGTACCAGCCCTGATCATTGTTGGCCACATTTTAAGACAAAAGGAGTTGTGTATGCTCAGCAGAGCAGCCCAGTGCTGCTGCTTCTTCCAAGGAGCACCAACAAAATGCACTTTTCAGTGGGCCAGCTGCACACACAGGAGCCACCCTTGGCTGTGTTTGCTTTGCCTCCTGCTCCTGTGCTGGGCATGGCAGGACAGAGCCCAGGCTGGCACCAGGAGTGTCCCCAGAGCCACAGGCCCAGCCAGCTGAGCCCTCCTGTGCTCCCCAGCCCCACAGATTCAATTAAAGCTCTCATGGACGTGGCACTGCACAGCAGCTCACCCCCAGGGAGAGCCAAAGTCCGTTTGGTGGGGATTAATGCAGCCTCAGCCCTTTGGAAGGCTGCAGTTTACCATGTTAAATGTAATAACTGGGATTTTGTGTCAGCAAACCTGGTTGTTCCAGACACAGAATGAAAACCAGCCCTGTATTTACTGAGGTAATTTCTGTTGTCTGCATTGCTTTATGGATATGTGCAAGAAAGCCTGATGGAATGAATTATAGTCATAAAAACCAGCAAGAATAACATGCATTTCAGGTTTTTATGTTGTATAAAGGAAGTCTTGATAGTTCAGCTTGACAAACCCCACTTTTTTCTTCTTTTTTTTTTAATTTAAGCTTTTTTTTTCATTGCCCATGAAACAGAGATGAGGGCAAAGGAAAATATTAACAACTGATTTCCCTGACTCAGAATAGCAATGGTTGGGAGGCAGTAGGATGCCCTGTGCACTGCAGAAAGTGGGGAGCAATCAACAACAGTGAGATTTGGAAGGTCCATAATTTTACAG
This sequence comes from Irena cyanogastra, assembly GCA_013397155.1. NCBI lineage: Eukaryota > Metazoa > Chordata > Aves > Passeriformes > Irenidae > Irena > Irena cyanogastra. The sequence continues at coordinate 652,310 of VWZV01014155.1, read as the reverse complement.
AATGCACTGTGTGCAGCTTTTGCAATAGGAGGAGAAGTCCTGAAGTGCCCATCAGCTCTCACTAATTGCCAGATTATTTCTCCTGAGGCACACGAGCAGGAAAAGGAAAAGAAGAAAGAAATCCCTGGTGTTGCAATGAACTAAGAGAGGAAGTTGCTAGCTCAGAGAAGGAGACAGTAACAGACTTTGGAGAGGGGACATTGCTTTGGCTTTTTCCACATTCACCTTCCTTATTTGCTTTAGAGATGGCCACAATGGCCATACCTGACATAGAATAATTCTGCCTTTCCAAGAAACATCGAAAAATAAATGGGCATTAAAGGTTTTAAACTCTATTTAGAAGAGTTAATATCACACCACTGAAAACATTTTCATTTGCTGTTCTTTGTGATGAATCAAGAAGCAGCAATGTTTTTGAATTGTTGATTAAACTGGTGTTCCGGGCACTCCAGGTGATTTCTGCTAACAACAGTTCTCTCCAAGTTTCACATGCTCTTGATGAAGTGGGTCATTGTTTACAAAAAAGAATAGATTTATATCTGCCTTAAACAGAATAAAAGGTACCTGAAGATTTTGAATGAGTGTAATTAGCCAGTTAGCCCTAATTTGGAATGACTTTTTTGATATGTAGTTATGAGTCTTACGTTGTGTTTCATGAAAGTAGGAGAGAAAAGGGAACAAAGCCAACCTAAGACAAAAATCTGAAAGCAAACATGTAGTAGGATGAGTATTTACAGGAGAGGTGTTGGATAATGGTGTTAATTATAAACAAGTCTAAGGGTTTTCTCTTTAAAGTATGCATCACCTTGGACTCAAAATGCAATTTATTTTCCACTGATGTCTCACTTATTAGCAGAACGCTCTTTTGAAAAGAAGAAATACTTAAAATATATTTTAAAAGTTGGTTTATTGAGACACCATAAATACTGCAGAGAGATTATTTTTGAATTAGAAACATATGAAAATTAAGTGAAAAATCCCAAGCCAAATTTTAGAGTTAAATTCTCCAAGTAAACTGTTCCTTTTTTTGACTGGAAAAAATGCATCTCCCCAAACCAGCTGGCTCTGTCCTTCAGAGGTGCTGATGTTCAGCTTGGGGCAAGTGTAATGATTTTCCAGCAATTTTTCTGGAGCCCTTCCATCCCCAAAGTCCACAGAGGTTTTTTAGGTGGTCATTCCCAAGAGCTGTTGGAAAGGGCTCCAGGTGCACTTCACTGTTTCTGGCTTTTGAAGAGGCAGGCTCTTGTACAGCACTTTGTTATATTTGTTTTAATACAAGCAGCTCCTTTAAATGCTGTTGATATTATTTCTGGAATACTGCAGCTTTCAGACACAATCAAATATGGGGCCATTCTCCACAAACTTTGTTGTCTAAGAGAAAACTTGGAGACCATGGAAACAACAAAGGGCTGGAAAACGTTCCCTGCACACCTTTTGTTCCCAGACTGAAAGAAAAATTAATGAACAATAAAGCTTGACAGTGTTTGTGAAGACTGAGCTATTCTGTTGAAGGCTGATATTTTTCATTATTTTCACCACAACAGCTCCAGAAATGCCCTGTGAAACAGGAGCAGCCGTGGGGCCAGCCCATGTCCTGGAGAGGTGTTGGGATGGGCTGGGATCAAAAACACATCCCAGGCTGGTTCCCTCCTTCCTTGGAAGCACAGCACATCCTGAGCTGTCCAACTCACACAGTCCACTCTCAGAAAGCAGAGATGACAGGACTAAAATAGTTCTGGTTGGAGAATCAAAGCACCACAATTTCCTGTGGGTGTTCTGAAGGCCACATGTCACTGACTGTCTGCACTCTCACTGGGTCCATTCAGTAAGGAGAAAAATCAAACATTTCTCAGGTTTTATTGAATCGCTTTCGTTTGAAACATTCATTGCATCTCTTCTAATTATGAATTGATATGTGCTGGATGTAAAAATGGGATAAAAGGCCTTCTGTAAATGTAATTATATTAATTTTAATTTATCCAATTTAACACAAGATTTTCCTAGGGATTAGACAGTATTCTTTTTAATGATTTGCATAATAAAAGTTGTTTTTACTAAACAAAGTATGATTACTGTTATGCCTTGTTATTACTTTAAACAAATACTGCATTTTCCTGGTTTAGGAACAATTACAAGAACAAGGGTTGCACTCACAGAATCAAGTGCCATATGTGGATGCTTTTGCATATTTGAAATAATTAGAGCTGAAGAGAGACTTGCCTTCTTAGAGAGATTGTATTTTACACGAAACATTGTTTTGGTATGAGTGAGTTATTTTTATGCATTCAAAATGTTAATTTTTTCCCAAGTTTTTGCACAATTCATCATTACAGGCTTTTGAAATTAAGAATAATTTTTATCAGAGAAAATGGAAACATTTTGTTTAAGACTGAGAAGGACATTTTGCTGGTTTTGCCTGAATTTTTTTTAGCAAGACAGACACAATTTGAAGCATTTCACTCTTCACTAGGCATTATTTTTCCAATTGTTTAGTGAACAATTCATATTGAAATAGATGGGTTGAGATGGGCAATAAAAAGCTTGTATGGACAGACATGGTGGTAGCTGTGTCTGAATAATAAAATATCATTTATGTTCCTTCCTCTGCTTCTGCTGGTTGCAAATACATTGTGCTGTAGGCACCATGTTCAGCTTAATTAAATTAATAGATGCAAAGTGANTTTTTTTTTTTTTTGCTAAGGAATTAAAGTGCAATCTATACCTCAGTAACTGAGTTGCCAACACTGAAATGGCAGCACTCACTGTGCCACTCCGTGGTGCAGCCTCGTGGATCCCAAACCCACTGGGATTTCCCAGTCAGGCCCCTCTGCCCTGCTGGATTCCATCCCTGCATTTGGCTGGCCAAAGTCTGAATTACAGCACAGTGAGGGTGATAATTATGATTTCTAAGTGCTAAATTGTGATCCATTTCCACAGCTGGAACACTGCATGCTTTACCTGTAAATCCAGAGTCTACTCCAGAGATTTCAGAGCAAAGAAGAGATTTTCTCAACCTTGTGGCAGACGTGTGTGTGTGCTTCCAATCATTATTTGCAGTGCAAAGCAGCTTTGGGGGAGGTTCCCCCTTTCCCTTGCCCTGGGTGCCAGGCAGGGGCAGTGCCCAGGATCAGGGCTCCAGGCTGCCTGCTGCTCCCTGCTCTGGCTCCTGGGGGTTTTTAGGGGCAGCAGCTCAGGCACAGAGCTCAGCTGCTGCCTTTTCTTGCAGCTGGTAAGAGCTTTAGTTCACAGATGATATCTAACCCCCTTAGACTGGACTTTACCCAAGCAAATTCACTGTGTAAAAACAGGGACAGATTCAGCAGACATTGAAGATGTTGGCTTCCCCTTGACTTTAGTTTTTACAGTTCTTCTTGTGTCTTTTAAGTTTTTGTTTATGTGGGGTGGTGCCAATACCAACTGCCAGTGAGCAGGCTGGGCTGCAGAAACATTTAACTGATAAAAGTCAAAAAAAATTTGGACTTTCTGCAATTGCCATGAATTGTGCTCATCATTGTGAGACTCAGTCTTGGGGTTTGTGTTCTGAGACAGCTCCTGAAGGAAGACTTTTTTAACTTTTAAGACTTTTTTTAAATTTAAAAACTCCTTTGTTTTGATACCTGCCAAACAGCATTTCTTCTCTCTCTCAGCAAACAATTTCTTTCAAGGATTTTTCCATATTCTTTGATATTGTTATTTATAATTCTATCTACCAAGGCACTGTGATCTTTAGTATCTTTTAACATGCAGCCTCTGCAAGACTACCTTGTGTAAGATCTCAAAAAAAATTGCCAGCTATTAAATATCTATCACAAGTGTAACTACAAGCCTAATTAAAGCATAGAGGAAAGAAATAATTTGCCAGTATTTAGGAAAGTGTTCATAACAGGCTGACATGCTCCAGTTTTGGAATCAACAAGGAATGAAAAGAATCCTGCTAAACTCAAGGCAGAGTTGAGAGCATGTTCAAAAGGGCTTGTTTCTAAGTGTGAGGCCAGACTGTGCATGCTGCTTAAATCCATGAACTTTGAGAGGCTGAATTGTCTGATGGGTTTGGCAGTTCCTGGTGAGCTTCTCTTCAGACTTTGTGCCAGTTCTTGCTTTGCTGACACTCAGGCCCCTGCAGCAACGTTGGGAATTTTAATGTGCCACAGCTCACAAAAGTTTCGGAGGACAGTAAAACTCTTAGAATGCAGTTGGCTTGGGAGAGTTTCTGTTCTGTGTTTGTGTCTCTTGATTTATATGATTTCATGACTGAATCTGCTGACACCTTAAAATAGCACAGGTGAAAAAGTCAGCCCTGGACAGACTGACCCATGGATTTGGCTGGGGTGGTTAAGTCTGGAAGAAGAGCACAGACGATTTTGGAAAGGTAAACGACACAGGGAGAAGAATCCAGGAAGAGATTTACTTTTGAGATGAAGGCTGTTGATGAAGGCAGGATTGCTGGCTGGCCAGAGAGCTATGGCTGAGTGCTTTACCTGGGGTGGTGCCACTGGAACTGGTGTGTGCCAGCACTGGGACTGCTGGGTGAGCAGGGCTGTGGAAGTGGAGGGCAGCACATCCCCACAGAGGCACCAGCAGCAGCTGGCTGTGCTTCCCTGGGCACTGGAGCAGACAGCAGGCACCCCTGGAGTGCTGTGCCCAGTGCTGGGCCCCGCTCTGCATGGAAGCTGAGGGGCTGAAGTGACTCCAGAGGGGGCAGCAAGGCTGGGGAGGGGCTGGCAACACAAACCTGAGAGGAACCACTGAGGGAGCTGGGGGTGTTTATCCTGGAGGAAAGGAGGCTCAGGGGAGACCTCATCACTCTCTGCAACTCCTGGCAGGAGGGGGCAGCCAGGTGGGGGTCGGGCTCTTTTCCCAGGGAGCAGTGACAGGACAAGAGGGCACAGCTTAAACTGCACCAGGGGAGGTTTAGGCTGGACATGAGGAAATGTTCTCCACAGAAAGGGGGATTGGGCATTGGAATGGGCTGCCCAGGGAGGTGGTGGAGTCACATCCCTGGAGGTGTTTGAGCAAGCCTGGATGTGGCACTGGCTGCCATGGCCTGGTGGCAGGCTGGGCTCCATGGTCCCAAAGGTCCTGTCCAGCCTGGGTGATTCTGTGCCTCTGCTTTCAGTGATGGGTGCAGGGCACTGGAGGAAATGGATTATGCACTTTTACTTCTGTTCAAACCTGTGTTACAAATAACTCTACCTACTTCTCTGTCCCAGGGTGAACCAGCAGCATCCTGACATCATCAGACTAACATAATTTGGAATTTAGTGGGAAGGATAAATGTGTAGGTTAGTGATGGAAATACTAATGATGGATTATCTAAAAACTGACAGTACTTTGCAAGTCTGCTTAGAGATCTGAAATGCTGTAATTTCAGCAGGATGGATTAGTAGTCAAAACTTAGTATATGAAAAGTGTGTGAAAATGTAATTCATCATAGTATTTTTCATCTCTGTGTATTTTGCCAGTAAAATTTTTTGTGTGTATAAATGGTATAAATATTTTTCAACATTCAAATCAGTTGGAGATAAAGATTAATTTAATACTTATTATTTAAATAAGTGTCATGGTACTTAATTTTGCATTGGGATCTGACCTACTTGGACATTTTAAGTTGAATTTTAGTCTTGTTCTGGCCTTAGAAAAAAAAAGATAACATTGTTTTTCTCTGCCAACCCTGATCTGAGTCTTCCTCTTAAAATACATTCCTGACAAGCACCCTATTTCTTATTGTTATAAATGACAATATAGTATTGGCTTTCACATTTATGTATTAGCTTTTACGTATTACTATTAACCACAAAGATTTTAATATGGCACATTTATATTTCCTTTTAACTGCCTTTCAGTACAGTACAATCTGCACATAGTTTATGTATGCACCATATAGCTTACATAAATAGCAGTGATAAATATAACTTGAGCCATAGCATATTAAAATAGAGACTGTGTAATGCTAAAATTCTTTTATCCATGTAACTACCTCAGAGAATAGTGTAAGATAATCAGGTAGTTCCTCACATTTTGTAGACTATCTTATCTGAATTATAAGATAACAGTGACAAAAGACCAAATCCCAATTTATTGACTCCTCGTTATCAGAGAGTGTAAAAACAATAAGATGAAACCATGAGAAAAAACAAAATATATTAATTGGATCTGGAGGATGGCATGCAGGCAAGTCAAAGGTTAAACCCAAGCAAAAGAATTCATAGAACACCTGAACTCACAAGAATGTATAAAATATGTACAAACTCTTGTGAACATGCATGTACCCCCTGCAATGTAATAGGATATAGAACATTGCTTCAAGCTAATGGTGTGGGTTTTGGCCAGTCACCAAAACACTCCAGATTTTGTCCATTTTATCCCTTATTAAACCTTTACAGAAATTCTAAATAGTGAGCTGTGTTTCTTACATTATGCTTTCCAAGGAAGGTGCTTGTGGCTTCCCAACCACTGCCTGTGCAATTTGAAAACAAAAAGATATTGCTCCATCAAATGCTGAAAGAAATCTTCCTTTTCAAAACATGGAAGAAATTGTCTTACTGAGATTAAACAAGGGCAGGAAGTGAAGCATTTGTTTGTTTTATGAAGTCTGGTGGATTTTGATAATGAGTCCTGTAAAATATTGAAGCTTTTCTAATTCTAAACAGATAAGAAATAATAGTTACATATTTCAGCTTCAAAGACAAAAGTAACCTTTTATTGCCTAATTTAACAGTCTTTTTAGTAAAATGTCTTAGAAGAATGTGAAGTGTTATTTAAATACTAAAAAAATCACCATCTTTGAATAGCAGGGCTTTTTAATTGCCATAATCAAAGTCCAAACACATTTCCCTGCTTGCTTTGAATAGACTCACACGTTCCTTTTCTTGCTTTAAATAGTTTCTTTTAATGACAGGTTTTTCCTTAATGAGGAGGAGAATAAAGTGAACAACTCTGAGCTTGTCAGTGCAACTTCAGTGTGACCAAAGTTCTGATTTTTGACAGCACCCACCAGGAAAATAGAAAAACTGGCAGTGTTTTAATTAATGTGTGATTTTGAATTGCTAGTCTGTATTTTAAAATATAAACATATTTATAGGAGCATTTGAATGGAAGTTTTAAATAGCAAAAAATGCCAAAGAAATCTTACACTGTGGGTCACATAGTGTAATAATTCACACCTCTGAGATAAGTAATCCAAAATAGCTTTTGAAATTGGGCATTCTTGTTGAGTTTTCTAATCTTTTCTGTGATAAATAGGTTAGAATAATTACACTATTCATGGAGTTTTTGGAGATAAGTCTTGTTCTAGTACTAAAATCTCCTTTGAGAAGGGGAGACCTCTAACAAATTGGTTAATAAACAGCAGCAGTTAATGCTGCCTAAATTCACATGATCATGCTAGCTGATGTGCAGTCACACTTATCAGGAAAGGAGGAGATAATCCCAAATTAATGCTGATCAGATTTCCTACAACTGACAAAACATCCAAACCAGGTCCTGGGTGTGGGCTTTTGTACAGAGCACTGTAGGGTTTAATAATACTGCTGATTTGGGCATTAATAGTACCTAAGCAGTAATTCAGGGAAAATACAACATTTTACAGGAGAGATAAAAATCTGCTTTTAATGTTGGATCTCAACACAACATTGGTGACTCCAATTTATTTTCTAAGGAATTAGGTTGGCTTCTAGAAATTCTGCTGGATTCTATATGACTATGAAGGAGTGGGGTTTTTTTTATTTTGCTAAGAAAATTCTAGATGCTCTTCTGGTGTGAGAGCAGCAGTTCAGTGACCCTGCTGCAGTGCCTGCCACAGCTCTGGGGCAGCTGCATGACTGCCAGGGCTGGACAGGCAATGCTGGGGGGCCCCATGGACTTTCCCCACTTAATCCCATCATTTCTGTTGCTTTAGCTTTGCCCTGAAGTCCCTCCAGCCTAAAAGCACAGAGGGGTTGGGTGGGACCAGAGAGGCCCAGAATGGAGCTGGGAGTGCTGGGCTGGAGCAGCTCTGGCTGCCCAGGATGTGGGCTCTGTGTTTTCACACTGGGAATTTTGAATATTCAATATTTATTTGAATAAAGGAATATTTGCACTTCTACAAGCTTTCTGCTAGTCTGTCAAATGGTGTTTATCTTTACAAGCACAGGCTGCTCCAAGGATAATTACAGTTTTTTAATAATTGTTGTGATTGCAGACGAAGACTGATAGCTGGTATCAGTTTAGCTGGAGAGGAAATGGCCACGAGTTTTTGAGTGGCATGAATTCTCTTGTTTTCTTCTGCCATCTGTAAAGCTATGAACAGAAAAACATATGGATAGAATCATTGTTGTTTCTTGAAATGTAAATGAGAGCCAGGGCTGAGGAACATCTCCCTCCAGTGCACCCTTCAGCGACACCTGCTCAAAAGGCACAGAAGCAGTTTTGGAAGAATTTCCTCCCTTTTGCTCCCTTTCCTCTCAGTTTGTGCAAAACCAGACTGGAATATGAAGCTGGATTCTTTATTAAACCAAGAGATTATAATTTCCACATCATTCCATTCCCCACCCCCACTTCCCACTGTCTGATAATAATCTTGTGTCCTAATGAAATTCATGAGGCTGCAACAACAAAGGAGCACGTGGAGGAGAGCAAGAGCTGGTCAGATGGTGTAGATTTGCATACTGATGAAGATTATGATGTTATTAATATTACAGAAACACAGTGATATCCAAATACCACTGAAATGGGGAATGGTAGATCATTATTAGACTCCAAAAACAAATAAAAGAATGTCTTTTACAATACAGCTGCACCTTGCAGCTGCTGCAGAATTAAACCAAATTCCTGTAACTGGATTATTTTGATTTCTGTGCCATATCAAGAAGGTTAAAAAATGTAGACTTGCAGTATATTTTATTGTCTGTACTTTATTGGGGAAAAAGTACTCAAAAGTTCAATTTATTTTCAAGTATGGAGGCTGATCACACAAAGTACAGTGGGTTGGAGCTCACAGGGCTGAAGTTCAGAAATACATCATGGCTTTGACTTTCAAAGGTGAACTTAAGACAGGAGGCTCGTCCACGGCTGGGATTTCATTCCTGTTTTACTGAAGGATTTTGGACCCAGCTTGGACAACCTCCTGTCTCCTGTGCTTGCTGCTTTGCACTGCAGGTTCACAGTCTCAGGGCAGGACAGAACTAAAGCTCCAACAGCTCACGTGGAAAACTCTGCACCTCCCTGTCCTCTGAACAGCTGAAGGTCTTGGTTTCCTCCAAGAAGTGCTCTTGGCATCTGTCAAGTCTCTGTCAAATGACAGTTTCAGATTTCTGAGCCCAATTCCCTCTTTCTGTTTTGCATGAGAGCCAGGGTGCTCTCAGAGCAGGGTGAGGGTGGCACAGACAGACAGAGAGGAGCCCAGACAGACAGAAGGTGCAGGACAGCAGGCAGTCTGCCTTGCCCTTGCAGGCCAGCCTGCCACCTGCAGCTCTGTGATCTCCAGCATTCCATCTGCTGCAGCTCAGGCACTGAGAGGGATGTTTGTGAGCAGGATGAGGAGAGGCAGGGTCCCACAACACTGGGCTGCTGTCAGGGGCTTCTTGTGTAGCTCCAACAACTCAGGGAATGAAGTCAGTGGAAGAGAAGCCTCTGCCAGTCAGCAGCAGGGCTGTAGAAAAGCTGAAGTGTCTCACTGCATGGGTGTGATGGAAAGCAGTGCTGTGTCTGGGAAGATTCCAATGACTTGGGGATCATGATAGACTTGAGTGGAATTTGGTGTTTGTCAATGTTCCTGAGCCCACCAAAGCAATTAGTGCTGTTCTGGTAACTCCCCAGGGTCATTTTGCCCAAGGTAAAGTAGTATGAGCCTCAAACCCAAGCCAAGCAAGCTGCTGTGACAAGGAGACCTGCCAAGGACAGGCTGGCAGTTCTGTGGGGCTGGAGCAGCTCTGGGGCCAGGCTGGGAGCAGATCCCTGCTGTGCCAGGAGCTCTGAGATTGCCTCTGGGGATACCCACAGCTGCTCTGGGGTTTGGGGGGTGTGGGGGCTCCAGAGGAAGGTGGGGCACAGCAGGCACTTTGTGCTCTGCTCCTGGTCAGCCTCTGGCTGGGACTTGGAGCCAAGCAAGGCAGGGGCAGCTGCTGGGCATGAGCAGAGAGCTCTGCTGTGCCACCCCACAGCCATGGCCACCTGCCCCACGGACAGGGCTGGCCCATTCTGCAAATGCTTCTCTAAATGCAGCCATGGATTCATGTTAAACTATTTTTAGGTGTCTGTGTTTATAAAATTTGACCCTAGGCAGATTTTTTTCACAATTAATTTTAAATAATGAAAGAGTTTAAAGTTTTTCACATTAGAAACAGCTTAGTTCTTTCTAAGGATTATGAAATAAGGATTTCTAATACTGTCCTAAGGATTTAATACTGTCCTATGTTTAGTAGTCTTCTAAGAGCTTGAAAGTTCCAAGTATCCCTTCCCTTCTTCTCTTCACTATAACAAAAGGTTTCTGCTTTGATGGAAATGTGGATTAATACACCTGCATTAAATAAAATGTAGGAAAGTGAAGTTGTAACAGCCTAAATTGTACTTACTTGTGATGTCTCCTTTCAGAGGCATCAATGATTGAGCAACAGTTCCTTGTAGTGCTGCTTCATCTGATCCAAACCAGCACTAATTTTAAGAGAACTAATGCAGCACAGTAGCCTGGGAAGTAAAATCTTGGTAGGTGCCTCCCCTCGGGTGCAGGGTGTTCCCTGCTGCTGTTCCTTGGCTCTGCCCCAGCCCAGGAGCCTCAGGAGGAGCTGTGCAGGGGGCCCTGGGGCTGTGCTGGGTCCATGCTGGTCCACATCTGCAGCCAGCTACCAGGTGGATGTCCAGGCAGAGCCTCTGAGAGCCCAGCCCTGCTCTCTGGCTGCCAGGGACACTGGTCCCTGTTTAAACCCTCTTTCCTGAGCTGTTCACTTCCCTCGGGCTCCATCTACTTTTCTCCTCAGCAGTTTTTCCTTAGGGTCTTTCAGTGATGAGGGGAACTCCTGGTGAGGTTGTCACAACCTGTGTGTTCAACTCCTGTGTGCCCAAGCCCAGCTGGCAGCTCCTTTCCTAACCCAGAGCTGCTGTGCCAGCCACTCCGGCCTGCTCCCAGGTGCTGGGAGTGAGGGAACAGCTGGTCCTAAGCTGGGATCCATCCCTGCTCCATCCCTGCTCCATCCCTGCTCCATCCCTGTCCATCCCTGATCCATCCCTGCTCCATCCCTGTCCATCCCTGATCCATCCCTGCTCCATCCCTGTCCATCCCTGCTCCATCCCTGCTCCATCCCTGTCCATCCCTTCTCCATCCCTGATCCATCCCTGTCCATCCCTGCTCCATCCCTGTCCATCCCTGGCCATCCCTGCTCCATCCCTGCTCCATCCCTGCTCCATCCCTGTCCATCCCTGCTCCATCCCTGCTCCATCCCTGTCCATCCCTGCTCCATCCCTGCTCCATCCCTGGCCATCCCTGCTCCATCCCTGTCCATCCCTGTCCATCCCTGCTCCATCCCACAGGGACCCTGCAGGCAGCCTGGGCTAAGGCCCTGGGGGAGGCACAGGACTGAGACTGCCACAAGAATCTGGGGAAGGGGCCAGCAGTGTCACAATGTCATTGACACCCTGAGACCAGGGTGTGACTTGTGCTTCTCTGTCAAACAGTGCCAGTTACTTGATAGGAAGCAAATTCAGAGAAATGTTCATGTTCCTCTTGCAATCACTAAACCCTGGCTCTTCAAACTTGCTCATCAAACACCACTTTGGGTGCCAGATATTCTGACTAAAAGGCAGAAGCCACTGTGCTTCTGTTTCAGACTTTTATTGCTTACAAAAGCAACGGCAAATAGAAGTTTAATGCAGTTTTGACTGAGCCTCTCTGCCTGCCCAGCCCAGACAATGATCCAGTGCCTCTTGCCAGTGCATGCATTAGTGGCCTTTAGTGAGAGCTCAGCAGTGCCTGGTATTTAACAGCAGAGTAATCACATGCCAGCATCATTTAATGGAAGTTTTGATAAAACTGCAATCAAAAGAGTGCTCTAACAGCTTTTACTGTGCTCAATAAGACTTGTTTTTAACCAAGGAACCAGTGACTGTTTTGCAAAAGTTCTGCTTCTGTGTGAGTGTGCTTTTCTCCAGTGTAGCCCAGGCTGTGTTTGCTATGGGGAGCAGGGGTATTTACCAAAGCCACTGCTCTCCTCCCTCCCCTCCAGGTGTGCCAGCAGCAGCCTGGGCTATTTCTGTGCTGTTTCTGTGCTGTTTCTGTGTTCCTGGAGCCTGTGCTGGGCTGAAATGCTGATTCACTGAGTGCCTGTACAGTTCCCTGGTGCCTGAGGTCAGTTTTGGTTGTGGTTTAGGGAGCCTGTCAATATCACTGGGATCTTGGTGGTACTGGGGTGAAGCAGATTTTTCTTCCCCTGAAATCCTGTTAGTTAGGAGGCTATTGCTTCATGCAGCAGAAATGAATCCATTATCTATGGGAGAATGAGTTTCTAAAAATCCAACTATTGGGGTCAGAAGCAGTTCACTTTCTCCTTCCAAACAGAAATGTCAGGAGCAGGCAATTTTCAGTTCTCCTGCACTAGGGCATGGCTTTGGGTGAGCTCCTGGCAGGAGAGCTGTAACAGGCTGTGCTCACTGTGCTTGCAGCCCACACTGGTGTTCTCCCAGGCACCAACCAGAGCAGGGCTATGGCTCTGTCCAGTGCAGCATCATCTGCCCAGGATCCAGCACTGACAGGGAAGTCTGATTGCTCTCTGATGTGTGAGGCTGCTCTGCAGAACCAGAGCCTGCTACTTCTGGCTGGCAGAGACAACAGAAGGGAACTGGCTCCTAGAAATAGCTGCTTATTCTTATCTCTGAGTAATTTCTCACAAAGGTGTGATGGACCATGGTGACCTGATTTGACTTTCAAGCCTGCTCTGCTTTGAGCAGGAGGTTGCACTGGAGACCTCCTGAAGTGCCCTGCAACCTGATTTTTATTGTGATTCTATGACACCCTCGAGTTTAGCAGGTCATCACATTTCTATTGTGTTCATATTTTGTACTGCCTAATGGTGTCTTTCACAGCTCCACAGTAAAACACTTTACTTGCCCGTGGAAACACGGAGGGATGAATCTGTAGCACTTCCAATGATTCCCCAAAGAATTAAAAGGGATTTTATGAATTACATTCAACAGTACTTTTGAGCAGAACTATAAGACCCAGCTAGGCTTCAGGAACAGGTGAATACAGGAGAGTATTCTGAAGAAAAATGTAAGTGGAATCCTAGTATTTAAGAGGGGATTGTTCTGAAACTGTCTTCCCTTGCTCATTTCAGTGTGATCATAATTTAAATAACCGGTCTGCTGTTCATTTTCTGCAGGATTTTACCAAAAGGTGGTGCCTAGAACCATGTTTCACAGAGCCAAAATTTTGCTATTTGAGGTTCAATTGATTTCCTTTTCAGTTTAAGGGGAAAGCTCCAGGACACCAAATATCAATACTGTGACATTGCAGATGCTGGGCAGCCGGTGTTAAATGCTCTGCACGTTTAGATCTTTTCCTGTCTCTTCCCCCTTGCTTGTATGCCTTTTGCAATTTCTGAATTATTTTTCCCATCACAGCCTCATTCCCCTTTTAGTTCTTTTTATTGTATAAAACTCTCTTAAGAAAAAAAATTCAAAGGGTTTTCTGTAGTCGGTGTCATTATTGTGTGTCTGTTTTAAGTTTCTCTTGCTTCCTAAGACAATTACCTCACCATTTCAGATGTGTTTTTGTATCAACAGCTAATCAGCTTTTTACCCTCTGCTCCTCACGCCCTCCTTCACACAGCTCCTGACCCCTTTTTCAGCGTGCATCCTTTATCTTGTTCACAATTTAATTTTGGCATTATTGTGTCCTCTTTCATCTCTCTGTACTGCACATGTTTCAGGCTAGATTCTCTTCTCTCTAACTGACTTTGTTCTATTCCCTCTGCCGTTTGGAGAAGCCCCACGGATGGAATAGTTCATGGAGCAGAATTCCCTTTCCTGCTGCCGGGGCTGCAGCAGCATCCAGGCCTGGGCAGCCCAGGAATCAGAGCCCAGCAGTGCCACAGCCCAGGATGGGGGCAGGGACAGGGACAGGGACAGGTGTAGGAGTGGGGGAAGGTTGGACAGTCAGAATAGATGGACACAGAGATCTCTGAAGCCAGGTCCTGGAATTTGCAGTTTATTGCCAAGGGTGTGGGTGCAGGGCCCTGCTTGGAGCTGCCAGCCCAGCTCGGAGCAGGCACCAAGAGGAGAGAGAGAGAGATAAGGTAAGAAGAGAGGAGGAAGAGCAGGAAGAAGACAAAGAAAGAAAGAGAGAAAAGAGAGCGAGGTTCCCGTTACAACGCAATAAATCTTCTTCTGTGCTGAATATTCTAGTTCTCGTTAACCAATCTAATACAAGATACAAATCCTATAGCATTTACATATAGCCTGTAAGAACCCTTACATTACCATACTGTGTTACATTTTAAACCCTATAAACTACTCTTTGGGCTCCTCCTACCAGGCCAGTAGGGTCTGCTCTGACCCTTGGGCCTGTCTGCAGGCAGAGGGGATTGTTTAATCAAAAAGGGGATTACTTTCAGCTGGCCATGCCATTGTTTTCCAGTTGTTCAGTAACTAAGGCTTGGTATTTCAAAGCTTGCTTTCATTTCAATCTCACTTATAGATTCCATATTCTCAAAATCTTTTGCCAGGCAATCATATTTATAAGGCTTTCCTTTTTCATCTTCCCCGACAGACAGGGCCAGGGCCAGGGCCAGGGCCAGCAGTGCTGCTTTCAGACAGGCTCTGTGCAGGGCTGGGGAGCCTTGTTATCTCCTGAGCCAGGAGCAGCCTGGCCGCCCCTCCAGGAGCACCTCTGAGCACCAACAGCATCAACAAACTGACCGTGCAACTTACAGCAGATGGCTAAGAAACTTCCTTTAAAGAGCTTTAGCTTCGTTTGTGGGAGGCTTTGTGTGTGAGGGATGTGGCTCTGGGAAAGGCCAAGGAAGCAGCTCCAGGTGCCGTGGGAGGGCAGGGGCTGGCACTGCAGCACTGCTGGCACACAGTGGGTTTGTACAGGGCTCAGACCTTGGCTCCTGGGCAGGGACCCTCCGAGGGAATCTCCCTTCTCCCATGGGTCCCTGGAGCTTCCCACAGCCCTTTGCTTTCCCACTGGCTTTGGGAAGTTCAGCACGTGGGTCTGAGCATTGCTATGTGAGTCTCTCTCTAACACAGTTACCACCCTTCAGTTTTGGATTCTCCTGTTTCTCCTCCTCGTAATTCACACAGTGACTTGTAGAAATAGCATAAGGAACTGCAAACGTCAATATTTTAAAATACTTATTCAGGAGGATTTCTGTGAGAGAACTATGTATCATTCCTATAAATTCATGGAAAATAAATAGGTGAAGTCATAACTGTTTCTATCCCTAACCGGAGTCCCAGTCACACAAAAACTCCTGAAAACTCACTCTAGCAGTTTAGTTTTAACCTTAATGCCTTGGATCAGAAATTACTTCAACTTGGCTAATTACCATTGTGGGCATTCATGAGGATTCAGATGATTTGGATGATTGCTGACAGCCCTTCAGCACCTTCTGCAGTTTTTCACATCAGCCTGGAGAGGACAATCTCCCCAGTAATTAACTACAAAGAAATCATAAACAGAGAGGTCCTGGAGAAAGATATCTGGTGGTCTTTTGATGTCCTGTACAGCTAAATCCTTAATGTCCCTTAAAGAAAACATGATTAGTTAAAACTGAGATTAGTCCCTTCACTTTGTATTGTTCTCACAGTTTCAAACCTGTATTGTGTAGATGAGAACAAACCTTTTTAAGGATGTTCATTAAAAATCCAAATAACTCACAGGACACAATTTTTCCTCTTGGGCTGCATCAAAAGCAGCAGAGGATGACAAAACCTTGAGCAGGGCAGACACAGATGGGGGTTGCCTGTAGCAGTGAGCAGTGTCACTCTGGTGCATGGCCAGCAGTGCAGTTCCTGAGCTGCAGCAGCAGGCATGCACAGAACTGATCTGGAGGTGTTCTGTGTCCCACTGCACGGGGTTTTGGCATGAATGTAACCCTTATTAACCTGGGAAATCATCTTTATTCATCTTGTGGTTAAGGCTGTGTGGTTTAGTGTGAGTGTAAACAGAATAATTACCCAAGTGATGCATTTCCCTCCCTCAGACTTCTAAATGGACTCAAAGGAAATTGGAGTTACATGCTGAAAAGAAATGACCATGTAGCAAACTGCAGTCAGCACTGAGATCTATCTACATTTAATTAATGTTAAACCCATGGAAGGAGATTGTGTTTCCTTTTCATGTGGAGTCAAAAAGAAAAGCCAAACCCCAGCCCCACCTTGTGACCCTGTATATTAAGAAGTTCTTCTGCCATCTGGATGATCAGATTTCATGTCTGTGTATTAGCAGTCAGAATGTTGAATTAAATTTTCAGAGGTGCTGTAACAACATGTGATTCATGCCTTCATCTCCCCAGCCCTGAGAAGGAACTGCACAGATTTCTCTCTCCAGTCTGCAGAGCCCCCAGAACTCGCTGGGTCTGTCTCAGCCCTGCTGGGAGGAGAAAATACTTGGCCAATAATAATGGGCAAACTAAACTCGATGACATCTTGGTTTCCAAGGAGCAGGATTTAGCTTTTGAATTTTAAAAAAAGCCAGTGGGTTTGTAGGGTCTGATTTTGTGTGAACAGTTACTGCATGTCTGCCTCATGTGTGCCATATTTTGTGAGGAGGGAGGAAAGGAGATTTAGGTGTCTATAAATAATTAGGTGTACAGCTGAGCTTTGTGCTGCATTTCATACCCATTTTGCCAGTTCCTTCTCAGCAAATGTGGTTTCAGTGAGAACAAATCAGCTTTAAGGTGTCACTGTGGAGCTGGGGACAGCAGGTGACATTTGAATTGTGTGCTGACCTTGCTGGTACTCAGAGCTGCAGCTCCAGGGCCTGGGGGCTGGGTACAGCTTCTTAAAATAACACTTCCTAGAGACCACTTGGAGATTGAAATTACTCAACTAATGTGATGTTCCATTCTAATTAAAATTTTTAATTTTATCTGCTAACAAGTTTTGCAGCCCATTTTCATCAGTAGTAGAATTCCAGAGCTTTTAAGCATGACTGTGAAATACAATTTTAAGATTCATTTTGTGTTTATTTATATTCTGTTTTCAAGTCGATTCTTGAGCACAGACAAAAACTTTGTATGTTTTCTCCTGGAAGTTGTTGAAAGAATTTTTTTCATGGCAATTAGGCATGCATCATTATAATTTCAAGTTTTTTCTAAGAATAACTAGAAAGCAATTCAATCAAGGCATCTGTCGTGTTTGTGAATAACTTGAGTGCATCATGATGCTTGAAGTTGTGAGAAAATAAACTTGGTTTTGTGTGTCACAGTAGGCAGAACAGCAGGATTTTAATGTGCTCATAATTTGATGTAGTATCCAGCAACAGGACCGTAATTAAAGAATATTAGTCCAATGTTGGACTGTTGCACATTTGGAAACAGGAAGAAACATCCTAAGATATATGGGAGAGTAGAAGAGAGCAGTCATTAATATTCCTCCTTTATTGGTGGAACAGCAAAGCAGTTGCCATGCAGGGTTTGTGTGTTTGCACCTCCCTGGCACAAAGTCAGGCACTGATGTTCCCTGGAAGGTGAAGCAACATCAAAATGTTGGGAAACTTTAAAAAGGAGCATGGAAAGGGAAGGTGATTGGGATGGGCTCAGCAGGGGTTTCTTGGTTTGCAGAGCAGCAGCTTTAGCACACGGGCAGGCAGGCTGCTCTGGGCTGGCAGTGTGTGCACAGAGCCTGTGACCTCCTGGACAGAGGATTTGGGGTTGGATGCCTTTGCCTGGACATTTCCTGAGAGCAAATGGTGCATGCTGAGCTAGAAACTCACTGAAATCCTGACTAGGATCTGTGCTGGGGAATAACAAAATGATTTCTGTAAAGGGGATTGGCCTTCCTGAACCCCAGGAAATGATGCCCTTTACTTCCTGGCAGGATCCTGGCATTCAATTTTTAAAAGGCACTTACAAAATTGAACTTTGAAGGCAGAATCTAAATGAGTCATTGTCCTAGAAATGTGTTTGACTCACATTTTCTGAAGGCTAAAGGGAAAAGGGTGCTTTCTTTCTGGTTTGGGTGAAGCAGTTTATAACATTGCTGTGTTATTAGAGACAGCAGGGGAGGAGTATAATATTAAATATAATATTAAATGAGAAGGGTGTGGTGGGCTGCTCTGGGGACAGAGCCAGGAGGTGTCAGTCAGCTGTGGCACCAGAAGGGAGATGACAAAGAACTGAGATCTGGATACAGAAGAGCTGTCCCCTCTCCTGTGCCTGCACACAGCAGCTGGGTGAAAAATCTCCATAACCAGGAGCCTGGTGAAGTTTAAAGCAGGCAGTGCTGCTTGTTTGGGTGTCACTAGAATGAAGATCACAAAATGTACCTACAAAAGAGAGAAGCCTGGCAGGCATTGTGAAACCTCTGCTTTTGACTGCAGTCTAAAGATTCTCCTGAATCCTTTATGCAATGAAAATTTTAAACAATGTGATCAACCTTAACCATGCCATGAATGCAAGGCTGGAGTGAAATGCTCTGTGCAGTCTGGGCTGTGGCCTCTCTGTTAGTCTGGAGTTTGGAACTGATCTGAGTGCCCAGCAGTGGGCAAGAGGAAGCCCTTGGGTCAGCCAGGGCCACCTGCACGCAGGCACAGGCAGAAGGGACCTGCCAGAGGTGCACTCACACCTTCAGGCACACAGAGGGGGGGCAGTCAACAGATACAGGCTCTGTTGCTGCTGCTGGTTAGGCTAAAATGCAAATTCATTAAAATTGGGAAGTTTGGGATTGTTCACAGTTTGAACTCTATGGATGATTTAAGCATCAGTACTGCTACTATGTTACACATAACTGAGATGGTAATTGTCCATAGGGTTTTAATCAAATTGCCTGGATATTAATTCTACTAAAGTTAATGAGTGCTTTTCTACTGATTCAATGTCAACCAGCACTGGATGCAAATATTGCTTTAATTTTATGATAGCTTATTAAAAAAACCAGAATGCTCGTGTACCTGCTCCCTTTGAATAAATGCCTGAGCCTTTCTGGGTCAGCAAGAACCTTACCCACATATTTCATCATCATTTCATGCTGGATATTTCCCTGAAGTCACTGCACTGGGGGTGCCTCAAAGCATTTCCTCAGCTGCAGTTTTCAGATGGAATCCACATGCTTGTGCTCCTGCCTGTGCCTGTTCAGCAGGTGCTAATGGTGCAGGGAGCCCTGGGAAGATACAAACACACTCTGGAATTACACATCACTGTTGGACAAATCTCAGTCTCTTAAAGGGGAGGATTTTCCTCAGGCTTCACAGCTGGAAAGCTGAGACATAAAGATACAGATTTTACCTGAAACCACCAATTTACAGCTGTGCTAAGCCAGGTGGGGAATCTGACAGTCCTGGATCCTGCTTCTGCAACAGCCCTCCCAGGCAGCTGCATTCCAAGCCTCTTTCACCATCTTAATGCCCTAATTCCATTTGTTATCCAATATTGCTCAGACGTTTGACAAACCTGGGTCTTAAATCCTGCATGTCCTATGAAGTATGCCAGCTCTTATTGCATTGGATGATTTCAATAAAAACAAATCTCAGGATTTGGCTGAAGGCTGTGATTTTTATTTTGGATGGTTTCTGCAGTGGTCATTTTGACTTTGTGGAGCTGCATATTTCCAATTAAAGCATTGGAAAAAGGCAGACAGGGTGCTGGGAAAGTTTTGCAGAGCTTGGGATGCAGAAATTTTCCCTTTGCAAAACAGGTGAGTGTTCCAAGGGAAATAGATCAAAGAGTCTGACCCTTGTTTCATACTGTACCAACTGGAAAGATTCAGGAAAAATACTGAAGTTCATTTGTATTTTATCAGCCAAATTTTGTCACCTAGAAATTAAACTAATTTGAAAATCTGCTTCCCCTTTTTTCCCAGAGGTTTTGGTGGAGTGATGTCTCATTTATCTAAAGTGTTGCCCTTCCACTGATCTATGTTATTCTGCATGATGAGTGTAACTTTATTTGGCTCATGTTATTTTTCAGCCCATCTTTGATATATTTTTTCCATGGGATTTACATGCATTTACTTCTCCCCTGCCCCCTTGTGCTTCACAAGAAATATGCCTGATTTCCAAGAGAGTGCTACAGATTTCTAGAAAACTCATGATCTTATAGACAAGTTTGTGAAATTAGCCTGATCCTCTAGTTTGTACTTTCAAGTAGATACTTAGCTTTTGCCAAATAAGAGGATTTTATGGGGTTTTGATGACCCTTTGAAAGGTTTACCTAATGTATTGAACTTTCCATGAAGTGTGAACAATTGTTCCTTAATGTTATGGCTTATTTGTCTTACAGCAGCTTTATCAATAACCTGATCCCCTTTTCTTGTAATCTATTTTTATTTCTCTTTTTGCCTATTTCCATATTTTGAGGGAACTAAGTAATGAAAATACAGTTATTTTAATTTTCCTCAACCAGGCTTTTAACTTGTCTGATGACTGCTGTATCTGAGTGCCTGCTTGAAACAAAGAATTGGTGACAAGTCAGGCAGGGAGGGTAGTGGCAACCCCCAAATTGCAGACACATTTGTTTTTAATTTAAAGAATCACTTTGCTTCAGTGGCCACATTGATTTGCTGCCTTAATGTACAACATATTATGAGCAAACTTAATTATCTAGTTGCAGAATGTCTTTGTTATCTATAAAATGCAGTGCTTCATACCAAACCTGTAAGGAGGAAACACAAAAATCTCTGACACTGAAGGTCGTCAAAGTGCAGCTGGAGAAAAATTAATTATCCACTTCAATATATTAATTGTTGTTTAGGTATTTATTCTCAATAGTGTCTTGCCTATTTCGAGCTATTGATAAACATTGTGTTCACATTTACACTTCAGTGATGAAGAATGTTCTTTTTGTTGAAGTCCCTCTATCAATGATTGCACAGAGTCCTTCTTTTGCACCCTCTCAATGTGCTAATTGTCTCCCTGAGTTCACTGATTTAAGTGGTTTTCTGCTTCCACTTACCCTCAGGTATCCTCATGATAATTCAAACCTAACTTGCATTTATCCACCTGTTCCTATTATATGGACTAAATATCTGGGTTATGATGCTCTGCTTTCAGGGATCTGTAAAATTAAACACTCCTCCAACCTGCTGAAGAGTTTTCTTCAATTAAAGGAGGAAAAAGGAAAGTAAAAGGATATCTGTGAAGAACAGATAAATTCTCAGAGAAATTGGATACCATCTGTATTCCTTGGCAGGTTTGTGTGTTGTGCACTTGAGGAAGAAACATTTATTTCAAGCTCTGTGAGGTAAGCAGCCTGTTTTAGCCTGAGAAAAAGAGGAGCAGAAAACAAACAATAACAAGCAAAGTCTGTCTGAGCTGTGGCTCCATGTTAGTAAGTGGAATGTGCAGAAGTTGTGCTGCAGCTCAGGCAGGCAGCCAGGGCTGGGGGATGAAATGCTCCATCCATTCCCTGCTCAGGAGGCCGGGCTGCTGAAACTGCTTTGAAGTTTCCTTGTGATCTTCTATTGAGAGATTGAGAATCAAAAGTGCAGAGAAGGTAAAGAGTAAAAAGAGAAAAGAAGCAAAACCTGGGAAAAAAGCCCCCACATTCAGAGTCTTCAGGTTTGGTTTTTCCCTCAGGTTTTGCTTTACAAGAATGCTGTACATAAAACAATCTTTAGGGTCAAAGAATTGCTGAAATTAGTCTAGCTGCCCCCAAAATGAAAATGGAGACTTCAAAGCTAAATTTTGGGCTGCTGATTTTCTGTGTGTGGCCCTGATCTCTGGACAGATGTCAGGAGATGCCATATTTAGAAAATGGCTTCAGTGATCTCCTGTTGCCCACAATTCTGAACAGCAAATCTTTTGCTCATTGTGGAGATGCTGCAGTTTCTTGTCTGAGCTAGTCTGACTGTCCAATTAAAAGGTGATTTCTTGCTGTTCAATGTGCCTGGTGGTATGATTTTTTTCATAAAAATTAGTCATTCCCAATGGCAATCTGTTGGTTTGAATTTTATAGCTCTGGCGGTGCCATGACTGACTCAGACAAACTTCTCACTCCTTCCTCTGTCAGAGCTCACATCACCTCTGAATCCTTCCCAAAGCACAGGGCACAATGCACTGCCTTCACTGCAGTGTACCTGATACAAGAAATCAGGATCAGCAGTTAATGAAAATGTACTTTAAGGTACATAACTATATGAAAAAGCAAATAATGGGAGTATTTTTAGGTGTCTAAACTACTGATTGTAATTTCACTTTCTCTGTGCTATCTCTTCTTCCTAGCCAGGGTAATGATCTGTCTTATCACTAAAGTGCCTCTACTAAATCTTTTGAAATGTCAAAAGAGAACTAATATTTACATCAGAATAATAACCACAATTACTTACTCACTTTTCAATTCATTTGCAGTCAATTATTCTGTAGTACTAAGAGAAATAGAGCCTTGCTGTAATACCGGAATGAGTTTAATTAATCCTTTTTCACATAGAGCAGACTGATAAATGAAATTCAGCCTGTAATTTAAGAGCTCAGGGAACCAGTGTGTTATTAAAGGTGCTTTGAGTGATTGACAGTTTAATTTATTACAAAGAGCAGTAGTCTGTCTTAACTTGGAGTTCATTCCAGTTCTGCAATTAATGATTTCAGCTGGGGAGAAGATCATCATTCTACGAAGACTTTCCAAATAATTTTTTTATAGGCTTGTTGGCATCACCTATCAATTACTACACACTTTCTAACCCTTTATTTTGTAAAATGACTGATAAAGAGTGCAATGTGTGATACCAGAAATGGTGCCAAAAGTTTATAGGAGCTGGAGGATATGATATATTTGTCTAGGAGAATTTTCCTCTAGTTGGTATCATATTTTCATCAGAAAGGAGAAAGGGTAATTGGATTTAAATGTCAAGATGTTCCTTGTGAAGGTTTGAAGTCACATGTCTATTTTCTGAGCTACAGTTTTTAGTTGTGATTATGAAAACTGCACCCACTTGTCACTGAAGATGACAGCAGAGAATCCTCTAGGAGTGAGTTAAATGCTGAACCATAACCTGAATCCTTGACAGAAGCAACAGAGCCCCACAACAGACAAAAGAGAAATTTTTCCACTGGATTTGGTAGATTGTGGGTGAAATAGTGATTTTACTAAGAAGCAACCCAGATAAAGCTAAGGAAGATGAATCCAAAACCAAATTTCTGATTCAGGAGAATCCAGGTTCAGATGTTCAGGGTGTGGAGACACCTAGAGAAGGAAAAGATTGGCAGGGTTTTCTCCCATCCCCTGGATTTTTCTAGATATTTAGAAGCAAATAGAATGAAAGGTTCCTAAGACTTCAGTTGTTTCCCCAGATTGGCACTTGTGGGTATGTTTAAAATAGCAACAAAAGGGAGCTTTGATAAATGACACAGAAATATGCAGATAGCTCCTAATCCAACCCCTTGGCAGCAGTTCTGTTCCAGGCATTTCACCCTTCCCCTGCTGCTCAGGTGTTGGCCTCTCTTGACACCCCCTGAACTCAAAAATGGCTTAAATGGCATAGTTAATCCAAGTTGTAATGTAGTAAAATTGGGTGAGAAAGAACTGTCCTCTTCCTTCATTGTGCTGAGAAAGGGTGTCTGGGCTGCATCTTCTTTCTTCTAGAATCTCTCCAGATTAGAGGAGAGCCCAGGGGTGCTGAAGCAGAGGCACACTCACTCTGTGAGTGTTTGTGTTCTGCCTGTGTGTGGTTACAGATGTAAAATCACTGCTTGCACAAGGACAGCAGAGTTTCAGTCATGCATCTGTGTGTGCTGTTTGTTTTGGCCATGCCAGATACACTGAAAATAGACTTGGCTTACAAGAAAAACATTTTGAAGAAGTGTTCTCAGTATATTTGTTAATTTTCCTGTTCACAGCTCATTTTTTAAGAGAAGATGCTTGCAATGCTTTGGGAAATGCACAGGCCATGGACACTGCTTGATGCTGAGGCAATTCCAGTGCATCTCTGTCCCTCTGGGCACTCTGTTTTCAATATGCAATGCCACTGCTTTCTCTTATCTTGTTCACCCCTGTGCTGGGCTGGTATCTCAAACACCCAGCTGTGTCAAAGGCTGGGTCACTGAGAGCACTTCAGGGGAAGAATCAGGGGTCAGTGATTCCTGCTGGGCCAGAGCAGGAGAGCTCCCAAGGCAGAGGGAGGCAGGCTGCAAACCAGCCCCGGAGGGAAGCCACAGGGGCTGCTCCAGGGTGGGGGAGCAGCCTGATGGAGCAAGGGGAAAGAAGTGCTGATCACCAGAATTCAGTATGGCCCCAGTTTGTGTTTTCTGCTTGGTTTCTGATCTAGTTCTACTTCTTCTGTTTTATCCTATAAATGGAGAGCATTTAGAAACCTTGTAGTGGTGGTAGAGCTTGGCAGCTTGCTCCAAATGGACTGATGTGCAGCCCAGGGTGTTTGTGCCAGCTCCTGGTGCTCAGCTGCAGCTCCAGGAGCCCTTGGCATGGACCTGAGCTGCTCCCTGACAGAAGGGCTGGGCTCAGAGGCTCCATTTGGGCTACAAAGCTCAGCCATTGCTGGGACACTGGTGGCCAGCTCATGGCCCAGGGAGGGGAGGCAGAGAGCAGCAGCTGCTGGCACACAGAGCTGGGGGAGCAGAGCCCCTGCACTGGCACACAGAGATAGAGGAGCAGAGCCCCTGCACTGGCACACAGAGCTGGGGGAGCAGAGCCCCTGCACTGCTGCTCCCTGCTGAGTGCTCTGGCTGCCTCTGGGCACAGCAGCCCTGTTGGAACCCAGGGCACAGGGAATGTTTCTCTGTCTGTTCTGACAAGCCCTGATTCTCCTGAGAGCACTGCCTTTAACCTGTGTCCATGGAGAGGACTTCCCAGGCTTTGGGATGATGTGGAATCTGTGTGTGTAGAGTAGATTGTAGTGTAGTTATCAACAAGTGAAAAATTTAGACTTTTAGGGTTTTAGTATGGGGGTAGATGGAGGACAAAATGGAGGATTTTGGGCATTGTCCTGCCTTCTTCTTCTTCATCTCCTCCATTTTTTGTAGTGTTGGTGGCACTGGGTGATTGGTTGGGCAAAGTCACAGTGCAGGTGTTGTGTGTTAGAGAGTTAGTTATTGGTAGAAAAGTAGAAATAAAGGACGTTTTTAGAGTTAATTGGACAAGATGGCTTTAAAAGACCTTGAATTGTACATCTTGTGACCATTTTTGCTGTGTGCTTCACCACGCTAAGCCTGGTGCAAGCAGTGTAGAGAAGTTTTGCTAAGATAAGAAATAAACAGCAACCTGGAGATCGAAAAGGATCCCGTTTGTCTCTCAGTTCTAGCACAGACCTTTTACTAAGGATTTCCCCAGTCTGCTCTGCACAGAGTCTGATCTGACAGCTGCACATTTCTAAACAACCTCGGGCTTCTGAGACACTTAATGAAAGCAATTCATGAGAGATGCTGGGGTTGGGAGCAGGACCCATCCAATGAACTCCTGTTGTTGATCCTGTTTGTGATGGTGCCTCCCAGTCCCAGTGTCCCTGGTAATGAGAAGCATTTGGCATCACTAAATTCAGTGGGTGGACAGTAATAATCAGATGATAGATGATATGTGGCAGGATAAGGATGTGGCTATAATTATTACCAAACACACAAGTGCAAATCCCAGCTCTTACAAACAGCTCTAAATGAGCTTTCTTATCTGTGCATCATGAGCATGGCCCTCTTCAGACACTGGATAATGAGAGAGTAAATATTAGTCATTTTTATCTATGAATGAAAAGCCGCAATTTGTTTTTATACTGTTTCAGCAGTGTATGTAAAGCATAGCAACTAAATTAAAAAATATGACTTTGAAAAATTTTACTATCACTGCATGACATCACCTTACATTCCCCTCTCTGTCACTACCCACGGGGCTGCTACTTAGATGCTTTTTTTTAATATCTACCCTTGAATATCAAGATGAACTGTTGCTTGTCCATTTAACTTTGAATTAGATGGAAGCTTTGGGTTGTGGTCTTTGGGTTTCGTGTCTGAATTTTTCTTTTAATTTTGATTTTTAAATCTGTGGATGCCAAGGAAATTAAACTGTTCCTTTCCTTTCAGCTTGGACTGACTTGGGTACCTCCAAGGCTCCTGTACATTGCCAGGTTATTTAGCACCACATTTCACATCCACTTAATCCAGTTCCAGTTTTAAAATTCCACCAGTTACAGGCACATGAAGAAATTCCTGTTGTGCTGGAATCATCAGTGGCCCTATGCACTCTGATGTTGGGACACCCAGGAGCTGTGACAGTAATATTCTTTCTGTGGTATTCAGTTAAGAAGGGATATTAGGAGTTAAGCTTTTGAAGAACAGCCAGGCAGTTTAAATTGACTTAAAACGATTAAATGCTCTTCCACTCATTAGCAGGGAGCAAATCCTGCAGATTCCTTTTCTCCACAGCATTTCCTTCTCCTGACAGAGCTGAGTACCTTATCTTGATGTGGCTGGGCAGGACAGCAAGGGGCACCTGGAGCAAATCCTGGCTGCCACTGAGGGCAGCTCCTGCCTGTTCCAAAGGGGATGCAGGAAATTCAGGGTCAGGAGAGCAGAGGCACATTTGGAAGGAGTTTGGGGGGTATTAGTGAGATGATCATAGTGATGCCTTGGGAAGGCTGACCTGGAACAGAGGCTGGACAGAGCTAAAGAATAAAGTGGGGATTTGTTAAAAGGATTTCCTCCATGGATCCACCTTGGGCAGCACAACCCAAAATGGTCCCAAAATGCAGCCCGGGCACGGGCTCTGTCACTGTGATCAGTTCTGCTCCGTTTGCATATTGGAGTTAATTGTCCAATTCCAGCTTTAGGTTCTGCACTCCCATCCTGCTTGTTTTTCTCTCTTCAGCCCACGTTGTTTGTGCTCTTGGGCTGAGATTTGGATCATTTGTCCTTGGTCCCCAGCTAGAGCAGGAATTGTTTTGTCTCCCTGCTCTGTGCAGAGAGCTCACCATGCCCTGATACGAAGCTCAGACCCACACACTAAAGCAGCACAGAATCTGCAAAATATAAAAGCTAAAACCTGAGGCATCAAGAGGACCTGAGGCTTTGCATGTCCTGAACAAAGTGCAGGTTCCTGTCCTACACATTCCCTCTCCTGGAGGTGTGGAGAGTGAGGGCTTGGAGGGGCTGGAGCCCTGCCATGGTCACTGCTCCAGAGTGCCAGGGCTGGGGGAGGCTGTGCCCTACCACAGGTACAGGCAGAACCCCCCAGACTGTTGCTGTCTTTTCTTTTTTTTTTTTTTTTTTTCCCCCAATACATGGGGTTTTAAAAAAAACTCTGAAAACCCCGGGGCGCGGGCCCATGAGATCACCNAGGATTTCAAAAAAAGCCTGCAAAGCCCAGGGAGCTGGTCCATGAGATCACCCCTCTGATGGTGCCTTCATTTCATCCCACTTTATAAAGGATCACATGGCAGGCCTTGAGGCAAGCTGAAATCTTGTGTGTGTAAAGTTTTTCTAGGCTTAAAACGTTTAGGAACAGCAGCTCTTGAGAGAAGGAGGTTACACCTGCACTCTGCCTGACAAATATCTTACCCAACCTGTGCCTGTGAAGAATGGCAGGGTTTGCATAACCTCTGCTAGCTGCCTCTTCTGTTCTAATTGCCTTTTGATGTATAGAATTTATCCCAATCTAAGTCCTTTTCACTGAAAATTAGGCCAATTTTGTCTTGTCGTCTCCCCAGCAGACACAGAGAATCATTCATCAAGCTCCCTCTTAGTAAGTGTTTTACATTAAGACAATTCATTTTCTGTCCTCTCCTGTTCTCTTTTCTCCATTAGAAAGAAAAAAGGTGAATCTCTGAATTTCCCTCCATTTTCCCCAAAGCTTTTAGTGCTCTTGGTAACTTCCTTGAAACTCCCTGTTTGGAGCTGCTCTGGTGGGCTCTGCCTAGAAGCAAAAAAGAGAAATTTCCCTTCTCTCTGCAGATCCTCAGGGTGCCTGCTTGGTGATTTAAACAGGAACCTTATGAGTGTCTCTCGTGTTTGGGAAGATCCATGAGCCCCTGGTCCCCTTCTGGCCACGGCCCTGGGGCACTGTGGGGAGCAAGGGAAGCTCCAAAGTGCATTTCTGCTCAGAGCAGCTGGGGAATGCTCCTGTCCCTTTCACAGCTGGCTTATCACAGCTCCCAGCACTCAGGAGCCAGGGGGGCTCTGTGTCCTGGTGCTGTGGGGATGTTCTGCACCATCAATAAGTGATGGGGTTTGCAGCACTTAAATGATGAAATTTCCAGCCATGATAGCAGGCTCCTGCTCTTGCAGTTATTGTCCCACTGAGTAGTTACATGTCAACAAATGCTGAAATAAATATTTTAAAGCATGATTTATTTTTTCATAATTGCTGCGACCCCCATTTTGACTGACAGTCTTTTATTAACACTAGGGCTGAATAAAAGCATTCCATTTTTTGCAGTTAGGATATTAAACACCTTTAGTGATGATGGCTTGCTGTAATTCCCAACTGACTGAACTATTCTCTGTGCTCTGACATAATCTGTAAATTATGGAGATAGAGATTTACTTCAAGAGAATAACTGTATGTAATGGGGCAGACTCTGTTATGTATCTAAAATCCCACAAATAAGATGGAAATTCACTATGGAAATGAGGTCACTTGAGTTTGCTGCTTTCTAGACCAGTGCTGGTGAGAACCAAAGTCCTTTCCAAACTAAATGCAAAATTTGGCTCCATGCTTCTACTTGTGCATAGCTGGAGTGATTCTTGAAGTGTAATTATCAGAAATCTGAGGTGTCCATATGATTGTGTTTTTGAAAGATGCTTCATAAATGGCAAATGCAAAAAAAAAATAGAGAAGATCTTGAAGACCTTTGCTTTGAAGTCTTGAAAGTTAGAGGAAATGTTTTTTCTGGCTTTGTCCCAGTTCTATCAAATATTTTAAATAAAAATCTCTAGCTTGCAGAGGCTGTCCAGCTTTTAATGTCTGAAGAAATTAATTTAAATACAAATTTAATTGCTTAAGAAAAATGTTACCAATTACATAAAGGAGAGGTAAATTAAATAGGACTTATTTTTTATGCAGAAAGGAAACTTACTCTGGTATTTTGCAATAATTTAATCGGCAAGAGCTGATCTGAAGCAGCACAGGACTCAGTGGAGATGCAGCTGAAGCTGGATCCAGGCACGGGTCTGAGCTGGCCAAGGTGCTGAGGGAGCTTCCCCCTGCTCTCAGCAGGAAGGTTCCTGTCCAGCAGCACCCACGTTTGGCTTTGCTGATTTTCTGTTTGCTCAGGCTCTGTGTGCACCTTAAACCAACAAAGAGTAAAGGAAGTGTGTGGTTCCCACAGCCTGGTCAGGGAGTGAGAAAACCAAGTTTTCCCAGGATCAGCTTGTGAGGCTCTGAGCAGTTTTAAATAAACAATGATAACTTTAGTCTAAACAGCCTGCAGGTGCTGTTCTTTCTACTTTCTGTTTTCTTGTTCTCCAAAAGATTATTTATAAGAAAGACGTTGAGCTAGATAGCCAACCAAATTAAATGTATTGATTAATTGACCAATCTGGTCCAGTTAGATCAGAACAGTGTATAAAAGAAGAAGAATTTATAATAAAGGTAGAATTTCTGCACACCCAGCCTTTGGAGTCTGTGTCATTGGTTGTGTAACAGTGACAGAAGTGTCTGACATCCAGGGGCTGAGTCAGGGTTACACCCCGGGGGTGGCAGAGCCCTGCTGCTGAGCATTCAGTGGACAGCTGCCACTGCATTGCTTCACCTCTTCGCTCCTGGAGAATCCAGGAAACTCCCAGCTGGGTTTCTGCTGCTCCCTAAAGCCAGCCTGGATTTTGCAGTGCCTGTGGAGGTCCCTGCCCAGCCCTGCCCACAGCCTGGGGCAGGGCTCTGCAGTTTCCCCTGGGCTTCTCTGGGGCTCTTTGCAGGCTGAGCTCTGAGCTTTGATCCTGGTCCCAAAGCAAGTAAATCTCTAAATGAAAAGAATTCTGCATTGAAATTTCAGTTCCCTGGATTTAATTTGAGTTTTAGCGTTGCTGTCTGAGTAGTCACACTGGATCTGTGACTCAGTGCTCCTGCCCATTGCCCTCCCAGCCTTCTGATTTATTTCCAATACCATCAGCCCAGTTTCTCTAATTCACTTTATTATCTGGGCAGTGCTCTTAACCAGTGTCAGCCAAGGCTGTGTGTTTCTGTTACTGGTTTCTCCTTCTGTAAGTTGCAAGATGGATAACTTCCCCTCTGCTGATCATTTACCAGTTTATGATAGACAATATCTCTGGTAATACCTTAAGCAGAAGAGGAATCTGGTTTACAGCATGCAGCAAACCACAGCTTGTTTATTTATTGAGTTCATTTTAATCTCTGGATCTATGATCATAAACTGCAATGCAGTTATATTTTTATCTCTAAATTAAGGCAATTGTGTGGTTGGATTTATTGGGAGATTTAGTTAGGTGGAAATTTTTGTTTGTTTTGTTGGTTGATTCTGAGTGCTGGAGAACTGTGGATAAAGAAGTTAATACAATTTTTTTTCTGCATGTAAGGCTTGTTGGGATGCCTAGTCTCTCATGGAGAAGCAGAATTCACAGGTCTGTGGGTGAGTTTGCTCACTGCAGAGAAGTAAGATAATAAAGGTTGAGACTGAATATGTTTCTGAACACTTCTTGGAAATATTATGATCTACATCCAGCTTCCTTTAGCAACAGTAAATTTACCACTGTGAAACAAAGGAATATTGAGATAATATAATACCAAGATTTTATGATCAGAGTTTGTATACACCCATTATGTACTGTGTTTTCAGCTAAGTCTACTGGTACCAACTAGATATAAAGTAGAAGATGGATTTGGGTAAGGGAGGATATTTTTTATGAAGTTCTGTCTAATATCAGGAGGATTTGAAATATTTTTGCCTTTGCCTCACAGCAGAACTCCCCCTGAGGAAGGGAGCTGGCAGTTCCATGTCACCAGGTGTGTTCCTATGTTGCCATTTTCAGCTGAGCTGCTGCCACTGCCTTTGGACAGGCTCTGTGTCATGGCAATGGTGAATTGAAATTTATTTACTGCAGGAGTCCTTATTGAGTTTACAGCCTGCACCAGTGGCAGTGACTGAGATGAAGGGCAGTAACTTATAAAACTTTTGTAATTGTACTCCAGTTGTGGTTTTTTACAATCTTCTTCCCAGGCAATATATTTAACAGCCTCTGGAATTTATGATGCATTCCAATGGTGTATTACAAAGTTTTAGAAAAGACTTATGCTAAAGCTGTCCTTGTTCTCAAAGCTGCTGTTGTTTCCTTCCTACCAATGACTCTCTGCCATTGTGATTGCTGCAGTTTTGTGTCTGTCAGGGATGACTTTTACCCCTAAGAACTCGTGGTTGGGAATGCATTGAGGTTCAAGATTCCTGTTGTATATATATGCTAATGTTTTAATCAGATGAATTCTCCCCTCCTCGTTTTGCCTAATGAATGCTGACCTCTCTCTCTGCTCCCTACCTAGTAATGTATTTAGATGGGAAGTATCAATCTTCTTAGCAAATTCATTTCTTCTGTATGTTTGCCATATGATGAATCTGCCTTTCGGCATGAAGAAATTTTTGTTTAAACAGGAAAACAAATTCTCTAGCATCTTTCCTTTCCCTTTTGAACACACAGATTTAGTTACTTCAGCATGGTTACAATAGCACAGCCAGTGTGTGAACAATGAAGGTTCAAAGCACATAAAGTAGTAGATCCATTATTTGAAAGTATCCTTAATTAAAGAGCCTCATTTGGTGCTTGGAGCCAAAGGAGTCAGTTTGCATTCTGTCCAAGTGCAGACACTCTGCTCTGCACCTTCCAGGTCTCTGACTGTTCACTGAGAAAATGTGCTCTTGTGGGTCTCTCTTTTTGGTGTTGGTCCTCCCCCAGCCCAAACCTTCAGCAATCCAATAAAATCCCTCCACAAAGGGACAGAAACAGTCCCTTGTAATGCCTCTGAGCATGGACTACAATCTTAAGCTCACTCTCTTCCACCCTGCTTGTGCTACAACATTTTCTGGTAACTTTGCCAGCTGAATAAAATGACATACTGAGAGTATTGATTCTCATCTTCAGGATGAAAATGACACCAGTACCTTAGAAAGATCTGATGGAGCACCAACAGTAAATATTTAGCTCTTTCTAGAGAGTATTTTTAAAAATCAGGGTAGTGTTTATCATGCAAGCCATGTATTTATTAAAGGCTAGGTTATTCCCAAGGTTTTGCTTTAAGGCATTTGTTAAATGTGACACAGGCTGAAGGAGAATTTTCAGTGTGGCCTCTACAGGTACCTGCTGGGCTGAGTGTCCTGGCAGAAAGAACCAAGGAGTGGAACAGAGCTTGAGCCTGACTTACTGAGCCCTCTGTCAGTGCTGTGTCACTGGAGAAGAGGGGCAGGCTTGAGGTTGATGTAATATTGGCAATAAACTTTTTAACAGAATTATCTATGTGCATAAATATTTTATATCTTGGATATGGTGAGGGTATAAATGTTAGGATTAACAGACTTGACCCTACTCTTGCCCCTGCAGAACCCCTATAGATGCTAAAAGAAGTTCTGACCAGAAGTTCTGCAGTGAAATGCTTTGAAAACTATGCCAAAGAGGGAAACAGGGCAAAGAAAAGTCAAGGCTGTGCATTTTGGGTTTTAAGAGCAAGGTGAGGCAGCTGTGAGCAAAAGCTCCTTTAAACAAAGACTGACACAACCCTGTAAAATTACCTTTACCTAACCCTAAATTACCTTTGCCTGGAGCAGTGATCAGTTATTCCAAGAAAACCTGTTATTCTGTAGAGTGGCTTAATGAACTTCATGGAAAGAGCAAGGATGAAATTACAGATGATTAGTTTGTTATAACTTATATATTTGTCATCTGGTTCAAGAAGGATGTTTTCTATTATTTCCAGCATAAGAGTTGGAATTAATCAACAGTTTTAAACATAAGTGCATGGAGCAGTTTGGAAGGGATGTAATGTATTTTACATTCAGCTGGGTCTGTGATCCTGGAGGGAAGGTGGTGATGGATGGATGAACAGCCTGAGTGGAAGTCCTGGGGGTGTGAAGAAAGCAAAAAAGTGAGATACCTACAGGAGATACTTTTAGAAGTGGCTAAATCACACCAAAGCACACAGAATCACAGAACAGGCTGAGCTGGAAGTGCCCCAAAAGGATCACTCAGTGCAGCCCCTGTCCCTGCCCAGACACCCAACAATGCCCCCTGTCCATCCCTGGTGTCCAAACCCTCCTGGAGCTCTGGCAGCCTCAGGGCTGTGCCCATTCCCTGGGGAGCCTGGGCAGTGCCAGCACCCTCTGGGGAAGAACTTTTCCCTGATCTCAAACCTAAACCTCCCCTGGTACAGCTCCAGCCCTTCCCTGGTCCTGTCCCTGTCACAGAGCAGAGGTTGGTACTTGCCCCTGTGCTGTCCCTTGGGAGGATGCTGCAGAGCTCTGTGAGGTCTCCCCTCAATGTCCTTTGCTCCAGGCTGAACACACCCAGTGCCCTCAGCTGCTCCTCACTGAGGGCTTCCCCTGCAGAGCCTTCCCATCCCCGTGGCCTCCTCTGGATAGTCCCTAATAACTCAAAGCCTTTTTTACATTGTGGTGTCCAAAACTGCACAAAGCACTCAAGTATTCATTAAATGAGTTACATACTGCTGTTTTTGCTTGAATGGGTGGAGCTCAAACTTTGATTTGTATGGCACAACAGAGATCTATTTGTTCTTTACTCATCAAAAAGAACGTGCCAGGTAAAATGAAGGAAGAACAACAAAATATTTTCACTTTACCATCAATGTCTTGTAACTCCCCAAAAATCCTGATTTTTTAATGTTGTCAGGAAAAAGCCAGTGGTTCAAGGGACCCTGTAACTGACAAGGTTTGGCTGTGGGTGAGTGCACACCTGTGTGTGTGCAAAGGCACATCTTGTCCTGAAAGCAGGTATTTCTGATGGACTGTCTGACCAGGCTGGCACTAACAGGTGGAAGTTGTGTGAACACATTTCCTGCCAAGGCAATTGTGATTAGAGGCCCCAGTAATGGAAATTTCAAATAAGGGATTAGAGATTCTAGAATAACTTTAAATTAGAAATAAAGCTGGCCAAGTTGGTAGCAGCACTGTCAAGAGCTGCCATCTGCAAAATTATGAGCAACAAAATGGTTTTGCAGATTTCATAGACAAATAAGGTGTAAGATCATGTTTTTAATTCTATCTCCTGTAATTTTATGGTCAGTTAACAGGACTGCCAGTCAGTTAAAAGGAGAAGAAGGAGAGATAAGCAGCTACTTGCTGACAGTGTGATAGCTGCACATGTACTTTCTCCTTTTTGAGGATACAAACCAATCAATGCAAGGATTGTGGGCAGCTAACTAAAGAGAAGGTTGCCACAGATCCTGTTAAAAGGGATATTATCAGCAATTGCTAATGATGTTCTGATGCTCTTCAGGGATCAGTCCTGGCTTAACCCTGCCCATTGTGTGGGTTCAGGACGTGGTGGAAGGAGCAGAGTGCGCTGGAGCTTGTGCCTGGTGTCAGGTGCTGCAGCACTGCAGGCTGCAAAGTCACAGATGGAATCAATAGCCCAACCTGGCTGTCTTTGCACTTTTGGGGTCAGACATAGCTTTATCTGTGATTGCAAGGGTTTTGGGAGTGCTGGAGGAGCAGCAGGTGTGGAGGCTGGACCCAGTGTGGGGTGGGCAGGAGAGGCTTTAGGAGCCCCATGGAAGGGCTGATCTGGACCAGCTGGGGGGGGTCCCAAATGGGGCTGGGCAGAAACAGCAGCTTCAAAATGGAGCTGGGGAAAAGAATGTGTTCAGATCAGGAGTTTTCTTTGAGATTGGAAACCAAGGGCTTTGTGAGAGTTTTTGGATTCTGTGGGCAGGTGTACATCAAGGGTTTGAAAGGAGACCAGATTGCACTGTCTTTGCAGCAGGTAAATTATATTAAATTATATGAAAATATATTAATATCATACTGCAGAACCACTGTTGATGATCTGCAGAGGTGGAAGATATGGTTTTCCCTTGGTGACTTTTTCTGCTGCTGAGTTTTTCAGGTGTCTTGAGCTCCAGACTCCTCTGTGTTCTGTCAGCCAGGGCTGAGAGGTTTCCCATGCCTTGATCAGGTTGCTGTTACCCATGCCACACTCCTCTTTGTGGTTTATATTGCTGAATTACCAATACATTTCCTTCTTGTTGAAGCAGTGCTCTGAGTTACCCCACCTGGGTCACTCCTGCTCCCTTTTCTCTAAAGCTCAGCCCTGCCAGAGGTATTTGTTTCGCTCAGGCTCACGCGTGCCACGCCTGAGCTCTGACACTGCTTGCTGGGTGTGCATGTGAGGATTTTTTATTTATCACCAGGGTATCAGGGCTGGAAAATCTCATATATTACAGCAATATTTTTTTCTGGGCGGTAGAAGGCGTATAATGCTAATTTTCAAAGTTACTACATGAGGTTACTTTGTGTTAATTTGCCATTGAATTGAGCTTTGAGCTAGGGGCTTTAGGAAGCACAGACTTCAGTATTGAATAAAAACCTATTCAGTCTACTTCGACATCAGCTCCCCATGCTGCACAATGCTCATTTATTTTTAAGCTACAATTCTGCCTGTATTTGTAATGGAGAACAATGCTGGAATGCACAAAGGAATGTGGCAAGCAGGGAGGGATCAAAGTGGCTGCCTGTCACACCTCCAGAACAAGGTGAAGGCTTGACTTGAAAGGTGCCAAAACTAAAAGGATAGAATTGGGCATTGTTGTCTGAAAAGCACCTGCATCTGTAACTTTTTCCTTTTTCTTTCAGGAGAGCCTTAAATGGCCGAAAATTCTAGTAAATTAATTTTATTCTGTTATCTTAGGGTACCTGTGGTACTCTAGAAAGACTCTAAACAAGAGCAGCATTTGTGTTTAGTTGAAAAAAACTATCACAGAAAGAAGGTGGTCACATGGTTAGCAATGACCATATTACAAGATTTTCTGGAGTTAATTTCCCATTATATTAATATTTTTCTCTTCACTTTATTATCCACTCAGAAGCTATTAAAAGTCGTAATAAAATGACAATTAATACAGCATGTTTGGATTTACATTGGCAAAAATTTCACTGAAGCTGTGGAAAACACTAATTAGACTCCTGTGGTGGCAGCTCGTGCCAGTCTCTGCTGTTCTGCTGGAGTGTCCCTGGAAGTGCTGCTGGCAGAGCTCTCTGGGCTCTGGATCTATTCAGTGGGAAGGACCTTGGCTGTTTCTGTGCCAGGGATAGTGTGCACTCTGAGCTCCTGTCTCTGTTTGCTGCAAGGAAAGGGCTGTAAAAACCAACCGCTTTGCTCTCTGAAAACTTGTTTTGGAAACAAAAACATCGCTGCAAAGAACAGCCCAGAGTTTTGAGGGTGATAGCTTGGGCAACCTTGCTGGTCTTTCTTTTTTGTGAATTCCAAGAGATCTTTGATGTTGTGGAATTTCATTAGCTGGGTGATAGACTGTGCATTTATATTCCTATTTATATTCCTTTCTGGGGCAAATGGGCAGCAGAAAGCCCAGCCTTACAGACAGCAGTCCAGGCTGATGCTGCCTGGGCAGGCTTCCCTTGCTCAGGTGCAGTCTGCTAGCAAGTCTGAAAATCCCCAGCCTTGTTCAGTGGCAATAAAACTTCTCAAAAAATGAATGATTAACAGGAAGGTCTCTGGATTGTTAATGTGAAACTTCAGAGAAAAGGAAAGAGTTATAAGTGAAAACAAATAATTCTCTTCCAGTTTCACATTCACCATAACACCTCCAATACTCAGGCAGGTGTGGATGCACACACATTTGCTCGAGTAGAGGTCAGGGTGTTCCAACACTTGCAGCATAAAATGCATCCTTGGCAGCAGTGCACAACTTCCAGAGCCTGTGGATCCCTGCAGCTGCTGAAAGTTGATGACTATACAAGGTGAAAGGTGTGTGAAATAGTCAAAGTAAACACATTAGTGAATTTTATTTATTTTCCTGAATGCTGATGAATTTGACAGTGTCTGTTGCACATTTTTTATGAATGTGTTCAAACAGACAGACTGAAAAATAGATGTGATGAAAGGAGATACATCACAGATGCCTTTCTGAAATCTCAGATCTGTGGAACAACCTAAAATAAAGCAGTTAGTGTCTTGTGAGCTCAGTCTGGCTTCTTCCTGAGCAATGAGAAGGCAGTGCCCTCAGCTCAGAACAACATTCTGAGCACCCACTGGATTTCATGGGAGTGCCCAGTGTGGAAGATGCTGCACCACGAGCTTTGCCTTCTATGCTGTGACTGGCAGGATGCAAAAAAGGAGAAGTGGAATTAGGAGCTCTTGTTCAGCTCTGTGTGCACCCAGCTCTGCTTGCTGCTGCCACCAGGGAGTGGAAGGCTCTGTGGGCAGGGACAGCTCTCAGGGTGTCTGCTTTGGTGAAAGCAAACAGCAGAAAGAAACTCTTCCTAAAGAAATGTAAGAGGGGGAATATAATTTTATGTTGGATTTTGGAGCTCCAGTTGCCATCCAAAGTTAAGAACTATTTTTCTAGGAATTGTGCATCCACCACTGCTGCCACCTTTGGATGATGATTTTTTTTCAGCTCCACAAGTGCTCTGACATGCCATGAACACCACAAGCCACAAGAAAACCTTCAAATGGTATTTGCACCCTATTGGCCACCAGAGACTCCATACCCTACATTAGTTTTGCTACCTGGGGAAATACTTGTTACTCAATCTCTCTTTGTTTGTTTGTTTGGTTTTTTCGTTTTAAAGGATAGAATCTATTTTGAATGCAAACATCTAAAAACCTAGGATAACAGTTCACGGATTTGTAAAGGGCTAAAACCCTTTCCAATCTTAATCAATGATCATAGTGTCTGATTTTTTATATTCTGCACCACGAAGCTTGAAATAGGTGACACTGCACTTTGTTACCTTATAAAATACCATTTTATATTGAGGAACTTTGAGGTGATCTCATCTCTTTGCTGCAGGCTCGGTACGTGGCATTTCCTAATATCATTTTAAGATTAAATAAAATTGATCAGCAATTTCCTTGTACATGGTAGGGAGGGAGCTGGTCAGACACATGTGGGAAGGGAGCCTGGCAGGGTTATGGCAGGCCAAGTTTTGGGTTAGAAGCACTCTGTGTGCAATTCTGGGTCTGTCACTGCTGTGCCTTTAATGGCTTATCCCTGCTCCCCGTGCTTCCCCTGAGCAGTTTGTGGCCAGCCCAGGGCACCTCTCCTCTGGCAGCTGCTGTGCCTGTTGTGCAGATTTATCTCTGCAGCCACAGCTCTGAACGTTTTTATTGGTTGCTGTCAGAAAGAGTCACACAGAATCCATCCTTGGATAGCCCCAGTAAGTGGGAACATTTCCCTAGCATAATAGTAATAAACTCCTGTTTGAGGATTTATGGTGAGCATAAGTTTTGTGTCAGTTTTCCATCAGAGCATGAAGCTATCAGGGTAGGAGGAAATGCCACCACGTGAGCCCCAGTAATTTGATGGCACCAGAGGCAGGCACACAGCAGCCTGTCCCTCCAGTGGAACAGGGCACAATTACACTGTTGGCTTATTCCAGATATAAATTGTGACCCATGCTTTAAAGCAAGTTTCATAACAAAGTGAAAAAATATCTGTGCCAGTGGCAGCTGCTGAAAATTGCAGTGTCAGCCTTGGGGCTTGCTCCAGGATCCTGCCTGGCTCATCCACTCCTCTGCAAGTGTGCTTGGTACAGCAACAGAGTGGGTAAGTTGTTCTGCAGGGATTTAGGCCCACCACAAAAATGCCTCATGCCCTCATGCCCTATTCCACCTGGATAACTCAGCACAGCGTGGCTTAGTTAGCTGACACCAGGTTAAATGATTGAATGGGAATTGAATGCAGATAACCAAAAACGAGAGGAGACTGGCAGGTTTCAGGAGTCAGAACTTCCAGATCCATTTCTACTTCTTTCAGGTGTATCCTGTTGATGCAGCCACCAGTGTTCACTTGAATTGAGCTTCCTGGAAAGACAATATGCAGTAGTGCAGAAGTGTTCCTCTAGTTCCAATTCCCCTGGGATTCCATCCAACCTGGCCTTGGACACTTCCAGGGATGCAGCAGCCACAGCTTCTCTGGCAACCTGTGCTGGGCCTCACCACCCTCAGAGTAAAGAATTTCTTCCATACATCTAACGTGAATCTAACATAAATCTCCCCTCTTTTAGTTTAAAAACATCCCCCTTGGCCCTATCACTATGTGCCCAGTTAAAAAGTCCCTCTCTCTCTTTTAAAAGCCCCCTGGAAGCACTGGACAATGGCAATGAGGTTTTCCTGGAGCCTCCTTCTCTCCAGGCTGGAGCACCCCAGCTCTGCCAGCCTGGCTCCACAGCCAAGTGCCCCAGCCCCCACGAGCTTGGTGGCCTCCTCTGGACCTGGTCCAGCCTGGTCTGAGTCTGTGTCTGTGTCTGTGTCGTGCCAGAGAGCCCAGAGCTGGGCCCAGCTCTGTGAGCAAAGTGGGAGAATCATGTCAGTCATTTCAGATGTTCACAAATTGAATAACTGAACAAATAACCAAAGAAAACCAAAGTTTCCCCCTCCCTGAAGTTCACATGCAGCAGAGGGACTTTGTTCAGCTGGAATTTAAAGTGCCAGTGACAGGCTTAGGGCTGTCAGAGTTCATTTGGAACGTGCCCATGGCTGTGATTAGAGAGCAG
The DNA here is from genome assembly GCA_013397155.1 of Irena cyanogastra. Lineage (NCBI taxonomy): Eukaryota > Metazoa > Chordata > Aves > Passeriformes > Irenidae > Irena > Irena cyanogastra. The sequence continues at coordinate 612,560 of VWZV01014155.1, read as the reverse complement.
AGTAGTCAGAAATTATGTTGGGGGTTATTAGAAGGAACTTACTTTCAGTGTCAGCTCTTGAGGGTAAAGCCAAGTGACAGACTAAAAGCATTCAAAGCAGCTCGTGGTTAATTCCCCCTGCCACTAACAGCTTCTTCATTACAAGGAAAAGGAGGGGAGGAAATACAAAGAAAGCCTCCTATAATATCCCTAAGAATTTTCAAGTTTCCTGTCATACATAATTGCAGCTATCAGTTTCTGTTTATAATCCTGTAATTCACTTAGTGAATGTAATTCCTGGTTTTTTTTTTCTAGAAGCAGTAGGAATTCTCATGGAAGACTTAATTTTATATGTTTTGGCCCAATTTTAAGAAGGCATTTTGCCCTTATGTTTCACAATAGCTGCACATGATTGAACCAGGCATGCTGTGGTAAGGAGAGCTTTGTGCAAAGGGATGGCAGGAACAGAGACTGGGGACAGGGGGTAAGACAGTGCTGCAGTAGGCACTGAGCTGGCATTTATTTAGTTGTCTTTCCTGGCAATCTCTGAATTTACCTGAAATTCTCTCATCCTGCCAATTACATTTCATGTCCAGTACTTGTGACTGACAAAAGCTGGCAAGAATTGCAATCCTTTGTATTATTTCTCTGTTACTTTTGATGCTGTGAAAGTTCAAAGCTTTGAACGAGTTCTGACTGTACTTCGTCTTCCTTGGAAGTTCATGGAAAATATTGTTTAGCACACAGACTGAAATTTGAAGGGCCCCTGGCACAGCTCAGGTAGGTTCCTGACCTCTGAGATCAGTAAGAGCAGTTTTGCTTCAAGTGTCTGCAGGCCAGCAGGGCAGGGGGCAGCTTTTGCCCAGGTTGTCACATGGTGCTGGCCTGGCCCAGTGCTCATTACAGAATCACAGAATCATTAAAGTTCATAGCAAGGATGGGAGTATTACTCTCTCATCTCTTTAGTTTTGGTTTTTCTCTTAGCAAGGGAAAGCTTTGAACTGAAACTTAGCAATTTAATTGCTTCTCCATCTCACAAAGAATTGTTTCTAATATTTTATTTTTAGCAAGAACATTTAAAGTAGTCATATGTCATACCTGAAACAGAGGTCTCAGGGGTTTAGAGTATTACAGGTTTCTTAATTCAGACAGTTTTCACTTTCTGTCTCTAAGGAAGGAGCTACTTGAGGTGACTGCTGATTCTGGGACTTGGAAGAAAACTAGAAAGCACTGCCTCTTGGGCAAACTGGACAGAGCAAATCTGATTTACAGACCAGTGCTGGGTTTCTGAAAGCACTTAAGTAGTTTAAGACCAGAAGTACCATTGACTTGAAAGTCAATAAGATGTTTTTGAGAATCCAGTCAGTTATTTGGAAACATGCAAATTCTCCTGCAGCAAAGGCAAGCAAAAACTGCAGTTCCTGACTGCCCTCCCCAAATTTCATCCTCCCCTTCAGCTGCAGCTCCTCACACAGAACCACGGGGCACCAAGGAAAGGTCTGTTCCAGCAGGCTTAAAATCCTCAAAGCAAATATCTACAACACAAAAGTTTCAGCATGGGCATGGAGATTTGGAGGAAAATCCATATGGGTTATTTGAAGACTGGAGCTGTATTGCTTCTTTGCCTTTGGGTATTTCTGTGCTGTACTCTCTCAAACACATAAGATACCAACAGAGTTACTTGTGAGTTGTGGTGAGTTTTATTGTTGCTCTTTGTGAGGGCTCATTTTGTCTCTCTTCAGGCAGCCAATTTAGGTGTTTTCAGTAGGCTTTCCATATATCCAGAAAGAAGGAAGGGAAATACTACAAGGTGTGAACCTTCTTTTGGATTCACAGTATAACAAAGCACAGCAACAACAGCAGAGGCATGGACCATCTTTTGGTAGTGGAATTACATTTTTTTTTAAAGTAGAGACTTAGAGTCAGCACCAACCAAAACATTTTCCTGGGTAACAAGAGTGCTGGAAGACAAGCTGCCCTTTGGATCTCTTGCAGCAGGTACAAGGGTTATAATCCCATGATGCTGATGCAGTTCGCACCCATTTTGATATTATATCAAGTGGAGAAAGAGAAGATTCACTGTTCCAGGATGATGCTTAGGTTTTTGTTGTATTTAATTCTTACTGGAAATGTAGCTGTAATAGATGGTGTGTTTTCTCTCCCTGGGCTGCCTTTCCTTCCCTGCTATCATGCTTGAAAAATGCAGAAGTATCACAGCAAGACCATTGCATCTGCATTGCTGTGCTTTGATAGCTTCTCCATTTCTGCCCACCAATTCTCATATGTGCACTGTAAACACAGATATTTAAGTTTGCATTTTGCTCTTATTTCATAATATTATTTATTTATAACATAAAATAAAAATTATTGCATCTGGTCTCTGTAGCATGCTTCCAGACTACCCAGTGGAATTTCAATGGAAGCAGTAGAAAATTCAACAAGGACAGAATTTTCCTCCAAACCCATTACAGACTTTCAGAAGGGGCTGAAATTAAGGCTGGAAATGTGCCTCTTCTTTCTTCCTTTCCTAACAAGAAACCTGATTTTGTTCCCAGTCTAACAAACCCATCTAATCTTTGTAGTCTACCAGCTCTCATTTTTCTTTTTCTAGTCCTATAGTATTTTCTGCTCTTTGCTGAAATGATTGTCCAGAGGAGGTAATGAGTTTTGTGGGAGCAGGAGGCTGGTCAGGCACTCAGTAATGACAGCTCTGGTGGCAGCTGCAGAGGCCTGCAGGGGCTGGGGAAATGGGCGTGCTCAGCTCTGGGCTCTCCTCACAGCACAGAGCAGGAAATGCATTTGCTGATGCTGGGAAGGTCAACAGCCCCATGGGTGCTGTTCTGGGCTCTCCAGCACCAAATGTGGCAAGAGGCTGTGTGTCTGTGTGTCTGTGTGTCTGTGTGTCTCTATGCCCTCAGTGTATGTATGCACATGTCCTCATGCTTCCACAGGCAGAACTCCAAGCTGGGCCAGTGGCACTCTGGTTTGCCTCCCATAAATTTGCCCCCTTGGTGCAAAGAGTTTGAGGCTGAAGCCATTTGTGGCTGATTTTGAACCAGTGCTTCTTTGTGCCTCGGTACATGGGGGAGTTTGTTCAGGGGCAGCTCCTCCTGCTGGAAAATGCCCTTCTGTTCTGCAGGGACACTGCTGCTGCAGCCACTGCCACCCTGGGACACATCTCCAGAGCAGTGACATCCCTGGAAGGTTTGCTGCAGCACCTGTGCCTGTCTCCAGCACAGACATACAACAAATACCTGCTGCTGCTCTCAGTGCAAAGCAGATGGGCCCTTTGGGGCAGCCCCTCAGCAGTGAGCAGTGGGAAGGCCACCACCCCAAAGTGACAGCAAACAGGGTGCTTGGGTGTGCTCCTCTTCCTGAGCTTTTGTTTGTGGTCTTTATCACAAGATGGTAGTTTCCAGAAAGTATCCCTGGCAAAGAGTGAGCATTTGTAACCCCAGGGGCTTGTAGGAGGTTATTCCCCCTCCCTCTGGAGCCCAGCTCAGTGGGCTGGGCAGGGATTTACCCTGGGTGCCCTGGGCTGGGCTGGCAGCAAGGCTCTGCCAGGGCCAGTGCTGAGCTGGGCTCAGCCTGCAGAGCCAGGGAGGCTGGGTGAGGCTGGCAGGGGTGGGACAGCCTCGGGAGGGGGCTGCACATCTGTTCTGCATCTGCCCCAGCTGCAGCACAGCTGCTGCTGCTGCTGCAATCACGGACTGGGGAGATCTCAAGGCTGCTTATGACCTGGAGATGCTTATGACATCTTCAGCCTTGGAGGTTCAGAGTCTTTGCTATTCACCACAAGTCCAGGCCAGCCTCCTAGAGCCATAGATGAGCCTTAATTAGATGGCATAAAATTAGTATGTGAGAATTCTCTTAATTGGGATCCCATTATCTTCCTTAAAGGAAAAGTAATTTATTCTGTAGACCTCTGAATGCAGCATGTTCACACGTGGTAGGAAGAATTCACAACAGATAAGTCTAAAAAGGCAAAATAAAATATCAATTAAATGTATAGAATATTTACTGCACTTAATTTTTTTTTGTCTTGCATTTTTTACTCTTTTTGGAATCGCTTCTTTGATAAAAGACAAGAGATGAGTGTTTCATGCCTAAACCATACCTGGTAAAACACCACTTTGCTTCTCAATACTGACCAAATGTTGCCATTAAGCAGAATATTTTATATTGCTGTCATGCTCAAGTAGCAGCTCTTGTCAATTTATGTCATTGAACAGAATGGCTTTCCTTGAGGAAATCCCAATTAACAGAACTCTGAGTAGCACTGAGTAGTCTGTTGTGCTCCTGGTGCTCCTGACCATGCAGCTGATCCCTTTGATGGCTGTTCAAGGCCCTAAACCAGGCCAAGGACTTCCATGAAAATAGCTCAATTTTCCATGTATGTGAACACACGCAGAAAAGGAAATAATGAATTTTTTATTTTGGATTTATAACTGTTTATTCAGACTTTGGGTTCATATTCTGCCTATCACACAAGCTAAAATATGAAAAAGTAATGTTCAAATATCTGTTATTAACATGAGATTAATGATAGATGTGTAGAAACCAGCACCCTGATATTTCACATGACAATTAACATGGCAATGACAATTAACATGGCAATGATTCATGTTTTTATATGAAGTTTGGCTCAAGGGTTGGAGAGCCTAAAGGTTTAAGATCAGAGGTGATTATCTGTACTGTATTTCTGAGTAACAGAAAGGACCAGCTGCACACAGCCTTAAAACAACTTATTTACTTTCACCGTGGAAACTGCCACATTTTTCTACCTTCAAAAATTCTTTTATTTCAAATGTGATTTGATAGGAGAATGGAAGAGTTGATGATGAGTGGAAAATTGACCTTTTGTTCTGAATTTAAAACACATTTCCATCTTCTGCACAATTGTCATATCTTTTATTTCCAAAATCAACATTATCTCTCAACAACAGAAAGGGTGAATGTGATTAAACACCCACTCACTTGGAACAAGTGGTGTCTTGATTAATTTGATTTAGAGCATCCAAAGCTGTCAGTGACTTGCCATCTGCTGAGGGTGCCTGCTGTAGTGCTCACATCAGAGATCAGCTGCCCTGCCCACAAGGGAAAGCATTTGTGTAGTTTTCACCTAGACAAAAACTGGGCAACATCAATTGCCTCAGAAGGTGTTAATTAATTGCTCCCCAAATCCAATTTGTAATGCCTCTGAGTTAATTTGTCAATGCTATGGTAAAAAGAGTCATGGCATTCACAACTGACAGTGCATGCCCAGATGAAGATCTCATTGTGTCAGTTTTTCTGAGAGATGTGGCTCCCAGCTGCCTTGTCACTGTTCCTCAAAATGTTTCTAGTGGGCACAGATTTAAATTAATGCTAGAGGATGGAAGTTTAATATTTTTTGGTTTGGTTTGTTTTGCAGCCTAGGCATAGTTATTGTGACAGGGGATGGAGTTTTGGTAGGGCAGAGGAGACCTGAGCTGCTGCTCTCCCCACCTCTGGAGTGGCTGCAGGTGCTCCATGCCATGGGAAGGTGTTGAAATTTGCTTTCTTGGCTGCATCTTTCATGCAGATAAGTACAAAATATCAGTTCCCAGTTTTATCAGCCTGGCATCTTTCATAACCACTGTGAAAGCTTTTGAGATTAAAACCAGCCTTTCCTAAAGAAGTCTGAATTGGTAAAATCAGTGCCAGTAATACAACAATTAACTGAATGCTCTTTGAAATCACCTGTGGAAGAAAGGTCAGAATACACTACTCTTAAATGGGAAATTTAATGCCAGAGACTGTGTTAAAATTAAACATAAAATAGAACCAACAAAATGCTGTAAAGCTGGTTAGTGATTTCTATTCCATCTACAGCTTGCCATCAAATGCTGCAGACGTACAAAAGCTGGCAGAAAGCCCACAAAAGGTAGCACAAGTCTTTCCTCTGGCTCCAGTTTGCTGTGCAGTAGCAGCTGATTCTTCTGGGGTATCAAGTATACAATCATTTATTCTTTAAAATACCCAGGAGTTTTTCATCTTGCAGTGTTACAAATCTTGGCAGGTTTAAGATTTTTCTTTGTAAATATATCTAGTGCAGATTCAAGCATTTTTCAGATTAAATTTCAAAACTTGGCCTGTGTATGACCACGTAGCATCTTGGGAAAGAAGAAAAATTATTTTAGCAATAGTAGAGAAAGTATATGTGGAATGCTTTCAAAATCAGCTCAGCTTCTCAGGGTGTAGGGGAAAGGCTGGTATTTATGGCCTTTTAACCCCACTCGCCAATTCCTTTGCAGAAGTGTGTTGGATTTACCATACATAAACTGGCACTGTCAGCATGGAAAATGCATTCCTGTTAGTTTTCACATCTTGCTTTTATATTTTTGTCAAGGGTCAGGAGCTCTGCTTGGGCTCTAATTCTGGGCTGCGCAGCTGTGGGGAGAGCAGATGTTGGCACTTGGGCCTGGCTGGGCAGGGCTGGGCACTTGGGCACCGTTCAGAGGCACCTCGTGTTCAGGACATGAACAGCTCCTGCACAGCTTTCCTGCCTTCCAAAACCCTGCCCAAAGGCTCTCTGTTTTCACCTGCCTTGTGGCTCTGCAGGGGTTTCCCATGCTATGAAGTGTCTGTGGCTGCAGGGTGGGTGTCTGGAGTATCCTGGGTGAGAGCCACAGCTGCTGCTGGCACTCGGGATTGGCATCATGCCCTGGGGAATATTTCACTTAGGTTAAAACTTTAGCTCTAATTGAGACACTTAATTGTTTGGGAATTCTCTAGTGTAAAGAAAAACTAGTAATGCAGGGGAAAATACCTTTTCTGTCCAGGAGATTTGGAAAGAAACTTCTGCAGATAAAATTTGAAGTGAAGGATTTAGTAGATTTGACTTTTCACAGATCTGAGCCCACTCTTTGGTGGAAGGAACAAGTGATTTCACTTTGCTGTAGCCCAGTTCCCCTGCACAGAAGGAGGACAAACTTAGCTCCTGGGACACAAGGCTGGTCTCCCTTGTTGGTTTAGGTGTAAATCCTCAGGAGCTCTGTGTCTGTGCCAAAGGGACCCAGCCCAGAGCCTCGGCCCCTGCAGCCTCTGCTCTCATCTTCCTCCTGCAGGATGAAGAATGACACACCCTGGAAGCATTGCTTTGGACAAACACATGTTTGGAGTCTAGATCACATTTGACTTGGTGAATAGATCCTCCAAACAAGGTTTTGTTCTCAGGTGCACCCTGTGTGCCTTGTCACTCCTGGGACTATGTTTTCTTTGGGGTATTGATTCCAGCTGAGGGTTGGCTTGCAGGAAAACTGCAGCAAAGCAGGGCTGGCCATGGCTTGGGGTTTTCTATCTGAGCTACAGCTCTCTGCACTCTCTGTGGCTGTGGTCCCTGTCTGCATTTCTGGAGCTGTGCCTGTTCAGGTGTTTGCTCTGTGGGGCTGCAGGGCAGGGAGCAGGGGCAGCACAGGAACTGGCCCAGGAGCATCCCTGGGCTGTGCCCTGCAGCTGATGCTGCTCTGCTGCCCTCCCCAGCACTCTCACCTGCCTTGGTCTCTCCCACCTTAACAAAGCACAGTGCTTGCCAGACTGGTACAAAATACCTCTCCTTCAGAGTGCTGTTTGTTTGCTTATAAAAGAAAAAATAAATTGCAATTTTGATAACAGGTTATAAAATAATTCCTTAAATAGAAACCTTTATTCTTATCCTATCAGTAGAAGTGTCTGGCTAAGAGATTTGGAATCAGTCAAATGATTCATATTATGGGTAAATTTTATCACTTCTAGAGCAGGGAAGAAAGTAATTTCCATTTCTTTTTTAGCTCACTGTGAGCCAATTTGCTTTGAGGTTGATCTATAGGCTAAATTGTGAGGAGTCATGCTGCAGACTCTTTTGATGGAGAAGTGTGTGTGGGGAGAGTTAAAATGCTTATCCAAATGTTTAAACTCCTTATTGTCTCATACCCTCAGTGCTGCATCTGACACACTTATATTTAATCAGTTCTCAGTATCTCTCCTGCACAATTTTTATTGCCTATCAAGTCATCAGAAAGAGTTTAAACATCATCTGGTTATGGCTCTCCTTCCCAACATCTTCACAAAACATATGTGCAGATCATAGAATCACAGAAAGGCCTGGGGAGGGACCTTAAAGCCCATCCAGTGCCACCCCTGCCATGGGCAGGGACACCTCCCACTGTCCCAGGCTGCTCCCAGCCCCAGTGTCCAGCCTGGCCTTGGGCACTGCCAGGGATCCAGGGGCAGCCCCAGCTGCTCTGGGCACCCTGTGCCAGGGCCTGCCCACCCTGCCAGGGAACAATTCCTAATTCCCAAGATCCCAGCCAGCCCTGCCCTCTGGCACTGGGAGCCATTCCCTGGGGCCTGTCCCTGCAGCCCTTGGCAATTGTCTCTCTCCATCTTCCCTGCAGCTCCTTCAGGCCCTGCAAGGCCACCCTGAGCTCAGCCCAAAGCTTCTCCTGTCCAGGTGGGCAATGCCAGCTGTGCCAGCCTTTCCTCCCAGCAGAGCTGCTCCATCCTCTGCTCATCCTGCTGCTGCTCTGGGCTCTGTGCAGCAGGCTGACAGATGTTCATGCAGATGTTTGTGTGGCAGTGCTGTAGCTGGGCAGGGCTGCTGTGTGGATGCTTTGCAGTGCAGTGTACCTTTCACATCAAATCACATTCAGTGCTAAGAGTCAGCTTTGCTTGGTCGTCATCTTCTTTGAAAACCAGTTTTCATTTCTGAAAGTGGCCTGCATGCCAGGCCTCTACTTCAGTGTCTGAATTTTCCCCCCAGGAGCAGTGGGATGCAGGACTGCATTTACAGGAACCTTCACAGCACCCTCTCTCCTGACCCTGCTCTCTGAAACTCCTCCTTCCAGAACACGGGCTTCTCAGGGACTGTTTTCATTTCAGTTAGATGTGTTTGCTGAACATGTCAATTTTTGTTTCAAATGCTCCAAACGTGCTGTTTGCAAGGCAGCCACTTTGCTTATAGGTCTTAATATCAAGGTATTAAGGCTTAATAACTGATCCTCTTCAGGAAAAAAAAAGCACCCAAAATTAAAAACCTCATAGAATTCCATTCAGTTGTTTTTTTCCTACCATTTAAAATTAATTACATTGCAAACCTCTTTTTTGGGAGGGAGGAAGAAAAAGACTCGGATAGGGGAAAAATTAAAATATTCATCAAGGGCACAGAATTAATTACGAAAAAATAATAAAAGTATATGCAAGATAAGAGCAGGATAAAATGACAATATTCAGCTGAGGAAAACCAGCTGGTTTTAAAACAGTTTATAAAAAATGATAAAGCTGTGTGTGCATTACAGTTGTTTTATGTTTGTGCATCTGCACAAAGCTTTAATAACAAACCCCAGTTTTTACACAGCTGTCCTGGCTGCAGCTCTGGCAGCATCCCTGGGCTGTGCTGGTGCCATGTGAAGTCTGTGTGGGGCAGATCCCAGGGAGGGAACAGTTTGTGGGTGGGTGAGGTGTGGCAAACCCGTGGCAATCAGCTGCTCCTGGGGCAGGGGAGCAGAGAATCTGAGCAGGGCCAGGACCTCTCCCTGCATCCCTGGGAATAAAACAGCAATCTCTTGGTTCTGTAGTAACCAAATAGGAGCCCCACTCTGGATTTCCCTTTTCTGGGTGCTCCTGAGGGATGCAGTGTGTCAGCTGCCCTCGTCTCCCAGGGGTATTTCCCTGGAAAGAAATGCAATGTGCTCCTGTTCAAATGCTTGCCTGGTGCTGGGATAACAAAGACACCTCACCAACAAAGGGAGTTGGACCTTTTCATCAATTGCATGTGAAATTCAGAAATGGGAGAGAATAGCCATTTCAGAAATGGCTCTCACACCATGGAGCTGCTTCTTTATATGTCTAAATCACTACAGTGCAGTCTGTGCTGAGAATAAAAACCTATTTGCATTTTATTTGTTTATTTTGTCAGCATTTCAGAACTTAATCCAGGAACAGTTCTTTTATTTCAGCGTGCTAGCAAGTTCTCATACCACTGATAATAAATATTTTAAAAACCTAATTTAGAAAGATAATTTTTAAAGCTATTGTCCTTTATTTGAACAAAGAAGTAAACTCTTCTGGATGTCATAAGCATAGACTTGTTAGTGTTCCTCCAGAGCCAGACTCTAATGCTGATGTCCTTCTTCCCAACTCATCAACTGGACTTGGTCAGTCCTTGTGGTTTTGCTGCCATTTCATTTATTACAAGGCAATCAATATTCTTTTGAGTATAATTTGGTAATATACAAATGAGTATCACAAGGTATGTATTTTGCATGGTAAGCAATTACGGAAGCCAAAAATATTCTCTGTGCCTCTGTTCCAAAATTTTATGCTACTTATAATTCAGTACATGAACCCTTTAATACAGTGTCAATGAACTGCCTATGAGCCCCTTGAAAGCCAGTCCAGTTTAATGATATTAGATGACAAGAACTCTCATAAAAATTAACTTCAGTATCTTTCCTCATTAGTGAAGCCATGTCAGACATAAAGAATCCTGTAATTGCTCTGCAGGAATACTTTATATTTGTTTTTAATCAAGATATTTTAAAAATTAGGTCCTTTGGAAGGTTCACTGGTGGCAGTTATTGAATAGCTATTTAGGCCAGTTTTGTTATATTTCCTCCATTTATTTGGGTAATTCACCAAACTGTGGAGACACTTCACTGTGTTCAGGGATTTGCAATTTCAGTAATCTGTTTTTATTTGGGACATTGCAGACTTACTGCAAGCTCTTTGATCATCTGGATTTTGTTAGTGATAGTTTTACCATAGATGCTTTCATGTCTGAAAGAAAAGGTCTAAGAAAAAGACCTTTGAATAATGAATAATAGTCACTTATTAATTCCTTTCCTCTACCCACGTTACCCATGGAGGAAACCCCAATGCTGCTTTCTTTTAAAATGCCATGAATAATTAACTTACCATAACAACTACATTTAAAGAATTATCTCTATCAGTAAATAGGTTTTTTAATTTCACAGGAGACTGAAACAAATATAGATGCCTACTTTTGGAAATTTGCATGCCTTCAGAAGTTTGAGATTGTGTCCTGGGAGATGAATTGTCATTGGTGGCTCTGAGTTGCCTGAGCTCTCTTTTAGCAGCTCCTCTCCATCCTTTTCTTTTCTTTTGTCACATTTTGCAGCTTGCCATGTCCTGTCACTATGATACCAAAACATTATCTTGCCACCAAAACCCTTTTACTCAGATAATATTTATGTCCAATTTCCTTTTTCTCTGAACTCTTTCTCTTCTCCTCTTGCTGCTGTCAGGGAGCTTCTTTGTCAGAGAGGCTCCAGGCTGAGGTGCCACGGGAAGGACTGAAAGCTGCTGGGGGCAGTGAGGAGAATCAGGCTGTGAGAGAATGGAGAACCTCATGCCCACCTAATAAAAAACCTGCTTTTTGTGCCATCATTCTCCAGAGATGTGAAAATCCTCTGTTGTTTTGGATTACTTTAAAAAATCAATTCTCTCTATGAAATATGATTTTGGTTTTTTTGTTTTTTGGGTTTTTTTTTGTGGGTTTTGGTTTGTTTGTTTTTCTTTTTTGTTTTGTTTTGTTTTTCATTTTGCTGGAAAATGCAAATGCTTCCATCAGTCAAAAATGCATCCCAACAGGTCTTGCAGTCACTGCAGTCTCTGGTCTTTTGAGTGATTCCCTGCTTCCTCTCTTCTCCTTGAATTATTGACTTAGCACCTAACATACATCCCTTCAAATGCAAATTTCTATAGACACAATTTTCATCTGTATAATAATGAAAAGAAATCTTACATTTTTGGGGTCTACTCCATTTCATCTCTTTTATTTCCAACCACTCCTGGTTCAGCCTTTATGAGAGAATTTATAACATTCTTTTACTGTTGGATTGAGAACTTTTGCAGTTGACCCAACAGAGATAAGCATCACCCTATAGAGACCCAAGCAGGGATGAATTTTCACAACCCCTTTCATATCTGTAATATTGACAAGGGTTGCCTTTGCAAAGTGAAACTGTGATTCAATTTCTAAAACAAAGTACCTGCTCTTTAAACTGATTTAAAAGAAATGAGTCAATAAGAAAGGAATTAATTTAGTGGATGTTTCTTTTCTGTACTAGAATGAATTCTTTCCTTTTTGGCCAAGTCCAAGGTGATGGGAAGTGAGGAGGCACCTGCATTTCAGTTTGTGAGTTTTGACTGACAGACAAGGGGCTTGTAAGGATTTAATGGAGTATATTAATGCATTGTCTTTTGTGCCACACTGAATTGTGTATCATACTCTTGAATGGATTTCTAAATGTAATACATTTGAAGGGAAGTCAGGTTGTTGATAAATAGGAATGACACAATGTGCTAAAAATTAAAACTACAGAGTAATGTATAGAAAGCTGAATACACACATCTAAGTGAATTTATAGACTTTTTTGTTTTTCCTTCAGGAATAGGACAGCAATCTCCACCATTATCTCAAAAGATAGGTGAAGGGAAGACTGGGCTTTTGTCTTTCCATAGAAATGACTGTCATTAATACTACCCATGTCAAAATTCATCAGCAGCAGCTGTCCAGCCAAGTAGCAGAGAGAGCAGATCATTCTTTCTAACAACCACTCCTACAGTTAGGGAACATATAAGACATTCTCTAGTTCCTTTTACACTATTTGCAAAAAATTTTTTTCTTTTTTGCTTATTTCTAGGTACTGTTCTGAGGAAAATGAAGGACCTGCTAGGTGTGCTGGAGGATGTCCAACTCCTGACCACACTCTTGGGCAGTTGCAGATTCTCCTGTGATGGTTGTGGTTTGGAGCCTTGTGGACAATGTGTGGGAGACTGAGACATCACCATGTGCCACCCCTGTGCTGTGGGGGAATGCAAGAACTTGGACATGCATTCCTCACTATAACTGTAAGGAAATGACACAGACTCCAAGGCTGGGTTTTCAGTAAAATCTACTTTATTACAAATTCTTCTCCTTTCATACACTACTCCCATCCAGCTGGATCAGATTGGTCAGCTAATCAACACATTCTACCTGGTTGGCTGGCCAGCTCAACACCCTTCAGTAAACTATCTTAGAAAGAAAAGAAAAAAACTGAAAGAAGAAAAAAACAGCACATGCAGATTGTTACAATAACAAATTATCATTATTTTGGCTAGGACTGCATAGAGTCTCTAGCCAACCCCGAGAAAACGCAGTTTTCTCACTCTCTGGCCAAGGTTGTGGAGACCACACAGACCCTCAGTGCATTTACTGACAGTCATTACTCAGTTCAAAGTGTCAAACACTCACTCTCCTCTGCCTAAAAATAAACTTTGTCTCTTGAATTTGGTTCTGTCACACTGTGAAACCCAAGACCCAATAATGCACGGAGCCCAAAGGAGTGGCCTGTTTGTGTGGAAGCTGCTCAGCTCCCTGATGACAGGGAAATGTCAGAGTGAGTAAATGGATGCCTGCATAACAGACCTAAGTGAAGCAAATTGGAGAACAATAGGAACCATTCCTCGGGTTTGAACATCTGTAGTGTTCCACGAGCTGGTTGCAATGCTCATGCTGTCAGTGTTTCTTGGGAAAAGGCAAGGAATGCAGGAAGGAACAGCAGGAGGAACGCTTTCAGTGGGATGTACATGTGCACCTCACCTGCTGCTCTGGCATTTCTTTCATGCTCAGCAGTCCCACAGAGCTCCGTGGAATTTGGAGAATCCATTATGAAGCTGAAATCAGGGAATTAATAGGTTGATCAAAGTATATGTTGAAGCCTGGGAGATGTGAATCACTGCAGGAAAATTTGGGCTAGTTTCTTGAGTTCAGATGTATTGGACTCCACTGTGACTCCAAGTATGGAAAATAATACTCAAAACCTAAATCTGAAAACAGGCTCCTGCAAGGTAGAAATTTTCCCAAACTGCTGAGCCTTTAGGACATAACTGGAGCATTCAGACATGAGCAGCTTGGAAGATAGTTTGATTTTGAAGAACATAAATAAGGATTAAGGTACATAAATTTCCTGTCTCTAAAATGGGATTCTCAAGTGGCTTTATGAAGCTAAGAATATGTATAGGAAATCTCTTTTATCATAAGCATATTTCCCTCATGGCACATTTCCTGTATGATCTCTAGAAACAGTTCTATTTTTAGGTGTGTTATTTAAAATATCTTACTGATGGCACATCTAAGCATTGCTAAAAACCTCTCAAGTGCTTTAATAGGAATGATTTTAAAGCATTTGTATGGCTTAGTTGCAGCTAGAAATAACTGAAATAAGAAGTCATTGGGAAGCTAGTCACACTTCCTTAAAATTGATACTAAGCTGTTCATAACACATTCTGAACAAAATAACATTTTTTATTTGTTCATTATAGATTGTGCCTTAAGGAGAATGGATTTTATTGCAGTAAACTAAAATAGTTATGCACCAAATAAATACATGATGAAACAAGGAGGCAGAAGAAGAATGTTAAGGATCTATACACTGTAGAGTGTGAAGCACTGTTCCAGTAATGAGACTGGCTTGGTTGATGTCTGTGAGAAAATCAGGGTGGAAGCCTGTAGTTACAAATGCCTTGGTGACATGGGGGACTCTCAGAGAAATGGAAGTACTGGATTACAAGAAAATGAGTATTTGACATGCATTTGGTAGCCACCTTCTGTAGTTGTCTTTCCATTCTCACCTCCCTGATGCTTGTTATCAGCAGCAATGCAGACACGGCTGCTGGGTGCTGACAAGCCCCCGAACACAAGGTGCATGGCTCTGAGGGCTGGATACACAAAACAAGACAAGCAGTGCCTTTTCCTGATGTCTCAGTGTCATTGCAGCAGCAACACGACACCACTGAGCACTGCAAGTGCTGTGAAGCTGTTAAAACTGAAATTCAGAAATATCAGAGTGCCTTACTGAATCCTGGTCTTAGGTGCTGCTGCCCTAAGAGTTCCTCCAGCAATCTGAGTGTTCTGGGGCTCTTTTTTTCCTCTTGCCTGGCTAGCCTCCACATCTCCCAGGCCTGCCTTTGTGCAAGAAGGTGACTGCTCAGCCCAGCCCAAACACAGCACATCCCTCTCTCCTCATCCCTCTCTCATTAACCTTTAGTGACCCGTCACTTACTTTTGCATGGTCATAGGATTACAGAAAAGCATCCCAATAATTTTATATTTTAGCCAGCACAGGAATGTAAAACTCTGCTGGCCAGGTTGCCTCTGTGCACTGGGGAACCCTGCTGGCAGTAGGGAAGGCTGTACTGTTGGATGCTCCTCCTGAGGAGCTGGACACTTTAACATCAGTGACTGATCCTGAAGGTGTTCCAGAAAGTGAACAACAGGGTACAGACCATTTACAGAGTGAAGAACTTTTGCTGTTAGCTCATCCTCCCAAGTGGTAAAACACACTATATGAAGTAGTGCTGGCTCTGCACGAGAATCCCAATTACTGCCTATTCCTTGCCAGGTAATGGAGTGACAAAATGCACAGCCCCAGACTGTGCTGTTTCTTGCTTATTTCTTCAGTCTCTGAAGGACTCTTACATTTAGATATCATTACAGGTGTGCACCAAAATTGAGGAAGTCCTTCAAAGTTTATATTGTTGACAGTTGTGGGTTTTTTGAGGCAATTACAAAGTGGTAGGGTTTTCTTTAATTTCCTTTCCCGGGCTCGGAGGTTACACTTTCCTTTGATAAAGCATTCACCAAGTCTTGGGTTTCCTTTCAGATGCAGCATCTGTTTAGAGCCAGAGCAGGTGGTGACAGCCACCCATACCATGCTCACAGTGCTCGTATCGTGTGGGACGTGGTGCAGCAACCATGCTGCTGTTTCCTGCTCTGATAAATGAGGGAGCTGTGGGTAAATTCCAGCTAGTGGTGCATGATCACGGGCATTGGGAACGGCTGCACTGCAGTTGTCTTAGCAACAGCCACAGCCCACAAGCTGAAGAACAGCTTCTTAACTCACAGGCAGATAAAGAGACATTGATGCTTTGTCTCCACATGGAAAAATACATGCACATTGTAATAAGTGTTCTTCTCCCCACTAGAATTAGTTTATGGGGAAAGCTGGTGATAAATACACATCTTCTCTGTTACATGAGCAGCCTGCATCCTCATGCATTATGGGACACTGTAACAAGAGGACACATGCACAGTAAACCTGCAAAAAGCAAAATGCCCTTATCTACCTGACTGAACAGAAATGTACTCTGTACATATCAAAAACATCTTGCCAGGACCCTGCTGAATTGCTCCAGAGAGGACTTGTCAGGACTGGCCTCATCCATAGATGGATGGTCCAAAGGGAAGACTCCCTAACTGTCCTGGCCTTGGATCAGAGCTGTGTATATAAAATGAGCTCTTAGAATCCATTCCCTGTGAGCGACACCCACTGAAAAGAAATAATTGATATAAGCACTGAAAATGGAATTATTCCATTCCTTTCCTAATGCATGTTTTTAAATCCATGGATTGTGTAAGGCTGACAGAATGAATTGGGCTTGGAGCTGTGTGCTGTGCCTGCTACAGCTTTGTGACAAAGCAATGTCTGTTTGCTGTGCTTTTATCCTGTGCTGAAAGGACAGTGATTACTCTATCATGACGGGATAATTTTCAAAGATTTTACTGGGGATTATTAGTTTTACTGCTCTAATAAACATATAATTAAACAATGCCTCTGTATTATTGGATCCTAGTCTGCTTTGTACACAACGGATTTACAGCATGTCAGTAAATATTGGAACTGTGATGCAGTAATTAAGATTTACATAAACCTTCTCTGGGAGGAGAATGAGAGACTTTTACTGGGGGACTTGGCTGAAGTGCTTGGAAAGTACCTGTTTTGTTCAAGTATAGCAATATATAATAAAAGGTATAGTTTTGTTCAAGATTTCAGCCTTAAATATAGCACAGTCAGCACTTGGAGGGGATGGAAGTTCTTCTCCAAGCCAAGGCAGCACTCTCTGACATAAGCCAAGGCAAATGAACATCTAATCTTCAACCTAAGAGATAACCTTGAAGCAGGAGAACATATTTGGGAGCTCTCTTCCTCTACTTGGCTTTACCCATTTTGACATGCCCTGTAATGCCAAATGCTTTCCACCAAAGGACTGGAGCTGAGATGCTCAAACCTGACATTTGATTAAAAACACAGCATCCTTCATTTGAAGTGGTGGGCTTTTCTCATGGGGAATAAAAAGATCCAAAAGGATATTAAATTGTCAATCAAACAGATAGGAGTTTAGAAACCATACTTTATGAAGCAGAGCAGACTTTAGGCTGCTCAGGGAGCTAGTGAGTTAAATCCCCAGGGAAAATGCTGGGGCAGGTGCTGGGTCCATTGGTGCTGTCACTTTTTAAGCATCACCTCCTAAAGGCACTGGAGCAGCAATTCCCAAATGTCAGAGGTCAAGCAGGTGAAGCAGAAGGGTGGCTTGGCTGATCAGGAATCTGCTCTTGGAAATTAAGCAAAAGAGGAAGGTATCCACCCAGTGGAAGTTCTTCAGGTGCCATGGGAAGAGCACAGAGATGCTGCTCACCACCATCGGGAGAAAATCTTTGCAGCCAAAGCTCAGCTGGACTTGAAGTAGCTAGAAATGTGGGGGACAATAAAAAAGAGGTTTTTCAAATATATTAATGGCAAAAGAAAGTGCAGAAATAACATTGTCTTGTTCCAGGATGAGGATGGTCACCTCCCAGACAGGGACAGGGAGAAGGCAGAAGTGTTTATTGTGTTCTTTGCCTCTGTCTTCAACACAGATCAGGGACCAAGGGGGCTCAGTGCACCGGGCTGGAGGACCATGACTGACAGTGATCCACTCCCAGCTGACCCTGAAATTGTATGAGATTTGCTGCTCCAGCTGGATCCCTGCAATTTATGGATCCCTGGATCTATGGGGCCTGATGGGATTCAAAGAGCTGCTGAGGTCATTGCACAACCTTTCTTGATGATTTTGGACCAGTTTTGGGAATCTGGAGGGTCCCAGCTGACTGGAAGATGGTGAATGGTATCCTGATTTTCAAGAAGGGCAAGAAGGAGGATCCCAGAGACTACAGGACTGTCAGTGTCACTTCAGTGCCTGGTAAAATCATGGAAAACATTATTCTGGGAGGTGTTGAGGGTCTGCCAGGACCACGCAGTCACCGGTCACAGCCAGCACAGCTTCAGGAGGGGAAGTCCTGCTTGTCAGACCTGATCTCCTGATCTCAGCAGGGAAACCCACCTGGCTGACCAAGGGAAGACAGCTGTGGAATTTTCTTGGACTTCAGCAAAGTTTTGATACCATCTCTCCCAGGATCTCTCTGGACAAAATGCCCAGCATTCAGCTGGATAAACACATTGTGGATGGGAGAGCAGCTGGCTCAGGGGTCGGGCACGAAGGGTGACAGTGGCTGGGGTGACACCAGACTGGGGGCCTGTCACCAGTGGGGCTCTGCAGGGCTCCATCCTCAGCCCCGTGCCCAACATCTCCATTAATGACTTGGAGCCAGGACTCAAAGGAACACAAGGGAAGTTTGCTGATGACACGGGGTTAGGAGGAGCTGCTGACTCCTCTGAGGGCAGAGAGGCCCTGCAGAGAGACCCAGACAAATGAGAGAGGTGGGCAACCCCCAGCCCTGTGAGCTCAGCTCAGCAAGGGCTGGATTCTGCACCTGGGACGGGCACCCCTGGCTGTGGGGGCACTGGGGAATGAGAGGCTGGGGAGCAGCTGCAGGAAGGGACCTGGGGCTCCTGCTCAGTGGCCAGCTGGGCCTGAGCCAGCAGTGCCCTGGCAGCCAGGAGGGACATCCCTGTCCTGGGGCAGCAGGGCCAGCACTGCCAGGCCAGGGAGGGGATTGTTCTGCTCTGCTCTGGGCTGGGGCGGCCTCACCTGCAGTGCTGGGGCAGTTTGGGGCACCCCAGCATAAAAAAGACATGAAACCATTGGAGAGTGCCCAAAGGAGGCCACGGGGATGGGAAGGCTCTGCAGGGGAAGCCCTCAGTGAGGAGCAGCTGAGGGCACTGGGTGTGTTCAGCCTGGAGGCGACTGAGGTCAGACCTCATTGGGGTCTTCAACATCATCCCAAGGGGCAGCTCTGACCTCTTCACTCTCGTGACCAGGGACAGGAGCCAGGGAAGGGCTGGAGCTGTACCAGGGGAGGTTTAGGTTGGAGATCAGGGAAAAGCTCTTCCCCAGAGGGTGCTGGCACTGCCCAGGCTCCCCAGGGAATGGGCACAGCCCTGAGGCTGTCAGAGCTCCAGGAGGGTTTGGACAGCACTGCCAGGGATGCCCAGGGTGGGATTGTTGGGGGTCTGGGCAGGGCCAGGAGTTGGACTGGATGGTTCTGATGGGTCCCTCCCAACCCAACATATTCTGTGATTCTATGAATGTTGTGTGAAACACAGAAAATGCAGCTCTTGACAGACCTCACATGTCCAGGCTCGTTTGTGTTAAGCACTGATCAGCCTGGCACAGTTTCCTCAGCTGGGGAAAACACCAACGAGGTGTGTGCATGTTGCAGTGTCATTTAGGTCAGGTGATTATTTAACATAATATCACATAAATTCTCTGGAGGAAGGTTAGAAGAATGGCTCCCAGCGATATAAAATGATGAAGACAACCTTTATCAGGGTGTTGTTTATCATGTAGCTGTATGATTCTCTCTTTGAGGCTACCTGGGGGAGTGGCTGAACTCCACATGCTCTGCAGTGAGAAGATTCAGAGGTGCCACACTGATTCCCACGGGGACAACCCCCACTGAAGGGGCTGAAGGACATTGAGTCAGATGGGAGTGGGGCAGAGGGAAGAGTCAGTTTTGTGTCAGATGTGCCAGATGCAGTGTCTGTACCATGAGCCACTCTCCCTGCTGTGTCACTGCAGGCACAAGCCACACTCCTATTTTACAAACAAGCTGGCTTATGTGGAGAAAAGACTTCTACAGGTGTATAGGTCCATTTGTGTTTTCTGCCTCTTGTGCCTGCTGGGCCCACTGGCCAGGATGAGGCAAAAGGAGCAGGGGATCTCAGCCAGGATGGCACTGACAGCAGCCTGATGGAGCTGGCAGCTGGGTAACAGAGCCCAGCAGAGGCTCTGCTCAGGGGAGGGCTCACAGTCAGCTCTGTGCCAGGCAGTGCAAGAATTTGCAAGGCAAAATGACTTTTAAAATGTCCCAACTGCTAGAAAAGCTTCAGCCTGAACAGCTTAGATTTTCTGTCAATGAAGACACACAAATCTGTAGGAGACGAGGGTTTCATTAATGCTGGGGCTCACAAAACTCCTCCTGTTACCTAAGGCCAGGCTGAACAGACTGAGGGACAGAGAGGAAATTGTGCATTCAAGGAAATTATATTGCTTTAATTAAAATATTACCTTTGGAGATTTTTGTTTTTAATAAGACATAAGCACCAGGGATCTTTGAATTTACCTTTGGAATCCAATGATCTCCAGAAAGACACCACTGCCTACATGCAAGGTCTTAACTGTGTTTTCTCAGTGATCCCTTAGTGCTGTTCATGGGAGTGAAATCACAACTATTTTTCAGGTTTTCCAGAATAAAGAACCTAAAATTAGATTTTGAATGGATGGCTGCTAATTGCTGTGCACAGCTCAGTTCTTTTTCTTTGATGACAGATAAGTATGCTCTCGTTTCTGAGGTACCACCTCTCCCTGATAGTGGGTTCAGTATCAAACCTGTGACACAGAAATTATTCTGGTAGGAGGAAAATGAGACTCAGAGTAAATATTAGGAACATTAGACAACACTTAGATTTATATAATTTTGATTTCTGGATTGTGCTGCAGAAACATCTACCAACTAACTAGGCTTTTTCCTAAAGTAATTTGTGTTCTCTGTCAAACATTAAGATCAGCATTACAAGATAATTTAACTGTTATTTTTGTCAAATTAAGGTGCTTCAAATTTTTTTATAAGTAGTGCTTTGCAAAATCCACAGGAAAATGATGTAAGTACTATATTATGCTAAAAATGTGAGGTTTATACTAATTATACTATAGATTCAGTCCTTGAAGTTTTGCCATAGTTCCTTCTATAATACTGCTCTCCTGGGAATTTAATAATTTGGCACCTGATTGCACTAATTACCGTTGAACTTTAGACCTTTAATACAGTGAAAATTCAAATATTTAACATGCACTGATATTTACAGGATGAAAAAGTGGAATTTACACAGAAATGTGATATCCAATTTCCTTCTATAATAATGCCAATAACTTAGAGTTAACCCCTATTAATATTTAGAGCAGCAGTAAATGTAAGCAGCTGTCACTGGAATGTTATGATTATGATCAATAATACCTTGGCCCTAGGTGAATTTTTGTGCTGCTGTTCATTCTTTGTGTAACTTGACATGGGAGGGAAGGGAGCACTAATGAACCAGTTTATAAATATCCAAAATGCTTGCCTACTTCAGGGGTTGTGAAAGGGACACTGTTGTAATGTCTAAATACAGGCAACACTTTCCAACCCTTTCAGCAGTATAGAGAATTATATTCTACTTCTTAATTGCTGACAAGAATGAAAGAAACACTTCTGATGCTTCATGGCATGAACTCCTAATCAGTGTGGCATTGCCAAGCACAGAGTTTATGTAGGAAACGTGTGAGATGTGTTCACACCAAGCCTTTGGTACTCAGCTGCCATCTCCCTTACAAATCACCTTTTTGATGTTTGGAAGGGAAGTGTTATTTTGCTTTATGAGCCTCATTTAGGGGAGAGCACTCCAGCAGAGGCCAAAGCAGACACTGGGGGTCAGGGGGAAAACAGAGAGGAGTTTGGGTTCCTCCATCTGGAGCACGGATAAAGACATTCCCAAGTGTCTGACCCATCACCAGTGATTTAGGTAAAATTCTTATTACCAATTTTAGTTTTTTTGTCAACAAAATAGTTTTTAATTCACTTTTCTGAATGGGCCACATCTCTTAATTCTCCCTAAAAGCAATCTAAATACTTCTGTCTATGATGAGCACATCTTTGGGTATCAATTCTTTCTCCAGCACACATAAACACCAACTTTTGAGTTCTTTTTGAAGTCACTAAGTATGTTATGAAGGATGATATCTATCTTAATTATTTTCTTATTTAATCATCTGGATTAGCTATTTGCAGGAGGCTTCCCTGTTACAGTTTTTTCCAGACTTTACCTCTGTTTGTACTTGGCATTGTCCTTGTCTTATTAAATCACTGGAATGGCCCCAGATCTTTTCTGGGTATTGCATGACTCATTTCAGTGGGTCACCAATTACAAAACAGCCCCAGTAATTTGTGAAGATCTGTTTGTCACATAAACCCAAACTTGTCTTTTCCCAGAATTGCTGCCATCAATATAACTTCTAGGTAAAGCCATGAAAATCTGATTTTTTCCCTTATAAAAAATTATTTGGTATTTATACTAGGATCATTTTTTCAGACATACTTCTTTGACGCTAATTCAGGTATTTGCATACATAATAGCTGACCCATTCTAATGACCCAAGTATTTCAGATGACTCCTTCATTTGAAAGTTTGCCAAACCCTGGAAATACAGAGGGAGGGTTCCTCAGTCTGTGCCCACTGCTGCTCTGCAGCCTCTTTTACACTGGTTATGTATGTGAGGGGTGCTTGACCAGCCCAAGTGGCCTGACTGCAGTCAGTGGGGACAGTCACCCTTGCAGAACTTCAGCTCCCTGCCTCCAAACAAGGACAGGGGCTCCTTTTTACCTCAGAGGGGTGAAGAGGGTGTCTTGCAGGCTGCCAGGAACTTGGTCATTGTGCTGCAGTCATGAGGATCAGATATGAACAGAACTTTTACAGCAGGGATTAGAGAAAAAATTCTCTTGTGGGAACTGGGGGGAATATGATCTAAATGCGTCCTGGTTACTGATGCCTTCTGTGTCCTGAGCAAGCAATGCTGCAATCCTTGCAATTTAATTTGGTAATCCAAATTAAAGCTGGTCTCAAGGTGCCACCAATCCTTAACTCGAAACTCATGAACCTGAGAGAGAACCTGCTGCAACTCCTGTGCACGGGAGGAGAAGGGCTGGAGAGCAGTCACATTCTGAGTACAGCTCAATCAGACCTCACATGGAGAAAAGTCCTTTCCCTGGGCATGAGCTGAACAAGTATACACTTATTTCAACATCCCAAACACGTGTAAGTGATTGCTGATGTGGCATGGATGCTGCAGACGTAGTGCTGCTTCTGGAATTAATCTTCAAGAGAAAAGCCAAGAGAAAACTGATGGGATTTAATGAGTGAGCTGTGCCAGGCAGACTGTGAAGCTGTTTGTCTACTGTGCACATACAGCCCGGCCCCAATCACTTCTTCACCAAAAATGTTCATAAATATGCTCTTCCCACATTCCAAATAATAGTATGGATTCACATAAGGACTAAGGAAATCAGGCATTACAAGTCCTTCAGCTGCCAAGGGCAGTTTTGTTGGCTTTTTCAAAAAATCAATTTCTTAAGAAATAATTGTGCTGTTTCACAGCAAAAAAAGAGAATTAGTTGAGCAGCTAATCAAACAAGTGTCCTGCAGCAGACTGTGCAGGGGTGAGGCTTTAGGTGAGCCAGGGAACCACGAGGTGCTTTGTCCATGCTTTGTCCTCTTGCTTCATCTGGGATTTTTGCAGGACTTCTGTTTTTAGCACTAATGATAAGGAGCAAAATGCTAAATCACAGGCATTTTTAAATATATAAGGTTCAAATTTGGCATTTAAGCATGGTAACTATGCATTACTGACTTCCTGCTGCCTCCTGAAATAACTGGAGCATCTGCCTATAGTTACTCATGTGTTTGATGCTCTGTCACTTTGTTCTCCTTTGGCTTCCCCAAGCTAGATTAATTGGATGGCTCTCAAGCATTTAGGGAGTATTTTGGCTTTTGAAAATGTTCTCCTTTTCAGGCTGCTTTCCAACCTTTTCTCCCCTGCTTAATGACCCATTCAAAAAAAGTTACCAATGAATTTCTTAGACTAGATTTACATAAGATCATTAGAGTATTCCAACTCCTTTACTTTAAAATATTCATGGCAGTCTCACATTGTTGGCTTCACAAAACCAATTTCAGGCAAAACTCCCATCAGCTTCACTGAAGGACAGCAGGGTAGAACTTTAATTGTCAAAAACTTGCAAACTTCAGCTTCAGTGGCCGTTCTTCACATCAAGCACCAATTCTGACAGTGCTTCCCTGCACATTCTGCTCACTCTGGGGAGTAGGGGAGGGGCAGGTTAGATGCTTTTTACTGTCCCCCATTTTTGAGAAAAAATTACAAGAATTTGGTGACTTAAATCCCAACCTATGAAGACTTTTCTGTATATCACCTGCGTGTAAAACTTCACTCAATTTGCAGCTTGAAAAGTAAAGCATTGTATTAAAAATTCTGTTCAAATTTGTGGCTTGCTGGTCTATTTAACCGCTTGCTTTGTACAATTTTAGGATGGAAGCGAAGCTGCCCTATGAAAGGGTGACTTGATTTGTCCACAGAGACAGTAGGAAATGTTTGTGTAGGTGTTGCCTTGTAGCTGAAGCAGGGAATTCTGTTCAGCACTGGTTCTGTGTCTCAGGGGAGCAGTGCAGGCATCATCTTGTTCTGCAGGGTGGCACTGAGAGCAGGCTCAGCTCCTGCTTTGGGAGGCTCAGGCAGGGGTCGCAGCAGCAGAGCAGGAGAATTTGAATTCCCTGCTTTTGACAACAAACTTTGTGTTGGGCTCCTGCACTCAGCACAGACGGAGCCTGCAGCAGCTGCCTGTGGAGCAAACCTGCTGTGGGCACCCCTGTGGAAGGGCACTTAACTCTGGCCCTGCTCCTGGGAGCCTGTGCCAGCTCAGCAGCACACCCAGTTCTCTCTTTTCACTTCAGCTGCTTCTGGTGTTTCTGCCCAGTGAGCCCAGATCCAGAAATGCCTTGCTTAATATTGTCCAGTCCTTCCTACTCCACTATTCCTGGCTTCATGAACAACCCAAGATGCAAGGAAAAGTCTCCATGGAACAGTATGATGTAAAATGTCCCACCATCTTAAAAATTTATTGCTGAAGAAACTGTGCTTGCATATATTTTTAAAATGGAAATGAATAATTTAAGGCTGTTTAAAATATATGAATGTAACGTTAATTAATCTGGTTTTTGTGTACATTGCTTGGCAAATAAAATATGTCTCAAGGGGCTCTGTTTTGTTAACAATACTCACTTCCCCTTTCTTTTTTTACTACCCCAGAAGCAATTTCTGAAGAGCTTTCCATAACATTTCCATAAAGCTGAAGCCTTCCCTTCATCCTGCCCCCCTGCCTGTGCATGTCAGAGCACACGGGCACTGCTGGCTGTGCCAAAGGCTGTCCCAGGGACCTGCCTGGGCCGTGGCAATTCAGGGAGGGCACGGGCACCCAGCCCTGCCAGGGCTGTCCCCAAGGTGTCACTCTGCAGGTAATGCACAAACTGGGAAAGGGGAGTGGGCAGTGACCAAAAGGGGCTCCTCAAGCTGTGCTTGATGAGTAATTGGCTGCACAATGGCAGATCTGGAAATGATGCAAATGTCTGTGTTTGTGGTTTTTCTAGGGAAGCGTGCTGTGTACTCCACCCCAGGTAGTTGAAAAAATGTATTTTAATGAGTTTGGTAATGAATGATACCTTGATAAGAGATTGGTCAGTCTTCTCAACCTCCTGTCTGGCTTTTAAGGGTGTGAATATTAGGACTGAACTTGCCTTACAAGGTTAATTGAGTGTAAGTGCTGCTCTTAAACTCAGCTGCAACAGTTTCCTTTACACAGAAAGAATTAAATACCATTTGAGTCAGAATGTGTGGTTGACAGAGATGTACAAAATTCAGGCTGAACCTTCTGTTGTCTTTAATTTGGTACCAGGACAGGATCTCAGGTCATCTGTATTCCAAGTGAATGCCTCTCCTAAGCTGTAAGATAAGTGTGTATTCTATTTCCATCTGTTAGAGGTGGGGCAGTTATCGTCTGTTAATTGGGCAGTTTTCTTTATCTCTTCCACAAACCAATCCTCCCTCCAGGAAATATCTTCTGTTAATGGGCCACTGAGTGTCCCTGCATGGCTGATAAAATTCCATCATCCCATTGGGAGATGCTCTGCCCAGGGAGAGGAGCCAAGCATTCCTACCTGGACATAATCTGAGATTTTGGGGCACCAGAAGAGCTTTCTCCCACTGGATTCCCAGAAGAAAACCAAACCCATCTACACTACCACAGGATCTTCAGAGGAGAACTCCACCCTTTCTACAGGATCACTGCTCCAACAGAACCACACCTGTCACTGCAGGAGGACTGCAGCCTCCATGGAATGGCACTGCCCCCAACACCCTGACCCACTGGGTGACAGGTTGGATTCTGACTCTGTCAGTAGTTTTTATTTTTTTTTTTGGTACTATTACATTTGTATTTTTAGTTTTCCTAGTAAAGAACTGTTATTCCTATTCCCATATCTTTGCCTGAGAGCCTTTTAATTGCAAAATTATAATAATTCAGAGGGAGGGGGTTTACATTTTCCATTTCAAGGCAGGCTCCTGCCCTCATTAGCAGACACCTGTCTGTTCAAACCAAGACAATGCCCCACCTGGGAGGCCAGAGAGCCTTCTGGCTGTCTCTCCTCCTAAAATTATCATTTGGGGTCAAATAAAAAAAACCTGAGTTTTCCAGTGTTTGTGGTGACTGAAAACAGCAGCTTACCTACTCTAGTTCTATCTCCTGTGGTAATTACAATTAGGATTAAATTTGGCTAAAAACTTAAAACTCATCTAAGGTACAAAAGCTGATAATTGATTTGTCTTCACAGAAGCTACGGGGAGGCCCGGCGTTACCTCTTTGCCTCATAAGGCACCATGGATTTCAGCACGTGAACATTCACCCTCCTGTGCTCCTGAGCAGGGCTGGTGAGCCCTGCAGGGGTGACAGTGACAGGCAGGGCTGGCAGGACAGGGAGGGTGGGAGCCCTGGTGCCACAGTCGAGGACAGAATCCAGTTTCGTTCCTCTCCCTGGAAATCCTGAGCACAATCCTATCTGTGGTCCCTCTAAACAACTCACTTTTTTTTTCTGTGTGAGTGGAGAGCAGCAGGATGAAAACACTGTTTTATGCTTCTGATAAATTGTTCTGTTTCTCCTCTCCTTGGATTAAGCCCTGCAATGAATTCAGCTCTCTCACAGACAGCCCCATACTGAGAGGTATCTGTTCCATTTTATCCCAGCTACTCCAAGGCAGGGCTATTTTCATATACCCTTAAATTTAATTTTCTATCTGCCTGGTACTTGGGCTCATCCCTATCTTTGTTTTAAGGACATCATTCAAGAACCTCCACATTTTGCACACTGCAACTTTTTTTGGAAACCAGATAGAAGAGGTAGAGTAGGAAAATGCTGGAGTCACAGGTACTACCAAGGATTCAAAATCCTAAATTTCATGGATTAGCCTACACTTGACAGTGATAATGTTTCTGCTCTAGAGTTAATTAAAGGTAACATTAGGGACTTAGAAACAAATTCTGGTAATTTTTGCAGCACTGTTATTTAGCTGCATGTTTTTGATAGTATCTGATGAGTAAGGCTATTAGATCAGCTGAGTGCAAGTGTCACTATAAATGACAGAAGAAGAGGTATTTTTGATGTCTTCTGCATATAACCTGGTATTAAGGTAAAAGCAAAAATAAGCTTATCTATAGATCACTAGGTAGGAAATTATTAACTCTCAATCATGTGTCCCAGACACCCCATCTTCTGTTCCTGTTTGCACATAGTCTGACTTATTATTGATTTATTTAGCATTTGGATATTAGCAGACAGGTATGCCTAAAAGAAGTGGTCCAAAAGGTAAACACAGAACGCAGAGATTTTTACAGATGACACAGAGCTAGCAGAGCATGCCTGACTGACATTGCATATCTGACATGAAACCATATGGTAGGACTGTTGGGTTTTTGTTATGAATAAATAAATAATCCCCTTTCAGAAGTAATATTTTCTAGCATCAAGCCAGAAGGAACATTTTGTTAAAAAGCTGGCTAACTTGTACAATGTGTCCTGCACTCTGAAAAAAACACACAACCAATTCTTTGTATCAAACTGGGTTTGACATGTGGAGCACCTCAAATACTTGGCATTATCTGGTAGTTTACCCATTTTAATACTAGAAGTTAAAACTATTTAAAGAACTTAAACAGTGAGCTGCTGGAAGACAAATATCCATCTGGGAACACAGCTGAAAAAACAAAATGATGCATTTATAATATTATTTAATAAAAATTAATTCTAAGCCAAGTGTGACAAACAATTGCCAACATCTCATCCTCCCATGTAGCACTGACTTGTAAACTATAATCACATCTGTTGTATTAGTATTTGTACTAACTATGCTTGTGATAAATGACCACATCAAATTTTAATAGCATTCCTAATGTTCACAAGAACAATTGCATAATGAGGTTACCTTCTCTTGAATTTATTGTGTGAAAATGTTGCAGGCAGCACACGGCCAAAAGTCAGCTCCTGGCAAAACAACTTTCTAAACAACTACTCACAGAAAAATACCCCTAGTGAAGGAGGTAGGGACTAGGAGCAAGGTGTATTCCAGCACTCTGCCAAGCAGGAGCTGATTTAGAGGTTGTGTACTACAACTCAGTTTGCATGGTTTTTGTCAAAAACAAAGTAAATCAATAGCAAAATCAAATCAGAATAACAAAAAAAAGCAATGACTCCTGATCTTCTGGATACTCAAAGCTCCCTTCTAGCACTGTCAGAAACTTTTGGCACTGTATATTCTGTCTATACCACTAATGCTTCCATTTTTTAAATGAAATCATATCTGAAATAAAGCACAGGACCAAAAAT
Source organism: Irena cyanogastra (assembly GCA_013397155.1). Taxonomy (NCBI): domain Eukaryota; kingdom Metazoa; phylum Chordata; class Aves; order Passeriformes; family Irenidae; genus Irena; species Irena cyanogastra. The sequence goes on along the minus strand of VWZV01014155.1, from coordinate 583,821 downwards.
CATACCTGAAATAAAGCACAGGACCATGTTTCCAGGAAAGCCTCTGAATTTGCTAAGTCTTTCATGTATCTTTAATGACAGTAGGATAGGAGTCTCTCCCAGGAGATGAGGTTCCACCTGCACTGAGCGCAGAGGCTGGGATTGCACAGGTTACACTGGAATGCCAGGATGGCTTTAGAGGACGTGGCTGTCACCATGTGTGACCTATGTGACCTTCATGTGCATTTTACTCCCAAATAATACAGGATTCACTTACACTGGGTGGTGTTTGATTTTCTGGAACATACAAAGTTTGCAACCACATTTCCTAAGTATTTCAAACTTCATTCTTTCTGGGCCATTTTAGCCCGTGTCAGAGACTCTGATAAATGAAGAAAGGCCTGTTTGGAGCTGCCCCAGAGCCAGGCTGGGGCTCGGGTGGGACCTTCCCCAGCATCACACACTGCCTGGGACCCTGCCTCACCCTTCAGGGACAGCTGGGTGTATGTTCTGATCCCTGCTGGACCAGTTCATATCTGGTTATTCATGCTGGTCTAAAAAAGATTACAATCTGGTGCTTGATCTACTCTGTGCAGTACTAGAAGCTGAACTACCCGGTAATTTGGGCCCTCCTATTTTTGTCACAGGGCATCTGTACAAATGATGTGGTTTTAGTTTGGCAGTTCAGTCCTGTGTTATTTAGGGGCTGCAGTAATACTGTGACAAAGTACAGGGACAAAGATCAACAGCTGATGCTTGAACTCTGCAGTGAACCCACTTTCTATAATCCTGGAAATACGTGTTTCTTTATGGTGCTACATTCAGAAAAGCCAGCCAAACGAGGACTTGGGCTGAGAAAGAAATGCTCAGGTAGAAAGAAAAGGAAATCATCCTGGGTTTCCTAGGCTTTCAAAGCATACTCTAAAATGCTGGGAAACAGTCAATGTTACATTTTTTCTGGTGTAGGTCAAATATAATAACTAAATACAATGTAAACAATTATATGTATTATATGGATTCTTCAAACATATACCTCGGTCAAGATGGGAAAACTGTTAAGGCAGGATTGACTTAAAAGCTGCACAGTAGCAAGAAGGACTCCTTCAATAACCAAAGGAGGACACAGCAGGAAATTCAGGATGGCAAATACCAGTTCTTGCCTGTTGGCTGCCTGTGCATAGGGCCAGGCATGGCACTGCCACTCATCCCCTGTCCAGGACACTGCCACAAGTCCATGTGGTGGCACCTGAGCAAATGGAGGAGGTTATAATTATCAACCTACTGATTAAATCCATTCAGCTCCAATGACTTAAGGGACAAAAGACCCCTTGCTCTTTCTCTAGAGTCTGATTTGTAAATGTGTGTGCAGGTACACGTTACAGACACACAGACACACACATGGCTTTCACACTCATGGGTTAGTGTGTTGTGTAGCCTGCTGGTAAGTCTGTTTATCATCACTTTCCCTGAGGCCCCACTCGTCTCTTGAGGACTTATTTTTACTTTCCAAACCACTGAACTGCTCTGACTAGCCAACCTCATTTAAATTAATCTGACAGATGTGAAAATCTCTTGCTTTTTGCAGCCCCAAACCCAGCTCAGTTGTGCCAGAGCAGCTTATTTATCCATTTAAAATGCTATGCAAAACCCCACTGATATCCTAGAGCAGGGCAAGCTGGCACACCTGGTGTCCTCGGGGTGCTCCCTCTGGCATGCCCACACTCAGCCCAGGAAAGACTGGCTCTGGCCAGGCTTGCTCTTTCACCTGGCACATGGATGGCAAGCCAGGAGCATTCTTTGTAGATTAATGCATCAGCAAGCAGCCTGGGCTGCCAGTTTTGGGGCACAATAGAGTGATTTATAATTTCTGGCCCTGCTCCTCTAGCTATCCAGGGAATGCAGAGATATTCCAAGGCTGGGGCTACTTTTCACATGGAGGGGCCAAATGGAAAAGGACCAGAGGCACTGGGGGGGAATACTGGAGGCTTAAAAAAATAGAGACTACTACTCTGGAGGAATTAGAAAGGAGAAGAAGGTACATAGAAAATATCAGAAGGGGGAAGCAATGGCCTGATATCAATAGGATGAAATCTGTAGTCAGATTTGACAAGCCTGCCCCTGTGGCAGGGTTTGCTGTGGAGGAGGGCAACATTCTGTTGCTAACAGCCAAGGAAGCCCCTGCTTACTCTTCTGCCTTCAGCTTAGTGGTGCCAAAAATCCCAGAATGAAATTCCATTGCATTACTTACCAAGCAGGCTGTTATTGGGATTTCACAGTCGGGAGTGCTGGCCCTGTGCCAGCTGGCAGCAGCTCTGTAGTCTTTGGGAAGGGATGAGAAATGATTGATCAGCACTGAAAGCCTTTCCTGCACTCAGGATTGTTACATCTTGGGGAGTGCAGTCCTGCTAACTGAGCTGCCTCATGCTTGTTTGTACAGGAATTCAGAGGGCCTAAACAAAATACTGAATATTTCTGGGGTTTGGCATCCTGCACAGATGGACTGAGGGAGGTTAGTGATGCACAAGCATCAGGACTAAAATGAAGAGAAGGCATGCTATCAGCTCTGCCATCAGTCACCTGATGAAGGTTTTGTATAATTGACTACTCTGTTTGTTTCTGAGTTTTTCTGTGTCCTAAGTCTGGACTGACTCTCAGGTCTTTGACTTAGAGATGCAAAGAAATTGAGAGCAGAGGGTCAGATGTGAGCACCTTTCAACAAGGAGATCAAAAGGCAAATCTCTGTCACCAACGCTGTCCCTTTACTAGCAACAATGCCATTGGTCAACAGAACACACATCTGATTGCAGAAGTATAAAAAGAAACAAAAAAATTGCCTCTTCCTCTTCTCCAGCTATTTTTAAAATCTGCTGTATCACTTAATTTGTGGGGAAAACAAAAAGAGAGTTAGAAAAGCAGCCCAACTAGATATTCTGAGCATGGAGAGTTTTAAAGAATAGTTCTAAATTCAGCAGCTAAACTATGAGATCTCAGAAGGCAGTGCTGGGACCTGCAGTGACATGTGCTCATCTTCACTTATTCCTCAGCTTCAGAGAAGACCAGATGCAAAATAATCTGGTTATCATAAACAACCAATTCATGATGGAGAATTTCTGCCTTTATCTACTCATACGGTTCAAGAAAATACTGTATAATCTGAAAATAGTTGAAAAAAAGATTAACAAAACCTCAGAAACACAAGATGGCTTTGTGCTGGCAGTACAAAACTGGAATTGTGGGGTTCTTGACACTCTTTCTTGACAAATCCCACAGATTCGCTGTATCAAGTGACCAGATGATGGAGTTTTCTTCCTTCACTGGTAATGTGGGGACACTCACAACGTGTTTGGAGGCTTAAATTAGTATTTTTAAATCACTTTGAGCCTCTCAGACTGGAAGTGTTGTTAGCACATAGTACTGATATTAATTATTAAAACGGAATTGTCTCACAGCTGGCACCTGCAAACCCAGGGATTTTGAGAGGCTGTTCCCTAAAATAAATTTTCCTTGACATAACAGAAAGTTTTAAAGTTGATTGTTTGACAAGGATGGGCTTTGGAGAAATATTTGTGGACTAAGAACAGTTTTTCACTCAGTGGATTTACAGAAAACTTGTAAAAGTTTCTAGAGATTTGGAATATCACTGAATAACTGAGCCAGTTACAATGAAATCCCTGAGAACACTCCAAAAGCATCCTGATGTGAGAGACATTTCCCTTTGTGCTGCTGCAGTACTGCCTGAGCTGATCTGCTGTGAGAGGCATTTCTGCAACCACCATGGAGAGAAGTCTGTAGGGTCTATGGTCCTTTGAAGCCAGATAGACTTAAATACAAAATGCATTTTTAAAAGCCTTCTGCATTTTTTGGTGGTTTTTTGTTGTTGTTGTTGGGATTTTTTTGTTTGGTTTTCTGTTTGTTTGGTTTTTGGTTTTTTTGGGTTTTTTTTGTTTGGTTTTCTTGGTTGTTTTGGGTTTTTTGGGGGGGAGGGGAGATAGCATTTCATTTTTCTATTTTTGAAATTGTGGGGAAATCTAAAAGCTGGATTGTGGTTCTTGTAATAGGTATTGTATTGGTGTTACATTAGGAGAATGACACAATGCAGGTGTATTTTAAAAGGAAGGTTTCACTTGGATGTGCAAAATATATTTCAGTGTTTGTTTCGATATGGCTCATGAGTTTTAATGCAACCGTTAAAAAAATCAGTCTTCTACAAGTTTGGGTTTTGTTTCTTGCTGCATATTGCACAAAACAAGAGAGAACTGATGGGTTTCAGTGCATACCTTGTGCCTGGGGTTCTCCTGGTACAAGCTGGGGAGAAATATTATTTCACATATACAGTGAAAACACTGAGGGTGCTTTCATCTCTTTCCATAGGAGGGCAAATGTTCCTATTTCAAACTCACATTGAAGAAGAAGATGACTTTTAACAATCCCTTGTTCTCTGTAAATTGTGATCTGTTGACAGAAGTGCTTCTGCCAAGCAGAGGACAGAAGGGAATGGATCTGTGCTTTGCAGCCCCTCCACGGGAGCTGGGGCTGAGCTGCTGTGCCCAGATCCCACATTTTGCACCCCTAGCACAGTAAGGATAATGAATAAATACTTTGTAGTGAGATATGAAATGTTCACAGTTGCTGCTCAAAGCCTGCAGTCGTTTGTTTGGCTAGGAATATTTTGCTGTTCAGTTTTGTAGCAGTAGTACTAATGGACAGAAATTCAAACATTATTATGCAAGCAACTGTTATGCACATTTCTCCCCCCTTTTATTTTTAAATTTTTGAAACTGTCCCCTGAGCAACTTCCTGACACCAGAGCCTTCTAACATCTCTAAATGCTGCTGACTGAAAAAACAAACAACACTGTCACTTTTGGAAAGTCAAAGCAGAAAAGTGTCTCATTTGTAGAGCGATTCATTTCGATTTTCATCTTGCTGCTGTCACTGAGGATACATGAACAACAGCAGTTGGTATTGTCAGGAGACCTAAGTAGACCTGTTTCGTTGGCTGACTTGACAGCTGTTCCATGAAAGAGATTCATGCTCACAAAATCAGGAAAGTATGAAGACCACATTTTCTTCTTAACCCTTTCTTGCCTAACTGTGCCTGTGTTACATTGCCATAAAAATTCAAAGGGAAGGATCAGGTTGCTGTGGAAAATAGCAGAGACTTAGTTTAGCAAACTGCCACGTGTCTGATGTAGCACTCCCTGAAGCACTATCTTTGACATTGTTTGGGTCTGCACAGCTGTCTGGGGAAATTAAACACAGGGATCTGGTTCCCCTGCTGCCACAAGCAGCACCTAGTGGGAAAGAATTTTACATTATTCTTCTGAATCGTCCATTTCTCAGGCAATCTGGATCCTTTCTTCCTTTAGATCAGCAAATATGCAAATATTTAAATGTTTTTGAAAGTGTACTTTCTTCAAGTTTTCTGCTTCCTTTAGCTTTGAAAGAAACATAGTTTTAGCAGGTATTATTGCCTCATGTTTGGGTTTTCTAAAGAGTAAGGATTTCTTACAATAGTGGGCTTAACTTGGCTGTTCTGAGGTAGGGTTCCTGAAACAGCATCTGTGTGCATGTTCAGCCTGTGACACCAATGTGATTTATGCAGGGGAAGGGTTTGTGTCACAGTCATGTGGATGAGAGGACTTTGATACCCACTTGTTCAGTGGGGGTGGTGCTGATGCCCTGCACTGACACTCACTGGTGATGCTGTTTCCTTCAGCTCCTGCTGCCAAGCTCTGAAACCTCAGCACACAATACCAGGAGGTGCTGTGGCTCTGAATTGTTACAGTCAATGGGAAATAAAAGACTGTGAAAATGAATCTCCCTGAGAAAGTCAAGCTTGATATAAAGCTGAGCTCCATCACAAATATAAATGCCTTGGCAATTACACGAGGAGGATGCCAGAGTTCAGGAGAGTTTAGCTAGAGCTGGGGAGTTTGGTTCAGACTACACTGAAAAAAACCCGAAAGTAAAATAACTAAAATGCATGAATAAAACTAGGGCTGCTTCTTCCAGTTAGCCCTGCTGTGGTCCTGAGCAGGACTTGTTCCAAGTCTTTTGCAAGGTGCTGGGGGGCCCTGGCTGTGGCAGGCACAGGTGTGGTGAGGTAACTGGTTTGGTCTGCAATCATTTCTCTGTGCTTAGGATGAATCTTCCATTTATCTGGGACCAGTGTCTTGGATTGCCTCTATATAAGTGCAATCTAACTATTTCAATAATTATAGATACTCTCTTAAGGGTGAAGCTTAGAAAAGATCTGAGAGATGGTGCACAAGGATTTTGTTGCCTCTTTTGGGTTTTCCTGCCCTGAGACGTGTTAATTGTGGCATTTGCCTTCACAGTCAGATGTGAAAACCTCAGTGTACTTTTTCTACCAACAGGAACAGGAGCACAGGCTCTAGTGCAGCAAGGAGATCCAAACACAGGAAAGCACAGAGGCACCTTACTCATTGAGTGCTACCACTAAAAGCCACAGGCAGAACTGCCCTTGTTGGCAAATACTGTTTCCATTAGGATGAGTTTACAGAACAAGCCTATTAAATATGTATTCAACACCTCTCTGGCACGTGCAGATGCTTCCATGGAGGCACAGGTGACACTTGTGTGAAATAATGCTCAGCAGCCAGGAACCTTTTGCTCGTGAGCCACTGAAGCCATGTTAAACACAGCCCTGCTTTTCACAGGGCATTTTCTGTGGCTTGTACAGCTGCTCCCAAAAACACTCAAACACAAGAGCTCAGCTGATCAAATTTCTCTGGGTGGCTCCTGCTGTACTCAGCCATGTCATGCTTCTGCTCCTTTCTAAGACAGGAGAAAGAAAGGACCAAGAGCTCTCTCAGATGGGGCTGGGGCACTTTCTTACCTGCCCACACCAACAAAACTGATGTTTGTGATTATCTGGAGGCTGCAGCCAGGAGTATTTTTACTGTAGACATAAGCAAGAGTCCTATGAGTAGTTGCTTCTCATTACCAGCCTTATCCTGTAAAGTGCTGCTGAGCACCTGAGACCTTTTGTTTATTGGCTTGTTTAGGACATGCAGTGAATTTAAGCAGTGAAGGCACATGTTCAGATGTAGTGTTGTATTATCTAATTTATCTGCCATGTAGGACCTAACAAGGTTGAAATATGAGTGACACAGAAACAAAACTGCAGGTTGTTTCAGAAATCTCTTTTCAAAGTAAGCCTCAGCTTAGTTTTCCAGATCTGCTGCTGCTTACAGAAGTCATCCACCTGACTTTTTTAAAGCGTGTAACAAAACTAATTAATTACTTCAAGCTCAGCATGCATGGAAGTGCTTTACTAGATACAGACTGCAGTCAACCTATTATCAACTTTAATTACCAAATGCTGTGAATTTTTATCTGGGTTTAAGCACTCATCCCAGTTTTTTCAGCCCAAAGGTTCCTGGAGCAGTTTATATGTTGATACCTTAATGACCAAGTGTCCATAAGAAATTTTTCACAGCCTGGGAATTTCAGTAGAGGGAGGGGACAGTCTGGCTGTACTGTATCACAGCACATGCTTCATTTTCTGGGCTGTGCTATCTTTCTGCCATTCAAACACAGTCCTGACAATTGTTTCTATGTGTGATGTGCCAAGAGCCCCCACCCAACCCCTCAGATGTGTGCACAGCAATTGGCGCAGTCCTTGCTTTGCATCTTGGGCACAATGAAGGACTTGATTGTCTGAGACTGTAATATTCATCAGCAATGGGGCCTAGATGTTTTAAACAAGTCTGCCTCCTCCACTTCCTTTTTAATTAATAAATTATAAGTTAATTAATGATGTGATTTTATCCCATTTCCTCCTACAAGCAATCCTGCTGAGATTTTAACATGTGCTTATAGTGAAGTCTAGGTGTTTTAAACAAAGCCACCCCTTCCAACTCCTTACTCTATAATTAATAAATTATGAACTAATTAATTACCCTTTTCATATCCTCCCCATCATATGCCTCTCATATTCTGAAAGATAGTTTAGTACTGAGCATCTGAAATTTTATAATCTATTATGGAATGACTGTAGAATTACTTTTAAAATAGTTCAAATCTGGGTCTCTTTTCTTGAGAATATGATTTGGTCAAGAAGAGCTATCATATTATTTGATTTACATAGAATGAATTATGATTTTAAATTCCTCTTATACCAGTTTTGTAGTATTTGTTGTGTCATATAATGACTACAGATATAAGACAATCTATTTTTTCTGCAAAATACATTAATTTTAAAAGTTCAGACATCATATACCACATGAGAGAGTGAACATGAGTATGTATCTATTAGCAAGGGACTGAAGAAAGAAAAATAAAACCCCACTGAAATTGGCTCAAAAAATGCAAAAGCTGAATAAGCAGTACTTCATTAGCATTTCTGTACTCTATTAACCCAACCTCTACTGGGCATAACAATCTCTGCAGCAAATAACAACTGGAGGATCCCCCACTTTGGTTTTCCTGTAGTGACGTAAAGTTTTTTGTGAAATACACAAATCAGGAATTTCGTGTTTCCTGAACCTTGTTTTCTCACCTGCCCTTTAGTAGTGTTTAACCACAGGCAGCTCCAACACTGCTCAGTCCCTGGCTCAGTGCTGATGTAAAAATCTGCTGGATGAGGAGCAGAGAGGAGCCCTGCAGAGAGCAAGGATTTCTCCTCCTGCTACTCCAGCCTGACTGCTGCTAAGGGTGAAAATTCCAGCCCTGCTGCTCCCAGTGGTGTGTCAGGACCGGGTGTTTGGCCAGCAGAGGCTGAAGGGATGGAGCAGGAGGGAAGGGAAGGGAAGGGGTGGAGATGGCGATGTGTCCCTGTCCTTGGTGCAGGAACAAGCAAGGAGAGGCTGCGTGGCACAAGTGTTGCTCCAGCTCGGGATTTGCACTTGCTGGGAAGTTTCCTCTTCTCAGTGGTGGCAGCTGGATTGGGCTGAAATCTCTCGTGAAGCAAAGTCATGAGAGGGCTCTCCATCCTTCTTTTGTGTCACTTTTGAAGGTGAACACGAGCTGGATAGACCATCACAAGTGTAATGTGGTTACGGGGGAGGGAAAGCAAAATCAGGCCAATTTCAGAATGGCTGGCTCCTGAAGGTGAAGCCTGTGAGACTTAGAGCCTGCAAAGCTCCTCCACTGACAATGGTATTTCCCTTGTTTTCTGCCTAGTAAATTCAAATTCTGTAACATTAATGATTGCTGAAGATTTCAACAACCCATATTCTCACTCTCTGTATTGGAAGGGGGGAAATAACAAAATTAATATATCCCTTAATACCTATATGCACTGTGTTAATTTGCCAAAATGCAAAAAGTTCTGTCCTGAAGGAGTAGAGAAATTAAGATAATTAATGTGTTGTATATACAACTGACACATCACAGATCTTGTTGAGCCTTTACTATGTCACAAAAAAGCAGCAAAAGTTTCAGTAGGGGACCATGGATCTTTTCAGCACATAAAATTTGACATAAATCCATTTCCAAACTGATATTATAATATTTCAGCTCCTATAGAAAACTTGTGCATTTTCAAAAAGAAGGACAAAGCAATAGAATCTATTACCCACCTGGTTTATTAAATGTGATTCTTGCCTGTAAAGCCAGAGTATTGATATTTAATTAAGTTTGATCATTATAAATTTCTTGATCGTTAAACCAATGCTAAAAATAGAAATGCCTACTGAAAAATAGAATATGCTCCAGTCACTCAAAATAAACTGATCACAAAATGCTGTGCTTTGTTATAGTGAGTCTGTTCTAGGTGTTCATCAGCTGAAACACAAGCTGCTGTTAAAACTTGCAGGATAACAGCCTAATAAACAGTGAGCAGGTGGGAAAAGACAGCCTGGGTCTGATGATTACACGTGTTAGAGTGGTAGCTCAGAGATGACTTCAATAATAGACAGGCTGCAGCGTGCTGGGAGCTGCGTGGCAATGCGTCCTTGGCCGCGCACACAACAGGCCTGAGCGCTCTGCTGCGCCTGGGAGCTTCACACAAGGACAGTTGGCTGCTAAAAATAACTTAAGAGATGACAAACTAAAATATTAATATGTTGTGGGATGCCATGATTCCGTGCACACTGAGCAGCACTGCCATGCAAATGATCAATTTTCAGGAGGAGAAGAGAGAATTAATTCTCATATTGCCGCATTGAAATGGCTTAAATATGCACCAAAGCTATTTTCAGTGACCAGACAATTGCATCCTGTATGGCTTTCTGAATGTGAGTTGACAGCCTGCTACAGCAAAGTGCAGTGCAATCATTTTTGGGCTTGAGCCAGGCGTATCAATTGAATCATGGCTCCTCCACAGCAGCTCAGTGAAAGAAATGCAGAATGAGCACGTCATTTCATATTGAACAGAAGGCTAAGGGTTTAATGACTGCTCAGCGACCTCAGGCAAGATTTCCATCAACACAGTTAGCCACTGTTGATTTCAAAGCAGCCATGAAGTAAACAGTGAAGATGTAGGAACTTATTGTGTGTCCCTTGGCCCATGTGAAGGCTGGCAGCATGCCTACAATGTGATGTTTATTAAATACAGCAGAAAGCCTTTATTTTATGCAACTTGGGACATTTATGAAAATTAGGGTCTTTAGTTGCATGAATTTTAGGCTTTTAGAAGGTCCCCTTATGCTACTGATAGACTTCTGCATTACTGGTACTTACACCTTCTATCTGAAGTTTTAAGGCAGAGTGACATTGGTGTCACACGACAAAAAGTGTGAAGGAGTTCTTCCCTGGGCCCTAAGCACAGGGAACAGGAAAGAGTTGAGCCTGTTTAGTACTTCAGATTGCATTTGTGCAAGGATTTAACTGCTGAAACAAAACCAGGAAAACAGATCTGTGAGTGTTATAATCTGGGTTGAGTTTGGAACTGCTCACGGCTGGAGAGGGCAGCAAGGATTGCACTTTTGCAAGGAAAAAGCTGTGACATCCCTGGGGCTGAAGGGACCAGCTCAGGCAGGCTCATCACCTGTGCCAGGTGTTCCTTTTAGGCACAGAGGTGTTAATTTAGAGCAAGAACAGATAAAACCCACAAAGGGGATTATTTTTATCCTTTTATATCTATATGTGGGGAGAGAGATGCAGGTATATATTAAGCTGACAAATAAGCTATCTTTGAGCTAATTTCCTGTATGATAGCAAGGACTCCTCTTCTAAACAGATTTATGCTTTCTTTAACAAAGTACAGGCTGTGCAAACGTTTAGTATGAGCAGCTTTACTGGTTAATTAACTCTTTCAGCATGTGTGCAATGCTGTCTGCAAAACAACACTTGGTGTAGATGACACAATTAGCCAGAGAAATCCACCAGGTAACCAGCTCTCTTTAGCTTCCCACAAGGACTTCTCTGATGGAATTACAGCAACTGAAGATCTGATCCTATTATCTGTAATGTGTCAGGCAATTTTTAAACTAAATCTTCCAATGTATGTTCCGACAGGAATGCCTGCTCCACTAAACAGCAGCCAAAAGATGTTCTTGTGTAAACCACTACCTGAAAAAGGCAGCTGGCTCACAGGGTTTGCCACTGAGTGAGGGTGAGGATGAACTTGTATGGAGGGAAGGAGTAGTTGCAGTGCTGTGTGCCTCACCAGCTGGGCAGGAATCTTGCATTTCTTAAAGAACATCCTTTGTTTCGCAGTAAAAGTTAAATAGTTTCTGTTAGAGATGAGCATCAGTGGTACAACTTCAGATTGGACTTGGTGCTGCTGTGTTGCTGGGGGCTTCCAGGCTCTCCTTTTTCTGTGTATTTTGCTGGTTTCTGTGGATTAATCAGGTGCATTCTATGTGCAGCCTCTACTTCCAACTCTGAACTAGAGGCAAATTCCATCTTTCAATTGATCTACCCAGCAATATTCAAGTGGCATTCAGTAGCAGCATAAACATTTTGAATTGATCCAATTCAGATAATGTTTTCTTTATATTTTGCCATTTGATAGTGGAACAAATGTGATTATTCACTGTCTTTTTCACCAATAGCTTTTTTGTAAAGCTTGAAGATAGCAAAATCCTGCAATACATTTCTCTTGGATCATTTAACAACTGCAGGCTTGATCCTGTAAGCTGTAGGTAGTGCAAATGCACAGCTAAGCCACTGGTAGGATTAGGGAGGATGCTGTATTTATCTCAAAGAGCAGTAGGAGAAAGTTGACATTGAAGTCTGCTGTGCCACTGCAGGCTGAGGATTTTGGTGCCTGTGTGAGGCACCAGGAGCTGCTGGGCTGTGGCTGCAGGGGCTGCATTTCACCAGTGCTGCTGCCAGCACCCTGTGCTCGTCCCTCCTGACACCCTGGGCTCCCACCTGCCCTTGGAGCCCAGCCCCTGCTCCCTGGCACACCAGGGTGCTGTGCATCACCAGGGGAATCCCAAATCTCTAAGGACTGGTGCAGCCTGTGCATCCTCCTGCTCCTTCCCCAGGGGAACCAGCCTGCCACCCCTGCCTGCCCTGCGAGGTGCTTCTCTCTGAGCTCCAGGAGGGGCAAACTGTGCTCCATGGTACACCCAAGCTGGCCTTGGGGAAAGGTGGAAATTATGTTAGCAACAACAAGAACACTCGTTGTCATATTTTAAACACGATTTAAAAAATTTGTTCAAATGCATGAGGTTTTTTCCAAATCTCTTTCTCCTGCAATCAGGTGCATTTGTGAGTAGTTCTCATTTTGTGTTTCATCAAATAATTGTTCTGCCCTCATCTTAACAGAAAAATATTACAGATGACTGCAAAAAAAAATCTCAAAGCTCTGCTGTGTTAAGATTAACCAAATAAATAAAATATGGTTTTAAAAAGCTTGAAAATTGATACTGTGAGTTTAATTAGCCTCCAAAATACTGATGCCATAGGTTCTTTATATCTTCAGCCAGGATTTTTAAATTAAAATACTGAATTAAAAACAGCTTTAGAAGTGTAGAAGCTGCAAAATACAGTAATGCCACTGAGAGAGAGAAATAACTTTTGCAATGAGGGAAGAAGGGAGGAGTGTGGGTGTTGTTTCTTTGTGTTGGTTCTCACAATCCTTACTCTGTTTACACAGAGAAGCTTTTCTGTCATTATATCACTCCACAGTGTATTAAGTATAAAGCAGATATTCACACTGTGTCACTGGTTTTCACAGGAGCAGGCACATGACCAAGGTTTAGCATGTATGACTACGTTTGCAGAATCAGTGCTTCAGGCAAAGCCTTCCCAAAAAGGTCCCTGTAACGTGGTGTTAGATAACCACAGATGTGCTGTGGATAAAGCATTTCAGAAGGTATGGAAATGCATTTGAAACCACATGAAATACACCTCAGAGGTTCCCCAAAGCCAAGTCCCTGCTGAACAAGAAAATGCAGGAGGCTGACAGGCAGCTCCTGGTGGGCTGAGGCTTCAAGGTGACGTTGGCATTGCTCCTCTGCTGGATGTGCAGCAGACTTGTCCATGGCAGGTGGTGGGGAGCACCAGCCCCAGGTGCTTTTGGCAAAAGGTTAAGAAAAAATGTTATGACAGCCACAGAGCATGTGTCAGAAATGTCACTGCTGCTCCAAAAACGAAAGTGAGCCCTGCTGAAAATAGAAGGGATCTCAGCTATTGCTGGAACATCGCTTTCATGCACACTTCATCTGGGCACCTCTCACTAAAACCCAGTGCTAGGGCTTGCTGGAGTCACCTGTTCAGCCCACGGGCCAGCTGGAGCTGAGTAAACCTGCAAGGGGACAGGAAAGCCTGTGTGGTGATGCTCACTCAGAGCCCTGACAGAGGCAGGGAGCTATGCTAAGTTCTAATGTCAGCAGTGGGGCTCCACTGAGGGCACAGATTGAATGTATTTGCTACAAGGTGCCTTTCTGTTTGGATTTTGGGGTTTTTGCAGCTACACAGATATGCAAGCTTAAATGAGCTTGGGAACAAAATCTGAACAATATCATAGAATAGTTATTATCAGCCCGAAAATGCCATCATGGAATATTAAAGGATTGAGAATGCCATGCAGGGAGAGTCCAGGCTTCATAAATGTAGGGAATAACTTTCCAATCCTATATTTATGTATGCCTACTACTGACTTTGTTAAATCCAGGGAAGTGGCAAAAATGTCCATTCCTTAAATAAAACCCATAAGTAATGTCTGACAATTGCAGGCTGTTATTTTCATTTATATATAAATATATCTATATAAAGTCATTATGAGAACCTGATTTTTAGTTACATTAATGTTCCTCTATACTTCCTAGCTATTTACATGACCTTTCCCAGGGTATAAATTACAATGGAAAAGCATAAATGAGAACCAGACTCCATGAGGATAAGTAAACTTGATAGCTGAATTAACTGACAGGTTTTTTTTACACTTGAGCACTTTCTTTCTCTTTTTCCTTTTATTTTGAAGACCATGCTCAAGGCGGCACAACTAGAGAATATTTTGTGCAGCCTGGATGGGGTTTCCTTGCTTGCCTCTCCTCCAAAGGCATGTCTCTTTCTTGAGAAAATAACTCCTACTTCACCTACATATTAATTTCATGGATATTCAGAAAAAGTACTTATGTTACAAACTATAATGTAGGGAATGAATGAAACACCCTGCTCTGCTCTATCATGCATGTGGTTCCACAGAAGCAAGTGGCAATAATATTAAAAAATCAGTTTTGATTGAAACAGAACAGCTGTACATTGACTGATCTAAATTCAAGCTTTGAAAAGTTGATAAAGCCAAGGTTTGTAAGTTTAGTCACTTTCTGGAAACTGACTTCCCATGCTTGCATTGAATGTAATAATATAAGTAAGTTTAAGTAAATAATCTCTTACAATAATGTGACAAAAAGATTGGGCCTGGTAAGTTGGTGGTTGGACTTGGTAAACTTAGAGGTCTTTTCCAACCTTAATGACTCTATGGAAAAGAGAAATATATAGAGTAACTAGCATTAAACCAACTGGAAGCATATTTTCATGCTTTTATATGCTTTGCAAAGCATGTATACAGTGTGATACATACTGTCTCAGATGCCACTTCCATTCTTTGATGCTTTATTAGATTATTAACACTGTGTGATCTGGGAGGAATAAAAGAACACACTGCTTCCTTTCAGGGTGAAAAGCCAATGCACATCCTTCCAAGGGTCTGTGTGCCATTTTCATACACAAAGTTCACTAAATAAAAATGATTCTAATTAAAATGCCATTTTCCTGGCTTGCTGTGTGTTGTTACTCAGAGAACTCCGAGGCTGCCCAGCTGGGGCTGCTGCTGCCCTTTGGGTGTTTCCCGAAACAGCCCCCACGGCTCCATCCCAAGTGCTCCCTGTGGCTACCACAGCCTGGTCAGAGAGTGAGAAAACTAAGTTTTCCCAGGACTGGCTTGTGAGACTTGAGCAGTCCTAGCCCAAATAATGATAGCCTTTAGTCTAAACAACCTGCAGGTGCTGTTTTCTCTTACTTTCTATCTTCTTGTTCTAGGATGTTGAACTAGCTAGCCAACCAAGTAGAATGTATTGATTAGTTGACCAATCCGATCCATCTGGATCGGAACAGTGGATAAAAGAAGAAGAACTTGTAGCAAAGTAGATTTTCTGCAAACCCAGCTTTTGGAGTCAGTGTCTTGTTATGATAACGGTGACAGCTCCCGACAAAGGCATCCAGAAACAGGCTCTGTAACCATGGGATGGCTTAGCCCAAGTCCACCCATGCCAGCTGTGCCCAGGTGTGCATCCTGCGGGTGGCACACGTTCCGTGGGCCGGGCTCGGTGTGCCGGTGCCAGCTGTGCCCAGGCTGTGCATCCTGCGGGTGGCACACGTTCCGTGGGCCGGGCTCGGTGTGCTGGTGCCAGCTGTGCCCAGGCTGTGCATCCTGCGGGTGGCACACGTTCCGCAGGCCGGGCTCGGTGTGCCGGTGCCAGCCCCGGCCGCTCCGTGCCCTTCCCGCAGACACGCAGCACTGGATGGGGGCACACAATGGCATTCTGCACGTTTAAATTGCCTTCGTGCATTTTCGAAAGTCCTCTCAGAGCAGAGGCAGCATGTAAAAAATACAAGTTAAAAGATAGTTCCTGTCCATAATTGCGATTTTGAATTTGAAAAAGAACATGCTGTAAAAACCGTTCCTGCATGCAAAGCGTGGCACTGCTGGGCTGCACCGTCCCGCCAGTCCCCAGCACACCTGCCCTATAAACCAGAGGGGAGCTCTGCTCTGAACTGCCACGGTGCAGCTCAGCACTACAGACACATAGCTCTGAATTTACAACCAGCCTGACTAAAGTTGGATTACTAAATCCATAATCCTTCATCTGAATAAGTGCTCTCATTCAAAAAAGTGCAGCGCTCAGTGGAGATTGTTCAGGAGGGGAAGTGCTCCAGAAAAAGTGTATTTATATGTACAACTGCTGTGTTTGAATGTAGAAAAACATCATATTGAATTTCTTATTTTGTGAATTTTTTTGGGAAAAAAAAAGAAACAAAACTTCAGAGGAACAAAATGTAGTGTTTGATTGAAAGCCAGTGACCTTGGAAACAAAATGCTATTGCTTAAAAAATTCCTTAACCCATTCCGTTGACCAGTTTGGATAAAATGATTTATTTAAAGGTTCAAGAATAAGTTTAGAGAACAAAAATGGCTATTTTTGTGTGTGCCTTAGGATCCTGGGCAGCAGAGCAGACAATTAACACTGCTGAAACTGTTACCCTCCACTCTTCTGCTAATCACAGCCACAGTGGTTTAAGCCATCATATTTCTACAAAATAATTAAAATGTACATCTTCACAGAGCACTGTTGCATAGTTTTAATATTAATTTAACAAATGTAATCCCTATGAATGAGGCTAATCATTGAAATAGCAATAGGACTTTTGGGGTGTTGCTAAGCAGTATTGTAATTACAGGGATTGGCTACAAACTGCTCTTGTGAGGAGAGGCAATGGCTCATGAAAACGCATCAACCATTCATACCCTGCACACTCCCCTAGTCCCTGTAGGGTACCAACCTCTTCCTGCAAAGATTCATCTCAATTTCCACAGAAGGAGAAAAGATTGTAAAATCAATGAAATCATTATGGTTGCAGCTAATCTATTTTAAAGAAATCCTTGTAAGCAATGTGCATTATTAACACAATGAGATAGGTCTGTGCTCACGGGCTGTGCTGCCAGTCAGCTTCCCAGACACCAGGAGAACCACATGAACCCTCTGGTCTGCAAGTGTCTGACAAGTGTTTACATGTTAACATTCATTAGGAGATTTGGTCAAGCAATTCACGCTTGATTAATTGATTATCCCGTGGTGACAGTTCATTTTTTGAAATGTCTGCCAATCTGGGAAGGAGCAGGACAGTGAGGCCAATGACAAAAGACACTGATGGGCAAACACTGGGCTTGCTGAACAGCTGCTGCAGTGGCAGACCAGCATCTACAGAGTTTAATCAATGCCTCAAAGACATGGCAACACTATAAAGACTGTTTATTTCTTTTCTGTGCATTTATGAATTGTTAATGCAATCAATACATATTAGCTTCATTTGTTGTTTGCTTAAAATGTAATATGAATTTTCCACCTTAAGACTTGCCTTAATATAAGGTTTTATACAGCGAAATTTATGAGTCCTTGCAGTTTTATGAGGTTTTATTGATGCCTAGAAAGCCAAGCATAATTTCTGACTTTGTTTATTCCAGCATTACAGAATTAGTAAGAGTAGACGTTGCTGGGCTCATTGAATAAATTAATTTCCTTGGCAGTGTGTGCATTCTGAATTTTCTTGAATTAAGTCAGAAAAAGTGGATGTGTCAGCACAAGCTAGTAAATAGCAACTGCACTGCAAGAGGATTTGAAGCTAGAGCAGTGCAAGGGAGAAGCTCTAAACCAGAGTAAATTACCCACAGACAGTACATGTGTTGGAACAGATCATCCCTTGCTTAAATGGTACTGGAGTCTACTGAATTACCTAATAGACAAGTTTGGCCCAATATTAATCTGCAGCAGATGTTTGACTAATGAATTATTTGGAAGAGCTTGAGTGTATTGTGATATAATTACCTGATATTGCAGTCCTGCTTTCAGAGCTTGGTTTGGTCTTACTTATGCAGTAGAAACAAAAATGCCGAAGTCATAGTGTGAGTTTTCAGAATGATCACATGGTTTTGGAGTATAAAGAAAGAAGAATCCCAAATCATTAAATTATTGCAGCTTACAAGTAAAGTCAGGACCAGACTGATCTGTGACCTAGCCATGGACAGGTATTGTTTTGAGTTCAATGACACAAGCATTCAGAGAGCTGCTCCTCTCACATCATCCACCTCTGTTCCTCTCCCTCCTCAGCATCCTCCTTCCTTGCACATTCTACACATAGGGTGACAGGGCAGGGCTGTGCTGATGCAGCAAAGATGCTTCTTTGGTGCTCTGGATCCCTTGTCACCGGGAAGCTGCTCAGGGAAGTTGCTGTAGCTCACCTCTTTCCTGACAGCCCTGCCTAAAGATCTGAATTTGTTTTCTAAAGGTCAGGAGAAGTTATCACTGAATGCAGTTGCAATTTCCACAGCCATTGCTGTTGTCTTGTGAAGTCCAAGATTTCTTGAACTGATCCTGCAGCTTGATGATTTCAGGAACAGGCTGTAGGAAAGAGTCTTCTCTATGCATCTCCCTTTTTGCATCACTGTGTCACACATTTCTGGGTGAATCCCTCAATTTTTGGTCTTTGTCTCTCATGCAGTTCTAACCATGCAACCATCATGGGCTGCTCTGGGTGTGACTGGGGTGCCACGAACAAATTCAGATGAAGAACAAGGAGAGCCATCACATTGTGTGCCTTCTGAAATAAGCCATTGTCTGGGAGTCACAGAGAGAGAATTTTATGAAGAGAAGTTAAAAGATTGTGCTTCTTTGCCAACATAAAAGGAGTTCTGTAAGAAATATGAGTGCTCCTGGGTTAGGGCATAACCTGTGTGTTAGTAATGGGAATACTGAAGAGCCTTTACCTGGCAGCAGTTTATTCCAGAACAGACTACCTTGCCTTTTCTTCTAAACCATCACGTACTGCTTGGTGCTAAAGACAGGATATTGTAATGGATAGAAGGGCTGCTGATCTGAGCCACCATGGCAATTCCTCTGCTCTAATAGCAGAGGCTGCTGTCATTTCAGTGACAATTAGCAGGCAAATCCTATTACAGGAATAAGATCACCTAATCCTCAACTATAGTACATGCTATTCACTATGATAGTGTTTTAATTATAAGACTTGTGCAGGCTACAAAACTTTGTGCAAAAAATCCAGAAAATTCAGAAATTGTGTTAGATGACTTCACTCAAAAATGACAAGTTAGATGTCTGCTATTTCCAAATGATTACTCCAACCCTTTTAATTGGCATAACTACTTTTTCTGTGCTGTTCAGAGTGGTAACAGCAGGAGACCCAGCAAGGTCTGAAGTGTCACTAGCAATTTTCCTCTTTGCTGCATTTTTAACTTGTTTACAAAGGTAGAAAGCAAGAAAAAGACACTTGGAGAGAGCCCACCAGGTACGTTCTCCACTGGGTGTTTGCATCCTTTAAGACTTCACTAGGTGCAGCAGAGAGAGGAGTGAATGCAGGAGCAGCTAGGTGCATGAGCCCTGGAACAGCACAACTCTGCTCCAAGAACCTTCCCTAGGAACTGCAGCTCTGTGGAGCAGGGGCAGTCCCTCAGCAATGAGGAGATCCAGGCTTTATTTAACAGCAGGTACTGTCTTAGAGCTTCTTGTTCCCTTGGGATTTTCTTTCTCACAGGAGGAGGGCTAACCCCACCAAATAGGAAATCTAGCCAAAATAAGGTGAGTTCAGGGGGACCTGTACTTTCTGTTCACTTGAAGAATAGAACAACTCCCATGAAGGAGGATATTGGAAGAATCTCTTCCACTCTTGCACAAGCTGTCTCTGGATGTGTAGTTGCATAATGAACCTTGTGTTTTGCTCCCTGTACCTCTAACTAGATCTTCTCTAGGGGACTTCCTACTCCTCAGTATCTCAGGTTTTGCAAAGTATTTCTCACCAGTATAAATCTGCTAGCATAGACTTACCAGTATGTGATGAGTTGAGATATTTTCTTCTTTGAGAAAACACCATCCAGCAGTCTATGTACAGATCATGGCCCTGTGAGCAGGACTCAGCCCCAAAGGCTGGGCCATCACTGGAAGTCAGAGTAATGTTACTAAGGACTCTCCATATCAATGCATTTTAAAATCTGTTCATTATGATTATTGTTTCACACAGCTAGAGTAAGTGCTGTGGCTTTCTGTTCCCATGATATTCATGCTATTCCTGGCCTTTTATTGTACTTAATAGCTCCTTGGATTAACTTCACTGTGAACTGGAGGCTGAGACTGCTGAAGGTGTGCTATCTTAGACTGATGCTCTTTCCAGTTAGCACAATTAAGTATCAGTTACAGCAACGAAACAAAGCAATGAACAATCCTTAAAAATAATATTTTTATCATTTCTCACAAAAATCTATTTATTATTTTTAGCAACCTACATTACTCATTTCCCTTATTCTTCCCCAAAACTCAGAATAGACTTACTCAGTAGCTCTTTCAATTACAAGTATCAGTATTATGATTCTTTGTCATGCTTTGTATTTTGTTATCCCAAGACTCTAAATCTGTTCCTTTTCTCTTCCATGTTATCTTTAACATCTTTATAACAAAAGTGCTGTGAAAGCTATTGGAGAAAGATCAGTCTGTCTGACAACATCATTCTTTGCAGCGTGGTAGATTTTGAAAAGAGGCCACCAGCTCTGCAAGATGAAGTAGCATTCTCTTTAACAAAGGAGGATAAGCATCAGAGGCATCTGGGGAAAACCTCTGATTCAAAGTGCTGCACTGTGAATATGAATTCTAACCAGTAATAAGGAAAAAACAGAGTATCATGTTCAGTAAGTTGAGCTCAACTCTATTGAAGCAGGGGCTGCAGGAACTGATAAATTCTTGGGCCACACTCAAAGGTGAGTTGAGATCTCTGACAGTCTTTGAATCAGGTTTTTTAAAGCTATTTTTAAATTAGTACATGGACCTCCACCTGCTTTAGGAGCCAACATAATCATTGAGCAAATCAGCTATTTGTGTGTATGAGTGGCTAAAGCAATCCAAGGGAGATCCATGTGCCCAGTGCCTCTGAAGTTTGAAAGCAGAGGTGTCACTGGGACCTGCTGAGACTGACCCCTGTTGCTTCAGGGCCTTCTCACTCTAACTTTCCTACAGAAATGCCTGGAGGATTTCTGGATACTGTCCCCTTCCAGTCTCACTCATTCCATAGGGGCTTGCACTGTTGTCTGGGCAGAGGGACAGGGACTGAAGGGAAGTACAGCTTAAAGGATAAGGTTGCATCAGTTGTAGCAGAGGCTACATGCATCACTTCTGTATCACTTCTTGGGAAAAAATAATTTTAAACCAGACCAACCATTCTGAAGCTTTGGTTATTTCCCCAGATGTATCTTCCTGCTGTTTCAGATATAGAAAGAAATGTTGGAAGAGATCTGAAATGTGTATGTTTGCAGGAGGGTTAAAATGTGGCTGCTGTGAGCAGTTGGAGTGTGTTTAACATGATCTGTACACAGAACTGCTCACTGCTGGAGCCACAGATGAGCAATATGGGGAACCACAGGGAGGGGAAGACAGCTCTGCACCCTCAAAGACTCATCCTCAAAAGTTCTCTGAACAGTGACAAAGCAAATATGGCTTCTGAAGAAATCTGGGACTGGGATTTTTCCCTGTAAATTTGAGTGGGGCTGCAAAAAAGGCCCTTAAATGCCTGCACATTTAGTGCTGACCATCCTTCTGCACTGGCCCACTGAGGAAATGCAACTTTCCATCTGGGTAGTTATTTGTATCTGGTGTGGAGCACTCCTAATATGCTTTGCTTCAATCCCCTTTTGGAGAGATTATTTCTGGTTTACAGTTCAAACCAAACACATAGCTTTAGATGATTTCTGGTTACTATCCCCTTTAAACTGTAGCTTTAATATCCATTAAGTCTGTGAGCTCCTAAAATTATTGTGTTGACATACAGACCTCTTTCTATTGAGGTTTGCTAGGTGTAAGCTTACTTTTTTCCCCTTTTGGACCCTTTACTTACCTTAAAAGCAATCCATGGACTCGAAAATGTAAAGTAGAATGGTTCCTACATATTTGCATACCCTGACCTGGCCACCCCTCCTTGGGCTCCAAGCCATGGGGTCTGGCTTCAGCTCCTCCTTGTGATTGGAAACAGTGAAATTATCAGTGAAACAACCTGTGCATTGTCCCATTCTGTGTGTAAAAATCCTGCCTGGCCACCTGCACCGGGGTTCCCATTTTCCAGATGTGCCCAGCTAAGACACAGCTGTGGAGAAGAGGGACATACAATCCAAATGCAGCTGTGCACTCAAGGAATCTTAGTTTTGTGACATTCCTGACAAAGAACAGGTAAGCTTGCTAAATAAAAGAAATAGAGACAGATCCATGCAACTAGGCTATAAAAACAGCCATGACATGCAACAGGTCTAATAAATGCTTTGTTTAGGGAGCAAAGTCACAGCCAGAAGGCAGAACTGCCTTTTCCCAAGGTGAGCCTCTAACACCATGCACCTTCCTCCTGGAGAAGGAGATGGCAAATACTTTGCTTCTATCAAGACCAGAGTTCTATGCTTGCTTCTGGTGCCTCTAAATGACTACAAGAAGATGGTTTGCCTTGCTAATTGCAGCTGCTGTTGTAGCAAATAGGGTTTCTCTTGGAATATGAATAATTTGCCCTTCATTTGAATGTTTTAATAGCATCCATGGTTGGTTGCTAAAAGGATAGAAACACAGAAACATTTAATTAATGAATATTAAAATATTCAGAATTATTGAAATGCTGTCTCAGTAGTTCTTTGTGAAACAGCTTTCATTTTAATCACACAACTATCTTTTAGTGGTGGCATGAAAGCTGTGATGAAAGTGCCTGAACGATGTAAAAATGCCTAAAAATCCACACACCCTTCTGAACTCAGTAGGAGCCAGCATTTAACTTGCATGCCCTAATTTGAGGAATTTGAAATCTAATTAAGATTAAATTGCAACAAAAATATACAAAGAACAAGGGACACGAGGATGTCCCTGTTTCAGGTAGGGACAGGCTGCAAGCAGCAGGTGTGGATGAGGGAGATGGAGGATGGCAGTGTGCTGGGAGGGAGATGGGGGCAGCTCAGTCCTGCTCCCCAGGCCACCTCACAGTGGATGTTTTAAAGTCCAAGCTTCTTTTCCTACACAAAAATATAAATAACTCAAAAATGCAGCAAGGCTGGTGCTGCAGAAATCTCTTCCCAAAGACCCCAGTAAAGGGGGCAGGAGGTGCTGAGCTGACAGCTGTGTGTGCTGAGAGTGCTGCTGCTGATCTGCTCACGACCAGTTAGGGCAGAAAGGAAAGCCTCCACACTTGGAAGGGACTCTGGTGATGGCACATCCAAGACTGATGTGAAGGGCAAATCAAGTACATTTCAGCCTTTGAAGCTGAAGGGAAAAAACAGGAAAATTCCCTTGTCTGTACCATAGCTTTCTGATTTCCAATCTGTGATTTCATGGAGGAAAGAAATTGGGGGACTGAATTTCTTTTAGGAACAGTGTCCTTGGCTTGTTAATTCACTTCATGTGTTGTCCAATTTGGGGGGAAGGGCTGCATTTGTGTGTGGGTGATATTATTGTAGGAAATATCTTACTTAATTATTATCCACTGAAACATCACCTAGGAGATACTCTTTCTCTGACATGCAGCTTGATACCTCATGCAGAAAGAGGTAACTCTTCCACAGTTCATTAAATTATGTTGTGGTGAACTTATCTCCACTGGGTCGCAATTAAGAATTGAAGCCACTGCCTTTAGAGGAAAAGGCAGAGAATAATCAGAATATACTGAATATATAATTTGATCTCTGGAAATAAGCAAGAAGAAAAAGATGGTGTGCAAACGTGTAGACATTAAGAATGTATTATGTTCCAAAGATTTGTATATGGAAACACCATATAATTATATCATTACTGTTCCTTGGAAATATTTAATGCTTTAAAAATTCCAGGTGTTCTTTCTAAGTTTGTTAACTACTGTAAGGTAACTTTAGTAAATGTACATTTTTCTTCCTACTTCCCTCGTCCCCCTTGTAGCACCCCAGGAACTTAAGTCACACTGATTCTGGACCCATTGCCTATTAACATGCATTGTAAAACTGCAATGAATTTTATGTTATATTCTCACTTAATTAAAAATTTTCATTTTAATAATATTTTTTTCTTTTAAAGAAATGTTAAAGTATCTAGCAGAACTAGTATGTTTTCCAACAAAAACTCCACAAAGCTCCTTTCATTAGATAATTTCAAATGTGAAGAACAGAAAAGGAAATTGTCTCAGCTGATGTTTCTCAGTCTGCCTTGCCCACCCTTCTGCTGCACACATCTTTTTTTTTCCTGTTGCTCGTCCACTTATGTAGGAGAGCTATGGGAGAGATCATATGCCTTTTGTTCTTAACACTGTTGTTATAATGTTTGGTATGGTCTGTTCAGTTTGTTTTTGTCCTACAAAATATAAATCATGCCAAGAAGCCTTCTGCAGGTGTTGGTGGCATACACCACTGGACCATGCAGGGATGTGTTTGATATGCAGCACTGAACACCCACACCACAGTGCACAGGTGTTAAATAACACCTGACTTGGTACATTCTTGAGCAACTGAATTCCCTTCACTAGCAGGAGAATGAGCAGCTCATAAATGCAGAATAATGGGACTTTTAATTATGTAGTGATTTAAGGATGCCTCCTGTTTACAAGGAAATAGCATCTCTTGAGCTGAATGAAGGGGAGGGGCAGGTTCCAGTTCAGCAGCTCCCAGAAAAGCAGACCACTAGTTTGCACTGTTAGTATTGGCTGCTCACAGTATCCATGTGAACTGGAGGCTGAGGTGCTGATGTCTGTTTGGAGCACGTGAATGGTAGCCCAGCTCTGTTTAAGTTCTCCACACAGTCTTTGGGACGAGTTTTAAACAATTACAGTGAACTACATTAAAGTCTCAATTATACAGAATTGCTTTGCTACGACATAAAATTCCTGGTCCCTAGCTGCAGGTGGGTATATTTACTTTTGTGACCATTTGAATACACACCTTTTCATTTGTTTATACTGGAATAGTGAACAGAGTTTGTTTTCCTGTATGAGATAAGCATCATCATGTTTTCCTGAGCAGCTGCACACACAATTAGGAGGGCCCAATTAAAGCTGCATTCCATTCACACAGAGCAGCAGTGATTGCTGTCTGTAATTTCTCCCTGGTTTCACTTAGGAGTATTAAGTTGTGCAGGACTTCATTAACAAATGAAGTCAAGTCAAACAAGTCAAGAAAAAAAAACGCAGCAAGCTGGAAACTGGTATGTAGGACCTTGGCCCTTGTGCACTACCTACAGCTTGGGAAAAGGACACTCCCCTCCCACCCCTCTCAAGTAGCCTCTAGGCAAGTGACCAGCTTCCTCTGTTTAGGCTTGTGCTTTCTGTCCTCCTGGCCACAATGAGGACTTGTAGTGTCCTCTGCTTCCATATCAGCCACTCTGCAGTGGTTGCAGGCCATCCAAAGCCTCTTGTAAATTCAAGCCTGAAGTAATTCTAAAGCCAATGTACCTTTGTTTACCCCAGGCATTATCTGTGCCATCCTTACAGGAAGCTCAGCACTGCCAGATGGAAGGAGAAAGGGAAATTAATTAGAATCCAAAAGGAACAGGGCAGTGGAGCGCCGATGCCTTCTTGAAGGATGAGGAATTTCATTCACACTCTGCTTTTTTTTTTTATTTTTTAATTTTCATTCTCTGCTTTTTTTCCCTCCCTTGGCTGTTCAGTCCCAACTGCTCCATAAAGGGACTTGATGTCTCTGCCTTCCCCCAGGCCTGCATGCACACATCCTTGGGGGCACAGCAGGTTTTGCTTTCATCATTTGGGGATGCCCAAAGTCTGTAAACACAGATTTCTGGGCTAATGTGCCACAAGGAGCAAAACATCAGACATACTGTCCCTATCAAGAATCGTGTGAGAAAATGTTTGGTTTCCAACCAGCACAGGAAGAGAAGACCCATGGTACTCAATTTCTGTAGATATGGATTGTGATTCTAAAGAAAAGAGGAAAAGAGCATCTCTGAATTGCCCTGAGGTGCAGAAGTGGCAGCACAGGAAGGGCCTGGCAGGAGCATTTTGACCCTTAATCACCACATAGATTTTCTGAAGTGGCTGACAGCAAAACATGAGGAAGATGGGACTTAATTTCACCAGATGCAGAATATTCTGACCCTTTGTAAGCAGAGCCCTTGAGGCACTGGAGTAGAGTTAGCAGCTGAGCCACTCAGTTGAGAAGAAAGTGCTTTATTGCACTATTGCTATGAGATATAGGAAAGGGCCTATACAGAACAATTAATCACCTTGGGTATATCAAGTGGTGACAGATCTCAATCCAGTCATTTATTTTCAAAAAATAGATAGATTGTTTCTTTGGAGAAAATTATAAAGATGTCCCTAAGAAGCTGATCTTGTGTAGGGCCTACACAAGATCTGTTACTTTGGTTTTTTGCTCTCTTGACTGGTGCTAAAGCAGTAAACTGGTAGTTTTGATGCTGATACACAAAGAAAGCCATAACAGGGAAGAAAGCCACCTTTAATTTCAAGCTCCACTAGAATCATGAAAGGAAAATTAATGTTTACTAAATGAAAAAGGACGATATTGCTGGAGAGAGGAAGTTTTGGTTAAGCTTTTAAAGGAATATTAATAACTTTCAGAAATGGGAACATATATTATAAAACACATTTAAAATGGCATAAACTGCAGAAAATCCAGGAAGTATTTTATACTCACTTAAGCTCCTCAATATGTTACTACATTTTAAAAATCATGTAAATTGAATGATAGCTGACATATGGAAGGAGGCTTTCTAGTGCAGACACATTATTAAATACCCTCTTATATTTAAAATAAATGTTTTGAGGTGAAATTAAAGTCTGCTGTTCAGCTTTTGCACATTTGTGCAATGCTTCTGAAAATTTCCAGGGGAATCTTAGATGCATCCAGGCTCATTCCCTGGGAATACACTTTCAGGAATCTGCCATTCTGAGAGTCCTCTGACACGGTGCAGCTGAGTTTTGCCCGTGATATGCTGCCAAGCACCATAAATGAATGCAGCTCAGAGATGGCAGGTTGCTCTTTTTTTTGCCAGACACAACAACAAAGTGTCAACCCTCTGACAGTTTTTAAAACTAAGCTTTAAAGGAAATATCAAACCTTTTTTTTTCTAACCAGTCAGAGAATAAATGCTCACAGAAAGAGAGAGGATAGGGAAATTTGTGGAAGTGAAAGCTGCCCTATGGAAGTGAGTCAGCACTACATCACCCTGGTTTTATGCTGATAAATACATTTGGGATTAGGTGACATGGTCTTTATGCCATCAAATAAATGGTAGTGGATCTGGTTCAGTCATCTGATGTGTGTGTGCACCACTGCAGTGGGATTGTAACTGCTGCTGGTAATGCACTGGATTTGGTGATAATATCATAGTTAACAGCGTTTGGTCTTTTGTCGTGGCATCTAAAAGTCCTTAGGTACCTTGGATCTCCTGCAGACAATTCCCTTTATAAGAGGAAATGGAAACACTGAATGGCTGAATTGCCTGATATAACACAATACAGCACGATCTATGAGCAGCAGGGCAAGACAGGAACAAATCACAGCAGCTTTGGATCCCAGTTCCACAGCCCTAACACCTTGGTGCTGTGACTCCTGTGAAAAATTTGCTGATGGTTGACAGGAAATACTGCTCAAATAAATGCTGGTCTGCCATGCTATAGCATAAGAGTTGTAATTGCTTTACTAGGCTTTAGGCTCAAGAATGTTAACAGAAACTAAAAAAAAAGAAAGAAAAGGAAAAAAAAAAGAAAAAAAAGGGGGAAAAAAGTGGCGCCTTCTCAAAACCATGTAAAAAATGAATGCTGCATTTTTTATAAGACTGCCAAGAACATGGCATAGTCATGAAAGCAGGGAGAAGGTTGTAGGAGACAATCTCTGTATAGTACACTGGCAATAAAACAGCTTATTTGTTATTGCTTGCTACACCAGACTACATTTCTTTTGAACAGATTTGAACTGGCAGTGTGGTGTAGGGTTTCCTTTGAAACCACCTGGCCAGTGTTTGATCCCTTATAGCAGTAGGCTGATGAAGTCATTGCTAGCACTTCTTTCCAATGTGAAAAACAACCAGTTTACGTTCACAGTCTAAACCACAACCATTTCAAGCAGCAGAAAAGGGAATATCATACTCATAAGACCCTACTAAGTGCCTTGCCTTGGCAGACAAGGACATAGACATTTCTCTTTTCATCCCAATAACTGCAGACCATTGTGAACCAGTCTGCAGGGAAGTTCTTTGTTTGGGGAAGTTCAGTTTAAGAAGACTCAGAGTATGTGACTGCAGAAGGTTCAGTCCTTCTTGAATTGGCAGAACTACCCTCACACACATAACAGATGTTTCTTCTGCCTCAAAAGAGCACCAGCAAGCCACCTCACCTCTGCTACAGTCACCAGATTCTTTGCTCCTCGTTTCTGCTGATACTGGCAGTTGAGAAGCAGATTAAATGGCTTCTAGCTTATAAGAGCAGTAAGCTGCAAACAGCAGGAAAATTACTTCCAAAATTATACAATGCTAGTTCATTTTCAACCGTTTTTATAGAAAGTTTCCATTCTGGCAAACAAACAGTGCACTGTGCACTGGGACAGTGTTATGGAAACGTACAGTGAGCATGGAGATGTGCATAGGAGTGTAGTTTGTGAGTAACAAGGTGTGAGTGCTCTGAAAAAGTGACTTTCAGTTTAGCTGTAGTACTGGGGTTTGCTCTCAGGCTGCTGCAATATTTGCTGTGGCTCCCTTGTGCTGTCAGGGACAGCAGCATCACTGTGCCAGCCCTTCTCCACATCTCTCCTTCCTCCCTCTCCTCCCCATCACACCCTCAGTAAAGCAGAAAGTAAAGAGGATGACAGAATTATGTTAGAAACAGGTCAATGAGGTAAAATGGCAATCACTGCAAAATCTCAGCCACATGAGTTTCAGGCTTGGTTCTATTCATATTTGACTTTCAAATTCTGATACAGTCAGAGTGCAAAGCCATTCCATGTTTTCACTCTTTAGGAGCTTTCACAATATGGAGCCTTTAAGATGTATTTTCCACCTTTTTTCAGCTCCCAGATGAGCATGTGACCATATACACTCATCTTAAAAGTTCTAACTGAAAACTCTTACAGGTTTGTGAATTCAGTAACCACATGGCAAAAATGCAATAACTTTTTTCTCCAACAGACTTATGTAGAAGATTCCTAATACTTTCTCTAGTTTTTATGTGCCAAAATCTCCTATTAGAAGAGTCTATGCCATTTTAAAATACCCTGTCTCTTCTGACTACAGTCCATAGAGCACAGAGTCTCAAGTACACTGTCCAGCTACGGGGACTGCAGTACAGCTATTCACTGTGTCCCACGTGGAAGCACTGATCCTTCCTGCTGCTCAGGACCTCACCCACCACCTGCTGCTCATCACCACCGTCCTGTCTCCAGCCCATGGACTGGCTGCTCTGTGGCTCAGAAGTTGATGTGGTGTTTGAAACCCACCTGAGATGTGTCAGGATATGCTGTGCCCTTGACTCTTCTCTCAGTGCTGTTGCTGGTCCAAGTTGCTCTCTCTTGTCCTGCCCCAATGCAGCTCCCACAGCCCATGTTCTCAGGGATCTCCTGAACTGCTGTGGCCATGGCCAGGTCTGGGAAGGGCTCATTAGCCCTGCTGACTCTCTCACTGCAGACCCTGACACAGAGGGAGCACACTCTATGCTGAAGAAGCCTCCTGCTACCACAGGCTGGACAGGACCCTTCTCTTTTTTTGGTTCTGTTGCCTTTTTCCCAACCTGGAAATGAAACTCGAGATAATTTTAGTAAGGAGGTATTATAAAAGAGGATCTTTATTTGAAGGCCTTCAGGAGCAGTTATGGAAAGATGTCCACAAAAGCTCATCCCCACAGGGATCAGTACATATTTATAGGTTTGGGGAAATGAGCATAATTGATAAAAAGCACCAATTAGGAGGACAGGTGGTGATTCGATTTCCCCCCAGGTCAAGCCCCTTCTCTGGAGACCCCCTCAGCACTAGCTGAGCTTTGTCCATGAAATGGATCTTGAAGAGTTGTTCTTGGCCTTGGTTCCCAGGAGGAACCAAGATAGGATAGGGGCCTTGTACCCCCCAGGGCTTGGAGCTCTGGAATTTGTTCTGTCTTTCTGCCTAGGGAAAGGCCATGGAAAACTACTGGGAAAACTAGCTACTAGTACAATAGGCTACAGAGCCACAAATATATGTGCAAAGAATACAGAGAACATATAAAAGAAAAAAATGCAAATCCCAAACCGGCATCAGTTCCAGGATCAACACAGTGGTGGAGTGGCTAAATATTTTGTTATTGTAAAGTTTTTTTTCATGTTTAATATCTTGTCACAGACAGGAGATTTATGCAGTAGCATTGGGATGGGGATATTTGTATTAAATTTTTCTTGTGCACCATGTGCAAATGTGCTTGACTTAGAACAAATCCTTTAGTATGTCTGTTTAGGAGTAATGGTATGATTACTGCAGAAGGCAAGTTCTGTATCATGAAATCATAGAGTTCTAAAATGATTTGGAGTGGAAGGGAACCTTGAAGATCATCCAGTTCCAGCTCCACTGCCCTGGGCCAGGGACACCGTTCACTAGTTCAGGCTGTTCAAAGCCTCATCCATTCTGGCCTTGAATACTTCCAGGGATGAAGCACCCACAGAACCCATGCCAATGCATCACAGGGAAGAACTTCTTCCTTGCATCTGATCCAAGTCCACCCTCTTTCAGTTTGAAGCCATTCCTTCTTGTCTTTTTGTCCCAGGCCTTTGTCCCAAGTCCCTCTTCAGCTCTCTTGGACCTGCTTTAGGCACTGCAAGGGGCTCTAAGGTCTCCCTGGAGCCTTCTCTTCTCCAGGTGAGCACCCCCACCTCTCCCAGCCTGGCTCCAGAGGGGCTCCAGCCCTTGGAGCACCTCCGTGGCCTCCTCTGGACTGTCTCCAGCAGCTCCATGTCCCTCCTGTGCTGGGGACCCCAGAGCTCTGCAGGTGGGGTCTCACCTGAGCAGAATCACCTTCCTTGACATGCTGCCAACACTGATGGCCAGCCCAGGACAGGGTTGGCTTTCTGGGTTGTCAGTGCACATGTGCAGGTCATGTTGAGCTTCTCAGCCACAAGACCCCCAAGCCCTTCTCCTGCTCTCAGTCCACCTCTGCCCAGCCTGTACTTGTGCACTGATACGTGTGCAGGGGGCATATATAATTATACAGGGAGAATTATTACAGTAACATTGTGTT
Organism: Irena cyanogastra; assembly: GCA_013397155.1. Lineage (NCBI taxonomy): Eukaryota > Metazoa > Chordata > Aves > Passeriformes > Irenidae > Irena > Irena cyanogastra. Next base: position 552,484 of record VWZV01014155.1, on the reverse strand, counting down.
CCTCTAGCAGGTATGACTATCACTCACACCACTTCTCACTTTTTATCCTGATTTCCCCCAGTAACAGCACTCTTCATACACGCCAAGAAAACAACGTCCTAAGTGAAGTTATTGTCTCTTTAATGACCACAGGAATGTCTACTGTATTTAATATATTGCTTTGGGAAATTTGTTCTGCCCACCTCAAATGGCTGTCTTAAATATATCTGCTCAGAATGATGTGTGTTATATAAATAAAACTACACAGACAGCATGTTTGTCAATCAGCAAAAAAGGCCCTACACCCTATCCCAGGCACATGCACTTCGTAAGCATTGGTTTCCAACAGATAAATGTAATCAAGGTTTATATGCTCACAGAAGCCAACAGGATGGGATTTTTTCACTTGAAAGATCAGAAGAAAATTGTAACTAATGTTGTGGAAAATTACTTTGATATTGCTTTCTCAGTACAGCATCACAATTAGGTAGCAATGTGAAGCACAGGGAAAGAATAAATGAATAGTAACAAATCAACACAAACAGCTACTGTCAGGAGTACTTTGCTCAGTGAAAGTAATGTAAGCATTACTTAAAGTTTTATGACTGTGGATTTTATACTGGTTTAAGTAGTACATCAAGGTCTCACTGTCATTCTTGCTAAAGGACTAAAACAATCAAGAACAATTTCCGAAACAGACAGATAAAACTGAAGTACCAAAGTATTTTTATTAATCTTGTTTCATAAGTTGTTCTATCCTAAATTAAAGATGACTGAACACACTAACAATGAAAAATGTCCTTTTGGACAATGCAAAGGCTCCTATGCTGCTTTTTGGTGGAAAATGAGTGTCACCAACTTCTTTCCAGCCCTGCTGATGAGATTCCAGCATCTGGCAAATGCATTTTACTACTCAGGAAATACAAAAGCAAAGGCTAATCCAGTAAAGCTTTTCCATGCAGAATCTGTTGTCCTAAGTAGCTTAATGATACGTGCATTTGTTCAATTCTCTCGAGAGAGCAATCAGGCAAGCAAATTATAGCAATATCCCATCTCCATTAGAACCAGGCCCCTTTATGGAGCAACACTCTGAGCAGAGCCAGGGAAGGATCCTCAGCACGCCAGAAACGTCGCCCGTGATTGACAGATTTTCACAGGAGACTGTCTAGGAAGGAAATATGCCAACCTGTATTTTTAAATGAAATGAATGGATATTTTTTCCTGTGTTCTTTAAGTCACCTAATATGTTTTAGTGATAACTGGTATCATTTTCAAAAGCAATAGATATGAGGGGTTTCTCAGTCCACTGGGAGTTGAAAGCACTTAACACACATGAAAATCAGCCAAACAGAAATAAAAGTAATTGTATTGAGCACCATTTACTCAAGGGTACAGTCTGGTTCCTATTAACATAAATAGTAATTGAATGTGAGAATTGAGGAATTGATTACACACCTTTGGCAGCAACACATCGTTGGCATGTTTGTGTTTTAGGTATCCACAGCAATCGAGCACATTACAGAGTGAGTTTCCCTGCCAGGGGTAGGAGCTCTGTTCAAACTTGCTTTTATTTAAATATGCTTGGGTGTCCCCTTCTCCAGTTATACTGCTCTCAAAAATCACTTCCCAGTGTACTACAATCAGCAGTCAGCATTCAAGAGGTTTATGGCAGAGAATAGGTCAAGATGAGGGACTGACAACAAAAAAAATGGAAAAGAAATTGCACTGGTTTTGAGACCACACTAGGAAATCTTCTCTTTCAGGAGCAAAGAATTAACTTTTCAATGTAAAGTTACACATTCTTAGATGCATTAGAGTACTGCCTGCATTTGCTGTCCATACATCTTTCCCCCATGCCTAAACTACCAGCCAGTTTCAGTCAAGTATGGCCAGTACCTCTGTTTTTAATCTATAAACTCTTTTACATCTAAGCATACAAAAATTAATTGCAAAAGCATTGAAGGAACTAGTTAATTCCCTGCTTTGCACAACACTGAAGATTCATTACTTCTATAGTTTCAGCTGACTGCTTTCAAAATTGGTGTGTGTGCAGTAGGACTAAATAAACAGCATATTAAAGTACAGATTGTTTAGTGACATGGAAACAAGCACTTAACAAACCTAGACACAGAAATTAGCAATTAATGTAATTATTTAAGAATTCTCTGTGTTACAGTTCAGCTTATTTTAAAATGTTAGCAATGATTTTAAATAGACACAGTTGTGTTTGCTGTATGATGAAGATGTCAAAGGAATAAACTTTTTATGAAGCATTTGTTTAGTCAAGGGACAATTTCAGTGCATATAAGAGCAAACACAGGGACTGAACCCCAGAACACAGTGGCATTATCCTGAACAACAGTAACTGCACTGGCATTTGTCTGGGCTCTAAAGCAGCCTTCATTACAGCCATAGTCAAAGAGAAAAGGACTGTAAGGAAATCAAGAGATCTTGGGTCCTTTCACACTTTTGTGCCTCCCTTTTAAAGGAAACCACTGTTTCAGCTCACAATTTTCTAGCTCTCCCATCTCTGTGGCCTTTGTGGCTCTTCACAGTTTCAAGTTAGTAGTTCAGGAAGATGACATGCATATGAATAATAGTTATGAAAGGTTAATCGAAGTTAAGCAAATTAAGCCAATGCATCCTAAAGTATTTAAAGTTTCGGATGTGACTCATTCATACATCTCTTATTTTGCATCTCATGACACACTGAATACCATATGCAAGTAAAGGTAAATTCAGAGGTGTGTATTTCCAGGAACAGAACTTCGGATGAAATCTCTCATTTTCACATTTATATTGATATAGTTGGTAGCAAAAGTTGGTCTCAACTTTAGCAGAAACTTAACTCCATGCAGCTGGATCCTATGCACATTGGCAAAGGTCCCTGCATAATCAATTAATTGATTCTTGGAACTGGTTTTTTCAGCAAATTTTTTTTTTTTTTAAGAAATTGATAATTACCTTAAAGGTATCCTTCATTAAGAATGACATACCTTTTTTGAGGTATCCTCTGTGAAATATGTAAAACACATTGAGACTATAAGCACAAAATATTGACCATGAAAGGGCAGGTGATTCAAATAGAAATAGGAATGCTAACCTGGTGTCTGCTGATGAACTATTTCTTCTGGATCCTGCAGGTGAATGAAGACAACGAGCCCAACTGCTCCAAACAGCAAGATGAAGGAGAACATACATGTCAGCCTCATAATTACTGTTCTCAGATCAATCCAGTTCTGACCCAGGAAAAGAACTGCATCTGATCTCCAGGGAACTCTTCACTCATAGTCTTCGTCCTCTCATCTGGAAGGCTGGTGTAATATGTCTACAAGAAGTAAAAAACCAAACCCCTAAAACTTAGCACAGAGGGCATTTATTTTCCCAATACAGATTAGCAAATTTAAGTTCTCATTTAGACCAAATAACTGATTTCTCTAGTATTTCTTTTGTACAGTTAATTGCAATCATCCGGTCTATTTCTGTCCCATCAGTTTGTCTTTAATTTTATGTCCTTTTTTTTAACATGTAGAAAAGACAATGCAGCACATAGTTAAAAATTGTGTTTTGGGAAAAATGGTCACGCCATGACTGCAATTTTCAGAGAAATCCCTCTCCATAGTTTGCTTAGAATGCCTCCCTTTTTATCTTACTTCTCACTGATTAAACAATATGAAAATCATGAAGGGAGATAATGTGTGGGGAACAATCATGAAAGCTGCACCTTTGTGCTGAACACAGAACTGGCAGCTGCTGCTTCACATCTGAGAAAAACAGCCACACTCAAAGCAACCACCCCAGGTCATCCACTGAAGAAGCTCTGCAGGCAAACTGATTTCCAAGGCAAGTCCTGGTCACAGCGCTTGGGCCCCCTTTTACTGGCCTGGAGTGAACACGAAGGGAGAGAGCGGGCAGGAAGCAGCAATCTGTGCAGAGCCACAGGTACAACTGCCTCTCCTCCCCTGGGAGCTCCCCCAGAGCTTTTGGGTCTGTTCTGCAAACCCTTGCTGCTGACATTTGCTGTTAGTGCAGTCCCAGAGCAGCCCTGGTCCCACATGGGCCGGTGGTGTGTCTTTCTAAAGCCCTCACTGAGCACAGCCCTGAGGCCTTAAGCCCATGAAAAGTCCTGCTGGAACCAGCACCTGTCCTTGTATGATACTAGGAAGTGAAAAAGTGAAGGAATGGGAACCAGGGAGGAAAACTATTTCCAGTCTTAATTAACTAAAGTGAATGCTTCTGCCACAGAGCTATGCCAATCCTGCACTTTTCAGTAACACAAGGCAAGGTGCATTAGAGCACAGGCAGTGGAATTAGTTCCCAAAACATAACCAGATTTCTTAGTAGCAAATTATTGAACACAAGGGCTCAGCTGGAGTTCAGCAACAGGTTGCAGGGGTGGCAATCACTTTGCTTTTCCCATATTTTTACTGCAAATGTGACCTGCTCTAAAGGAAAGTTTTTGAAGCTGGTCTTCGGTTACAAAGGGGATTTTAAATACAGAAGGACTGTATAACATCAGTTTGTAGGAAGGATGGGTTGTGGAGAGGTGATGATTCAAAGCAGTTTGGTCAGGAAAAGTCTTTAAAGAAAGATTCATTCTTAATGCGCCTGGAATATTTGGTGTTGGAGCAACTTGTATGCTTTTCATGGTTTCCTCAGCAAGCTTTTAATTTTCTGTAGTGTACTGGCATTCTAAATTTCTAATATGAATCAATTGAGAACATGAAGTGTGAAAGATGAAGTCATTCTGTAACTCTGACTGATAATGTTATTAACATTATTTAGTGGCAACTATATTTATTCAGTGTGTAAAGCAGCCAGAGCTCCAGGCCAGGAACACTGGGGGACGCTTGTATCTTAAGCGAATGCAGAGCACTATGTTTTCTCTATGCATAAGCAAATTCAGCTTTATTCTCTGTTCAAATTAAGGCAGACAGTAATTGTGTATTCTTTTTTTCACCTTAAACTTTTCTCACAACTTTAAAAGTAAAACTGAAAGAAAATATTGCTAGGTTTCTCAGCACTAGCAAAGCCAGGTTATTTTAAGTCCTTGTGCAGGTCCATTTGTGCCTTTTGTGAATCTGGTATGGATGGACATTTGCATTTATTACATACATTTACCTTTAAATGCCAAATGGTAACTCTAAAGCACCAGAGGAGTCAGATTAGCCTTCAAAGTAACTTCGTTCCAGTTCCAGCCACTGCTGTTATGAGCAAACAGGGAACACAACCCACTCCCTCTCTGCTTCACTACAGCATTTGTTTGGCTGCATAGGCAGGGGTTTGCATGAATGGGCACTTCCAGCCAAATCCAATGGTGGCAAGGCCAGAACAACACCAAACTCACACCATCACTTTGTAAATCTGTCCAGTCTGAGCTTTCTAAGAATTGTATTTGCTTTCCTAACATACAGGATTTCCTTTTTGTCACCTAATCATGCTCTCTGCATGCCCATGGGAGGAGGAAGCTACAACAGGCACAAGGCAGGTGCCTTGCCCAGGGTTTTCCAGGAGGGCCACGATGCTGCAGAGAGCAGGAGGGGGTCCCAGCCTGGCAGCCCTGGGCACTGCCCCTCCCTGTGGGAATGCCCCCAGCTGGGGGGACACAGAGCTGGTGAGAAATGCAGAATCATCACCTGAGAGGCAGTAGCTGAAAAACATCCACCCTCAAATAACAAGGGGTTTATATTTGCTTAGTGTTGTCTTTAAAGGTCTTTTTTTAATGTATTATACCCTTGAGCAAATATGGGTTTCTAAAACAATTATTATTATTAGCTTAAAATGTGAAACCATTTTCCCTGGATTTGTTTTGTTGAAATGTTTTTCTTTGAAGTAGAGGCAGCATCAAGAAAGAAGATCCCTAGCCAGGTTTTAATTAGTGCAAGAAATGCTACAATAGCAGTTTTTTACAGTTAGAGTGTTTACATTATTCCACATCCTATAGAATAACTGTATCCAGGAATACAAAACCTTTTAGGTTAGACATTACAGCCCCTTCAGGACACCTCAAGATACAACAGTAACAAAACTAGGTGAAAGCATACATTTGAAAGAATAAAAGGCCACATGTAGTTGCATAACTAAAGAAAAAACTGCTGCTTGTTGCCTGTAGCCCTTGCATGTTTCTGCAAGCAGTGAGCACAGGAGTCTGAGAAAGAAAAGAGAGATCCTCTTCCCTCTCAGCAAAATTACTACCTCTCAAGAACACACAAACAGCAGAGATCTTTAAATTATGGGTCTAAGCTTTCCCCCTCCCTATTCTCCTGTAATTATTTTTCCAATCAGTTGACTTTAATTACCATGTCCTCTGTGAGCAAAGCTGGTGAATGGCAGTGGCTGGTTTGTAGATGCTGAGCATGTGCTTCCCCAGCACTCCCAGGCTGGTCCTTGAGTTACAGGAGCAGAGTAACTCTGAAAGCAGTTAGCACTGACTGATAAATGTGAACAAAGTATCCTCATTAAGGAAACATTTGAAAATACCCTTTACACTCCAATCACATCATTTTAAAGATGGATGAGGGAAAAAACCTAAGTGCAGCTTGACCTAACAGTTTCATCAGGCAGCACTTCCTCAGAAATGTGATGGATGCTTTATGTGGGAGCTCTGGATTGACCCATCCAGTGTCCCAGCATCTGGGGGGCAGAATTTGGATGAATCCATACCCTTCAACTCGCACTTTGCAGTCACATATTTTAACTGTGTTCCTCACAATGGATAATAACATATTTTTATAACTCTTAGCATCACCCAGAGTGCAAGCAGATAAATTTGCAAGCAGCTTCCAATGTGAACTCCATTTTGAGCTGCCCTGAACCTATTAAACAGATGGAAGAAGGTTCATTAGAATGTGCAATAATGAATTGAAACATCTAACTTCTAATTTCTTCTTCCTTATTACATTCCAATGATGGATAAAACTCCTAGTTATCAATTTCTGTTTTCCTAAGCTTTCCCATTACCATGGTATGTGACTGTCCTGCACTTGAAAGCAGCACAAGTTATGAGTGTGCACGGATAGTAATTAGCACTCAGCACTTTCCAGTTCAAAGACATTTATCAATCACCACAGTACTCCTATGAATTGTGAGCCAAGGAAGCATTAGCATGAGGTAAGAGAATGGGTGTTGGATCATTAATGCAAGACTGTTATGGAAAAAGATGTACAGTTTTAGGTAAAAAAAAAATCCAAATATGTTTGTGGAAAATACTTGAATATTATAGCAAAATTTATAGCAAAATTTCCTGGCAGCAAATCTTTTCTTTACAAACACAGAAGCAGAACTAATTTCTCCCTTCTCCCAAGCAGTATGGAAAGACCCTGCAAAGATTTATTTAAATCTTCTGACAAAAGTGGCTCTGAAAGCAGCACTATGTAGGTCTGCTTTTGGCAATCTCTGCCTGGAGGCCTAATGACCAAACACTTTCACTGTGAGCAGCTTGGTGTTATAACACTGGATCAGTCCAAGAAAGAAAACACCTCTGTTGTTTGATCCCTAGTCTGAGGTGGGTCAGCCAGGCTGCACTCAGGGTGCTGTCTGATAGTTCATGGCTATTTGTTCCTCCACGAGTATTGCAGAGATGATATTCTCTCCCTTGTCAGCTGCTAACAAGTCAGTGTGAAGAACAGCACTGATGAGATACAATCTAAGGGCATGATGTAATCCTTAGGCAGAAACTCAGGAGCTAGCCTTTGGTCCATCTAGAACTGGATCTTTCCCTAACCGCATTGATGCATCAGAGGAAAGTCAAATAAAACCTTGCAGAGCAAAGCGGCAGGATAAGCTGTCCCTTTTTCCCCAGGAAAAGGCTTGTTATCTTCAGTTGAAGTCAGTAGGAGTGTAGCATTTCTGTCTTAGAAAAACATGGTATCAGGGTATGCAGCTTTCACAGCACTGCCAACAATTGCTCACCAAGAGCTTGGCCCTTTGCAGAGAGCAGGAGGGACAGAGGGCCCAAGGCTGCTACAGCCCCTCATTTCTCTCTCTGGCTGCTCACCTGCAGCCACCCTGCACACCCCAAGCTGCCTGGCCCTCTTTGTAATTGGTGCTGGTGTGCTGTCACTCCACTGCAGAGCTGCTGACCAGCCCAGCTGAATTAGCCTGAAGATGAAAGGCACTGTGCCAAGATCACAGCAAAAGAGTTTTTTTCCTCTGCGGAACCAGGGGAAGGGAAGGATCAAGGTGTGCCAGAGACTGTAAAGGCGCAGGACACCTTTATACTCTCCCTTCCTGAGGCTTCACTGCAAAGTGCCAAGGCAGATGCCAGTGAATCAAGGAACACAGACTAATGCCAGCATCAGCATTATATATTGGTGCCATATACATCAGCAAGTCAACAAAACCCCCAAGTTCTTTGCAAATAGCGGAACTACTTATCCTAAATTGGACGATCACAAATCACCTGTGAATGAATGCAAATGCCTAGTTCACACACACCTGGTAAACTTCATTTCTCATGCTGTGTGAGGTTTAGCTGTCCTTCCTGCAGCTGAGAGCAGGCTGGTGCCTCAGAGCAGAGCTGTTTATTCAAAGGAGGCAGCAGGATGCAGGCGTTTTTTGGAAGCAGGGATTCAGCAATCAGCACCTGGTGGTGCTGTTGGACGACCAGGCACTGAGCAGCAGAGATCAGCTTGGGCACTCCTCTGGCTCTGGTTGTGCCGTTCCTGGGAGGCAAACTGGGGCATCCCTCTGGTGCTGTGGAACTCTGTGGAGCTGCCACTGTCCAGGTTCTGTGTTCAGAGAAACGCGGCAGTGCACGGGCACAGCCTCAGTGCCGTCTTACCCCAGCTAAAGCACACACCGGTAGGATTGCCAGAGAGAGATACTTTTTAATGCAGAAATGTTTTTCTAAGTCAAGATTTGCCTGACAGTAATAAAAACTACATGTTAAATTTCAGCACTCCTGTAGTTAATCTGCAGAAGTTTAATTGGGAGCTGTTGGTAGCTGGAAGATGGGAGGGTTTTTTCTTCTACTGGGTTTTGTTTTGGGTGCCCCAAAAAGGTATCATAATGAAGCACTTACTTTCTGCATTATTAAGATAATTTTACTTGTGTAATATAGTTAGAGACTGGGACAGTGATACTGGGAAAACAGCTGAATTAAGAAAAAGGGAATATTATTACTACAAAAATATAGGAAAAAAAATACTATTATTACTGAAGTGATCTCTTCTAGACCCATTGGCTGCTTCTAGAATGTGTGAGCTACTTCTCATTCTGCAGCCAAGCCAAGCACGTGTTTCCTTGTTTCAAAGCATTTACAGAGACAAAAGGCCTTCAAAGACAGGGCACTGAGTTTTCCCATCACTCAAGTGTCCAGTCTGTTTTACTCCTGACTTCTAGATCAGGCTTATTGTAACATTTATAGAAGCAAAGATTGGATTTACAAACATTATTCATATTCACCAACAAAACTAACTTTTTATAGGAGTTTTACAAAAGCAGAGATGGAGATACTAGAATTTGTATTATTCTGTATCTGTCAGCATTTCTTGGAAATAGGAAATGTAAATGACTCCTAAGTATTATGCCCCAAATCCTCTAGTTTCTTTAGCATAGAAGGAAACTACTAATCCTGTAGCTGCTTCCATTCATTAAATGTTCATCTTTGGGTGCTGTATTTTCTATCACTATATTCAGGCTCATGTATCAATAGAACAAAAACTTTGATTTTCCCCGAGATTTGGGAAGGACAAATTTGTTTCCAGGTGATATTTCAAATCAAAACATTTTGTCTGGCTTATATCAACTTCATATATAATCATGTTCTTCTTTGTGAAATAATAGAAAAGAAGCATTTGGAGAAAGGTGAAATACTAACTTTAAAGCTGAAACTGTTCAAAATATCCTGCTCCTGAAACAGTCCCAAAATCCTCTCCTGAAAAGATCTGGATTCATATTTTCAAATTAAACCTACTTCAATGAAATCAATAGAAAAGTTAAGGGTTTCTCCAGCTCTGAAATCCTTTAAAATCAGGAATGAAACACACGAGTGGAGAGGGGTGGCTCAGCCTGGTGTCCTTGGGACCATGATGAGCCCTGGCCCAGGTGGCCCCAGTGGGTATCTCCTGAGCACTGCCAGATGCACAGACCAGTTCAGCAGCTGGAATTCAGGAAGGGAGCACATACCTGCCTTGTGTGACTTTGTGCAGTGCTACTTTGCACTCTCCATTTTCCCAAGCACCACGTGCAGAGGCAGGAACTGGCACTTGGGTGAATTGGACCTACGGAGCTTGGGACCAGCCCGAGCAGCTGACACCTCCTCCCCCTGCTGCCTGAGCAGCCTCTCCTGCATCCCAGTGATCCTAGATGCACATGCTGAGCTGACCACCTCTGCTACCTGCCACCAGTGCACACCAGCAGTGTGGCAGCAAATCAGGCAGAACTTATTGCCTATTAACAGCTCTATTCTCCAGTCACTGGTGTCATTACATAGTTTGGCTTTCAGCATCTCTTCCAATTATGAAAAATGGGGAATTCTGGACAGGACAAGATTCTTGAAAATTACAGGAGCCTCTTTTGCTCATCTATACATCAATCCATTTATCCAAAAGAGTGTGGAAAGGAGGGTAAAAGGCTTTCTCTTACTCTGGTGGAAACTTGTTTTGTCAGTTATTAGTGGGTCCAGTTCTACTCTCCCACATACACCAGTGTTTCCTTTGGACCCACACAGTGCTAGAAGGGACATTAAAGCCATATAATGTGCCAAAGCCTGAATGTCAGCATAATTGCAGAAAGCTGTGGTATTGTTTTATGTAGCTGAAGTCAAGAGTGATAATGTATGACCCCTTTTTTCCATTCCAAAACCCTGGCAAATCTGCTAAAGCTGCTCCTCTCACTTCCATCACACGTTGCAATAGGAAGCAGGCACTTCTGGTTACCACTTTCATCTACAATTTAGGACCAAAAGGGACAGCACTCGGTAAACAACCAAAATAATCCTTTCAAAGTCAAGAAGATTTCTTTCCTATCTTTCTGGGTGCAAATAGTAGCAGTCTTCATGTGTTACTAATCTCCTCAGTACTGCAGCACAGCCTTAGCAAGTCAACACACACCTCTCCAAGATCCTTGAGGGCTTATAATTCTATTCCTAAACTAAAACATAATCTCAAAAGTAGTTTCCCTTTGAAATGAAAAAAGTTTTTTACTGTGTTTCAAATTAACATCTCACAGGAACTGCACAGTGACAGTGTAAACAGCGAGTGTCAATAATGAACTTGTCCAGCTTTTTTCCACACTGGAGGGAAAGGCACACAATTTGCACAGCAGCCCAAGCTTTTCAGGCACTGCCTGGCAGCAGGATTTATAGGCATGTTATCCACATCCAATATTACACGTAGAAATGTGCTGTGTGGAGAACACTGAACTCTTGTAAAATACACCAGAAAAGTTCTGGTTATTCAGTTGCCCACTTCGTTCTCATTACAGCCCAGTTTGAAATGCTTCCCTTCCCTCCACTTGCCTCAACCTCTCTTCTATTTAAAGTAACTCTCACATCTTCAAAGGGTTTTTTAGATTATTCCACTGTCATATAATAGTTATATGATATTATACTCTCCTTCAGTTGTCTTGCTTTGTTTGTCTATTCCATAGGTTTCCTGGGTATTCCAAATGAAAATGCCTTCTTTCAGAAGCTCAGTGCACCTGGAATAAGCTGGATTTCCAGGGTACCAAACAAGTGATTACCCCAGACATCCTTCCATCTTTATGCCAGTATGAAGCAAATGTAAATTTGAATTTTTCCTTTATAAATTGATTTTTCTTTGCAGTTTTAGGTGTGTTATGATAAGGAGGAAAAGATTACAAAACTTAAAGATTTTATAAGCAGCTGATATATATGTATATGTGTGTATGTGTGTATAAAAAGTTAATTTGTCCCTTTCCACTGGGTAAAAGTTTTATTCCTGTGTCACACCTCTTGATACCACGAGATTTTAAATAATTTTTATAGCAGTAATTTTGAGTGGTTTTATGTATATATACGTGTGGGGCCCTCTTCCTCAACATTATGGCTTAACTGTGCCATATATAATACAGTTCCTGTAATACAGTGCAGAGGTTTGTGATTCCTCAATGGTATTTCCTTTTTCTAATTGGACAGAAGTATCTGAATTGGAGAATCTGTGTCTGGGAGTCATAAGCAAGCAAAAAAAAAGAAAAGGGAAAACTGTGAAATGGTCCCTGTAACCTAGAAATTAAAAACCTTTTTCACCAGTGAGGGTGGTTTTAATTGTGCACTTGAGGAAACAAAATACACAAAAATTCCTGCAAAAGCAGACTCACACTGTGTGGGTTTGTGGTGATGTTCTTCTACAGGAAGAACAAAAGAGGCCTCCTAACCTTGAAATGGCACACTTTGCTGTGGCTGTGGAGAGGGTTCCTTTATTGCCTCTAGCACCTTCTGTAATGGTGAACATTTGACTGTTCTCAGCTAACACTGACTCTTAATCCTTCTAGCCAGGATGAGTAATTTGTTTCTTATTGAAATTTACTTTCTCCCTAATTAAAGATCTGTTTATTCAAGGTGCTTTTTCACTTAGACTATGCCTGTATGTCAGAGCTGAGATATTTTCTCTTGTTCTTGACTTGGGCGATTAAAGCAGTCAGTTGAGAAGACATATTCTACAACTAGATCTACTTGGGAAACTGGCTTTTTTGTCTTTAAAATGCCTTTTATATTTTGATTCCAAACGAAACTTTTACCCTAGAATAAAGCAAACTGAAACAAATTTTTGCATTTTATTTTGAAGTACAATTTCTAAACTACAGGAAATAGACTTTTTATTTGTATTCAGTGATTGTGTCACTGCAGCATATAAAGGGAATCTGCACTGAGTGCTGAAGGGGTGGCTGGCTGGGTGTGCAGAGGCATAGCTGTGACATGCCACCATCTACATGGGCTGGCCCAGACTGAGCCCCCTGCTCCTCCTCATGCTTTGTGGGACCAAGGGGAGATCTGTAAACGGAGAGATCTCCCAGCTGTGTATGAGGGAAGAGAAGGATCTGGAAACTTCTCCATCCCTTTAAGAAGTGAATGGCTCTGCGTGATGGTGAGTGAGGGCAGGTGCATGTGGAAGCTGGGAAGGCTGCAGAGAGGCAGAGCTGTAACATCTGGGGTAGAGAGTGCCAGCTGCAAGGCAGCGTGAGGGAATGTTCACTGGTGCTACACTGCAGCACTGCTCACACAGGGCAGTGAACATGTGCTCTACCCTTACACCCCTGCATTTCCAAAAGTTTTGCCTTTTGCCAAAGTCGGCTTTGGGGAAGGGCTGGAATCCCAGTGCAGCTTCAGCACAGCCGTGCTGTGAACAACAGGAGGGCATATGTGCCCACAGAGGCACGGAGGGACGGACACAGGCTGTGCCCAGACACGGGGCTGACTCCCTAGGAGGTGGCCTGGGCGGGTGAGAAAGGAGCTGCAAGGCTGTCTGAAGGTTCAGGGGAGCAGACACCAGTATGATGGTCACTGTACAAGGAACCTGGACTCCTGCATGTGATACACTTCTAGTTCATCCTTTTCTGCAAGCTAGTCTGCACCAGAATTTCAGACACTCCACACTTAGAGCAGCCAGAGGAAACACATGGATACCAGTGCAGCTACTCAGCCTTTTAAACAGAATGCAATTTTTGATACTGAGCTGTAATGAGAGTCCTGAATAGGCATGAATCTCTTTAAAATCAGTTCTGTAATGCTGGTACAGTGGGAGAATATTACGATTTGATTTGCTGTTATTCAGTTATTTTTAAGCACATTTTGTGTGATTTGTAATAAGAACAGATAAGGCAAGTAGCTGCTAGGCATACCCATGTGCTGTGAATATTGGAGATCACTAAATGCCATCAGCAACCTTCCTGTTGTTCCACTGACACTCTGTAGGAATGGACATACACTACTGACTCCACACGCTTGACATCACACCGGGTTTGTAACTCCATCCCTTCTCAGCTTCTGCATTCAGTGAGGAAAAGGTAGCCACTGCCTAAAAACTTCAGTCCTTTCCTCCCTCTTTTTGTTGTCGTGTGGACAGGCAGGATGGTGCCTGCCCCAGGAAATGGAACAACTGTCCAAGTATTTGTGACACAGAGTACTCCTCCTGGGGAGGGAAAACAGGCATTGCTCTCCCCAGCACCACTCTCTGGCTGCACTGCTGAGACACCAGCATGTGGATGAGTTGGGCCCAGACACTGAAGCAGGAAATCTAATACCAACCAGGGATCTTTTCCTGTTTGGTGGGGGCAGCCCTGTGCCACACAGGGTTATTCACCCCTTCCCTGTGCCACCTCTCCTGTGGGCTGACACTGATCAAGTTCTGGCTGAGGGCTCAGACAACATCACTGCAAACTCAAATTATCTGCATTTGGTACTGAAATTGAGGCCTTCACACTCAAAACAACCTGGAGGGAGCTAGATGGAAGTTTGTTTGGAACTAAATGATCTTTAAGGTCTCTTCCAAACCGTTATATGATTCTATGATTCTGTGACAGAAGATCAAAGAAATTATTATTAGTTTACTGTAATCACTCACAGTGTGATGGTTCTGTAACAGTTACCAATAGTATTGGGGTTTGACTATAGACAGAATGTTTTGTGCCTTATCCTTCTGTGCGCTTTCCACTGGGAGCCGTCCCACATAAATATTTTTATTAAGCTATCCAAATTTAAAATCAAGACCTTAAAAATAAAATAGTTACTGACCTTTCAGCTCATTTATAATTAAAATCTGTTCTAATGTTGTTCATATAAATAATAGATAGCTGTTTTCACAGATCAATGCCTTCTCTTGCTTTATAAGAAACATTTTGAAGTAAAAATTACTGTGCCTTTAAGTTTAATAGGAAAATTTGATGTGTTAGCAACTATGGGCTGATCTCTGTACATTTTTCAACTGTAAATTTCACTTTAAAATACAAACAATTATTAATATTGATTTAGACTAAAATAATATTGAATTTCAATATATTTTTGGCTCTTTTATGAATTACCCTGCACAGTCAGTGTGATCATGATGAAAGAGTATTTGCACGCTCAATTTCTTTTCAGCGAGAAATCTTGAAGAGTGCTAGTTGTGTTCAGGCTGATAATGATAAACACATGCATTCAAGGAAAATCAGACTACCTTAAAAATCTCAACTGAAGCATAATAAATTAATATTTCATCCTATATATGCAGCTCTTATATCAAGCTAGCTGAACTTTCATTATTAACAAACACTGAGCATTTAGTTAGAATGCAGCTCACCGCCTGAGCTCTGTTTTGGTTGTGCATCGCATGCAATTACAAAATGATGTCAATCCATCACTGCAATTTCCTGCAACTAAGCACAGAGATGAATATATTCATGTCCTAGGATGCTGGAAGACACCAATATATTTAAGTGCCATTAAACCCGTGTTTCTATGCTGTGGTTGGAATAAACATTTCATAGCACCAGTCATAGAGGGATTTGAGCCTTTCTTCTGATCTCAGCTCTAATTTCAAGGCCAGTTTGTTAATTGCTTACTCAGGTACCCCAGCACCTCTGCAGAGGCCTCATGTCTGGACAGCCTTTCCCCAAGGCTGTGGCTGTGGCCAGCAGGGTCACTCGGCCACCGTGTCCTCCTTACACCCATAGGAGTGGTGGCAGGGGGGTCTCCCGAGAGCCTGCGACGCGTGGGCAGAATCATCTCGCAAACAGAAACTCTGTTCCCCAGGGAAAACAGGTGTATTGAGCTAGGACAAAATGTCAAAGTGACATTTTTGTAGAAATGGATTTTCAGAAAAATTTAATTTCTTGGGCCCTGAAGTAGTGTTTTCATTGTGCTGGCTGCTATAACCTGGAGAGCTGTGCAGCAAGCCTGGGAACTGGCAAAGGTTCACCAGGAATGTGGAGGGCTCTAATCCTGCCAGCTTGTCCTGGCACATGCCAGAAGGACAGAGAGCTGGGGACTGTTCACCTCCAGCCGCCTGCCTGGGAAGCAGCTGTTAAACTCACTTTTTGCTCAAAGTGGAACTGGGGAGCCTGTAGCAGGCAGCAGCTGGGCCAGCCTTTGTTTTGATTCTCCCAGGGAAAAATGTATTTTTAAAAATTTTCTTTTTCCACATAGAAAACATTGGTTGTGCGAAAAGGGCATTTTCTTGCTGAAAAACCTTCTGCTGGAGAATTCCCCAACCAGCTCTTTTTCTGGAACTTACTCCCACAGACTGAAAATAACCCAAACTTGGTACCTTTCCAGTCATGTTACAAAAGCTAATGTTTTGCTAGAGTCCCTGGAGATGACAGAGTTGTGCTACTTATATTAAAAAAGGGGTAGTAGCCAGCTAGCAAGTGCCTGCAGGACTGGTTTGAATGCTGCTGGCCCTTAATTCAATCACAGGTAATGAAAGATTAATAATAAGGCACTTAACCTTAAATAGTGTTGTAATTACTTTGATTATAGTATAAAAACCAGAAAGCATTTATGACATTTACTATTTTTAAACCTCATTATTTTGGAGAGTGTCATTCAAGAATTTTGAACACTTGAAATCAGTAAAACAGAAAAATGAAATGCCACTGATTTTTCTTTACCTGACTCAGGTGCTCTCCAGTGTGATTTCTCCCTTCTATGGGCAGAGCAGTAGATAGGTGACAGAAAGTGCCCTTGAGTTCCTTCATTTGAGAGGTAATCTTTTTTCACCATTTTATGCTCAGATGCCCACAAAAGTGTAGTTACCTCTCTGTTATTTTATATTGTATTTTATACAGTTTTTTGGTTTTGATTAGAGCAAGTCAATTTTCTTGGCCAAAATGGCTTTTTAACAAAATGATACCTTTTTCAAAATTTATTGATAGGTCATAATTTTGTGACGTAGGGAATGCTTTCCTTGACAAAGAGTAATTCTGTGTCCTATACTGCCAAAATTAATATTGTGAATATTACTATAGTTTCATAATACATACATGTTGCATGGTAAATATATTGATACAAAACACTCTTAAGGACACCAAAATGTATTGATACAAGACCCTCTTAAGGGCTCCAGCCTCCAGGAAAAAACTTGGAGCTGTATCATGCTGCCACACTAATTGCACACCATAAAACCTCTCAGCAGAGAGAAGTCTGGTTTTTAAGAAGGAAGAGCATCTTTCCTTAAATTTCCCTTAGTTTGATCCAGATCCTGCCCAACCACTCCACACCTTTTAGCTAGACCAAGTTAAGATACACTCCAGATTTTGCATCTTTAATCTCAGCAGGAACGGCCGAGAGAGCCAACTCTGCACTGCCTGACAACGTGCTCTGGTTCAAAGAGGGCTCTGCTCACACAGAGGAGGGGCTGCTGATGGCAACACAGCTGAGCTTTACTGGGCTGTGTTTCCAAGGAAGTCCTCTCACTGGCCTGGTTTGGCTCAAGTTCACTGAAAGCAACTTCTGTCTCCTTAGTAACTTTCTTTTCAGACCGATGCCTCTACTCATCCTGGCAAGATGAAAACATCCAGAGCCTGAAATCCGTACCTTTTATGTCCTCCTGCCTCATCAGATGACACTTCATGGTTGTGTGACTCTGATAGAAGAAAAAACAGTGTAGGATTTGAGGAAAGTACACTTTTTTAAAGTCAAGTCAGGCTGCACATTATTTCTACCCCACTTGCAATTAGCAGTGTGTGGGCTGATCACTAGCACTAAGCTGTGGTTACAACCAAAACTTCACTGTGCTGCTCTGGGTGTCACATCTTGCTGTGAAAGTTTAACTTAACAAACTGCAGAAGCCAGTAGAGGAGCTCCTGTGGTTCCAGATAGCAATGTTGCAGCTCTGCAGCCCTCTTCAGGGCTAACAGTGACTAGAGTTTATGTA
Organism: Irena cyanogastra; assembly: GCA_013397155.1. Taxonomy (NCBI): domain Eukaryota; kingdom Metazoa; phylum Chordata; class Aves; order Passeriformes; family Irenidae; genus Irena; species Irena cyanogastra. The sequence continues at coordinate 534,692 of VWZV01014155.1, read as the reverse complement.
CATGCACCACAGGGAAAACGACAGCTTTGCCCAAATACTGTCTTGCTGTGTGTGCCTAAGAGTGGCTGGACCAGTGTCAGATCACCAAAATACTCAAGTGTAACAGGGAGGCTAAGTGCACTATTTTAGATTTTATTCTGGCTTTTCCCAGCTTTCAGTCCCTTACTTTTTCTTCCAAATCCTTTATATATTTTATTGATTGCTCCTACAGGTGAATTTTGCAGCCTTTTAAAGTAGCATCGTGATTGTATTACTGCTAAATGTTGACTACAAAACAAGCAGGACTTGAGACCTCTTCAAACCCTTAGTCCTGACTTAACCACACTTCCAGCACACACCGTGTGACAAGAACACTTTAGAGCCTCTTTTCCACATAACTAAACTGTAACTACAAAATCATAATTGTGTGTAAAATATTGGAGATCAGTAAACCAAAGTGAATCAAGAACACTGAGACTAACTGCATCTTATGGCTAATGGTTGTGATGCATTTGTGTTTCAAGGACCTGCTCAAACATAAAAAGAGCTATTTTGGTTTGAACCATTAGTGCTATCTTCTTTGTCACCTCCATTTATCTTTTATCCATCTTGCCTCATCCTTTTTTTTCTATTCTGTATATTGAGCAACTGTTCAGGTGTTTAATGTCAAAGCCATTAAAGGGATAACCCAGGGGACATAGGAGACAATGCAAACAGCAAGTGTAGGTAGTGAGCAGCAGCTGTGTGGTTGAGGAATTCTCAAGCTGAGTTGTGTATATGGTCTATTTCTAAACTGTTCTGAAAATTGTTTTTAAAAAGCAGCCTTATTGCCATAGACTTATTTATCTGTAGAGCTATGCAGGCCCTCAAACAGAAAATTAGGAGTCTACTGTTCAGGAAAATAAACAAGCCCCCAAACTGAAGACCTATCTGATGTGTTGAAATGGTTGAGCCATGTCAGCAGCATCACCTGACCCTCCCTTCTGCCGCTCTTCCCAATTTAGCTGCAGAAAAACATGAAGTTGGGCAAACAGATCCCTTTCTGCTAAATGTGGCTTGTATCACACACTCGCATGGCTGCTCACCACTGACTGAGCCAGTCAGTCCTAATGATCAATACTGTCTCTTCCCCTCACTCTTAAAACAACTGCTGAACCCAAACAACCTGAGCAGAGAATACACACGATTGCAAATGAGATGCTGAAACACAGGGTAGCACAGAGTGCAATTAGAGTATGGTCCTCTCTGAACTGGGTCCTTGTTGTTTGGCTGAGGTGCCTGGGAATAACTGAAAGCTGCTCCTTGCAGAAAAAGAAAAGGTCTAGCAACTGTTTTCTTGTGCTCCTGCCTGTGGATTTGCTGCCCTTCCAAATGTTATGACTAATGCATAAAGTGTTGCTCCTCTCCAGACACTCAACTTTTCGCTAGCTCAAGACTTAAAAAAAAAGCCATGAATCTGTCTTTTGCTGTAGGTCTCCAGGCGTGTAACCTTTACTGGATATGCCATGCTGGCATTCGCTGTCTCGCCTGCGCTGTTTATCAGCCTCGCTTACTTGCTGGGAGTATTGCAGTTTTGCAATCTCTGAGAACCTTCTGTGTTTACTCTTTGCCATCCTCCTTCATAACTACAAAATTAAATGGGAAAAGGATCTCTTGGAGAAACAGTCCAAAAGAGCCTAGGCAATATTTTGTGCTGAATTTCTCTCCTTGGACCTTTATATATCATTGGTGTACCTTGCAAGACACCACTGGGGTTTTGAAACTAATTTTCCATCATCATTAGCAAGAAACATATCCTCAGCTTCTTTTCATTAATGTCTAATACAAGACTGAGAAGAAGTTCTGAATGTGCACACTCTTTTTAACTTGATGATGCCATATGCAAATAATTAAACAAGGCAAAGAAGCAATGGTTAAAAATACTACAAAACTTCCTCATTAAACTAAGCAATTATCTGCCAGAAGAGAGACATCTGAACCCTCTCACTCCATACACATGATAAAATCTCCACATCTTGCAGCTGTTTAATTTTTCCCCAAGAGGAGAAAAAAAATCACATTTAATTACCATCAAGGGTGAGGACAACATGGTGGGTGCATAGATGGTGACATTCAGTTTGTATCCGTCAGTGAGGTGGCTGTGACTCTGCACGTGTTCTGTCTGGATATTGTATGCAAGGGCACAAATCTGTGAAAATTCAGTGGAAACATTAATTGAGTTCCAGCTGTCATGTGCTACTGTGCAAAAGAAATAATTCCTGAAACTCTAGGGCCATGATTTGCTGTTTGGTGGTGGGTCAAGTCTAGAAGTTAATACTTGGAGCCATCTCATCCTGTGTGCTGCATTACATTGGCATAGTGTCTTTGAGCTGTCTTCTCACTATACTTTGGGTAGTGAAGTGAGCTGAGGCAACGGATTCAGCTAAGGAACAGTGCATCAAAATGGAATGGCACCAAAAGAAAGTCATATTCATGGAGATACATATGTTTTCAAAGCACTAAATGAGATAAAATGCCTCCATGTTCTGTTCTTACAGTACAGTTTATCTATTTTATCACCTGCACCGTTCCTGTCACTGCAATAGCTGAGATTTTCCCAATCTGTAGTTGTGAAAACAATGCTGTTGCTTGCCGTTTACAGAGGTAAGGCTGTGGTACAGGAAACTGAAGAACTTGACTACAAAAGTGGGAAATTTGTAGACAAAAAGAAGACGAGTTTGGACCTTCCACAGTTCAGGTTAGTTTTTCAGCTACTGGAATCATCCTCCTTTTCCTTAGGTACTGGAGAATAGTGAAAAAAGTAGAATGTTTATTTTTGTATAAGAAAATTTGAATATGCAAATTGGAAAATGGGAATAGATTTTTTTTTAAGCTTAAGACCAGAAGGTGTTTAAATCTGCCAAGAACTCCAGTCAAGTAACTGTTTTGTGCTAGCTGGGATGTAGGTTAGTGGTTTCAGCAAATACACAGATAATTAACTGAAACTCCTTTTGTTCTAGCCGACAACATAAAAGCAATGAGAGAAAGGAAAAAAATCACGGGGGAGTTCTGTGGCATCTTGCAAGGTTTCCAGTGCAATATACACAGAATTACACTGATGAGCTTTTCTAGTGCTAATGAGGGGATGCCAGACTGACAACACCAAAATCTGATGGTTTTGCTGAAAAGGAACAATACGAGAAGCAGCAGCAAAACTCCCTTTTCCAGGAACCAGTGAATGGTTGTGAAGGGAAGGCCACAGACACTGAGTCCCTCTTCCCCTTTCAGCAGTGGCATGGCCTGCAGCACTGGGACCCTGAGGCGGCCAAGGCAGTGGCTTCTCAAGGGTTACCAAGACTGTGACACAGAAAAGCAGTTTTTTGGAAGGGAATCTAAGCTGGATAACTGCAATATATACCACTGTATTATCATTACATATTATCTGCAGTATATGACACATAATAATTATATATTACAGGCAATACATAGAGAGAATATCACTGACATTCCTTTGGAATGTCCCTGCAGGTGTAAATGTGTAGGGAGGGTCTCTGGTCAGTGAGGACTATGAGGTGAAGGGTTTTACCAACTTGCAAACTCCTCTCTTCCTCACTCCCTCCAACATTTGGTAATGGATTATCAAAACACTATATTCATTTATAGCAATACTGAAACTTGGGGTCAGCAAGATGTGAATTAATGAGGAATCTCCCAGAAAGAAAAAAGTATCTTAACCCAGCTTCTCCTGAGATCACATTCAATCATGTTAGGTTATTAGTGAAATTATCATTGTCCTTATCGTAACGGCAAAGCCAAAAGACATTTATTTAACACAAAGTTTTATAACAGAAGAAGCAGTGGCTGGTCTATGAGGTGCCCAGCAACCCTTTTAGGTGAGATCCTGAGAGGTGTTTTATGTTTAGGAAGGTTAGCACTACAGGGTAGACATGGTGCTGAAACTTCTGGAGAGGGTTGGGAGCTGGATGTAAGGTGTGTTTAACAGGCAGCAGCAAAAATACAAAACCACAGCTGGCAAAGGAACTTGCTGAGTTATCTTGCTGCAGCTTTGTTTGCCAAATAAGTTGTCTGTAAACCCTGCCATCATTAAAATTCTTCACGGTGATAACAGTACTTTCCCCAGAACACTTTGTTGAAGCTTGCAAATGGAATTATCTGCTACGACTGCTCTTTTGAGCAGTGTAAATCTTCAACAACAATCCTAGATAAATCTGTGATATACAGTGCATGAACACCTATTTTTATAAATATCTGTGCAGAGGAATGCTAGAGATAGGAAGAATAAGTTACAAGCAAGAGAATGGCAATTTAAAACATGCTCTAACCCTATTTGCTCCTTGGCACTGCTCTACATTAACCTAGCTCCAGCCCCTGGAAAGGCAAAAGTCACAGATTTTATTTACATAACTCAGAGTTGCTAAATAAGAAACAACAAAGAAGTGAAGCTTTGCAGGAAAAAAAACCGCATAAAGTATGAACAAGAAGTACTACTTCAGCCTCTGTGGCCAGAAAGATCCCAGCATTGGGAGTAAAATGCCATTTTAACAGAGATACAAACATCATGGCCTGACTGTAGTACAAACACCAGGCTCCTCGCTGGGGAAATCACATCTCTTTTCAGGTGAGGGACACCAAATGACTCTCTGGTGCCCTGTTAAGAGCCCGGTGCTTGGTGCTAGGCACCTCACTATGCACAGGACAGCTGCCTTTCTGCTTTAGGCTATGACTGCTCTTCACAGATCTGAAATTACTTCCCTGAATTTGGGTGTAATCCTAGGCATGAAGTGCTTCTTAAACTAATCCTAAACCACTACTGCATGTAAATGTCCAGAGCTGAACTCAGTGCCTGGAAGGCAAAGAAAATGTTTAGCAATGGCCCTTTAAGCACTCTCTGTCTTATACTTCACAGCCTGGCCTCAGATCAGTGAAATCTGGGCTGTTTAGAAAGGACCAGAAAGTTTTGCCATGTCCCATTGTTGTAACTCAGAAGACTCTGCTTCATCTTGCAGCATGTACAGGAACTGGAAATTAGTGTTTCTCTTCTGTCTCAACCCAGCCAGCTCTTCTCATTCTAATGCTGCTCATTCTAGGATGAAACAATTTGGGCAGGCAAAAGAACCTACATAGTTGGCCTGGAATAATGATGGCTGTCTTATTTTAGAGCAGGTGACAAAAACAATAGATCTTATCCAGATGGAAAAGTTGCATTGTACTGTCTAAAGTAGATTCATAACTATAACTCAGTAGAGAAGCTGTGATGCTGCTACACTGAGTTAGCCAGTATAACTTGCTGTGCTCTGCTATTGTACCTTCAAATGGGTGCAGAGCAGGTATGATCAATCCAGTCACGTGCCATAGAGCTCGTATAATTTTCTACCTGTCTGGGAGATGACTTTTGTCACCCCAGTTATACAACTCCTATGCAGCTGCTGTGCCTGCTAGATGTGCTGCTGGCAAGGGAAAACACACATATCTTTAGGCACTGGCCATGCTGAAGGATGACTGGTATGAAATATGGAATTTTTTTTCAGGATCTCCTTCTACTTCCAGCAAATAAGCAGTACCTATGGATGTTTTAATTTTTCACATTATACTGCTCTCCTGTGTGGCCCAGACTTTGTAACTACTGTCAACCCAAATGTCAGTTGGTATTTATTACACCAGAACCAGAGCAAGGAATTCCTAAAGACCTTAAGGAAAGCGTATTTAGTTTCTCATGCTCAAGAGAAATTTTGGAATAACTCCAAGTGAGGAAAGAAGATAGGATAAAAAATTTCACTTTCAATGAGCCATATCTGCACACACACATTTCCTGTGCTAGAAGGGCGTTTGAAGCGGATGGGACGTGATCAACCCCACATTCCCAGAGACGTACCAGCCCTTGCAATTCAGGGCTATGGCAATAATACTTGTATTGTATGCTCAGTTAAATTGCCCTTCCCAGAGGCAGCGCTCTGGCCTGCTCCGACGGGCACCAGCAAAATGCCACCTGAGAGGGAGCAGATGACACATCCAAGTCCACTGCTTCCTTACAAGCAGCTGGTAGGGATTGCTCTTAACCGAGAGCATTCCGAGTCCTTGCAAGGGGTGGGGTGGGCTGATCACTTGTCTTTGCTGCAGCCTGTTTCTAGCCGAGGCCTCGGGCAGGGCCAGCGGCACAGACCGGGCCGGGTGGCCGGGATTGCTGAGGGCGCTGCGGGAGGGCCCGGCCAGGGGGAGGCAGGCAGGGCCGGGCTGAGCTCGGGGTGTTTGCTGCAGGCGCCTCATGGAGAACAGGCTGCTGCACACCGTGATAGCAGCAAAAGCACGGAAGTGGAAGGCTGAGATTGCAGAAAGGCAACTGAACTGAACCCCAGGTAGGAGAATAGTGCCCGGACAGTAAAGCTAGTGAGGGAACAAAGACTAGGGAGACACCCAAAGTAGAAGAGACTCCAGTGGTATGAAGACAAGGGGAGAGGACGCTGTGGATGCTGTATCCGGACTGTGTCCCGCCCGGATAAATCCCATTCTATCTCCTTTTTTCTCTCTCTTGTGCGTAGAGAGTGATAGGGCAGCCTCGGCTCCCTGCCCGTGCGGTGCCGAGGGCTCTGCACTGCCGGGCCACGGGCAGACAACGCCTCCAGAGCTGGGCCTTCCTGGGATGGAGGAGGATCTCTGCTAACTGCCAGGTATATTTTCCGAAACATTTTGGAGTCTCTTGGACTGAAATGTGCAACACTGTATAATTCTCTGGTAGAAGGACATACCCAAGCAGCAGTCAATAACACAGCCCCAACACAATTGCCTCTTGTGTGGGAGGCTCTTGAATCCTTCCCAGTGTTTATGAAGTGCGTGTCAATTAATGAATGCATTCATTAATTATAATGACACAAACATATGAAAACGTTTAAGATAAATACTTGAAAGAGTACTAAGCCTACTACCAGAATGAAGTCTAAGGGTTCTCAGCAGCAAAGTGTAGTAGAAAATTGTGGCTGAAAGGAACAGATGTTTAAAATGAATGCTTTCAGTGTGCTGAACTAAAATATAATTTAAACACATACAAAAGACATATAGACTGTTGCTTTCAGCAACACAACCCCCCTGAAACACCTATACAAGTAACCTTGTTTTGGATCAGCAAGGCTTATTCTATTTATTAAATCAATAAGTGTAAAGCCCATAGACCATTTTAGTTATCAACCTTTTCCAAATGAATATCCCAGGCATTTCTAATCACAACCAACTGATTTTCATTATTTTGACCTCCTTCTTCTTTGACTGGATCAATAATGTCTGATGTAATAATTCATCAAATTATACTGGGAAAATTATTGATTCTTCGTGTTCACATTAGCTGGGAGAAAAGTATGTCAGGCTCTCACTTTAGTCTAAATGGCTTCCAAGGTTTAAATTAAACTGCATTTGGTATCTGTATGAAGGATATTAGCACTGTATGTAAAACAAATCACTGAAGCTGAAATGGATGTTTTACTTGCCCCAGTTCCCCTGACGCTTTTATGGCACCCATCACTGCAGTGTGTTTTTCATACCCTAATTGCTCTGTGAGATCTCTCGCTCTGCCTCTGCCTCCCACCCCGTGCACTGGTGCAGCATCCAGCAATGCTGTCTGACACTCCTCCTCCTGCCTCTTGGGGAGGCTCAACTCGAGGCCAACTGGAGGTTTTATTTAGTTGAGAGATGTACTATAGAAGTAGAAATCTTTCATGTAAATCCTGGGTGTTCACAAAAGGATCAAAAGCTTATGTGTATATGATGGTATGGGGCAGGATTAATATTAAGCCATGCCACGTTTTTAGGTGTGGGGTTTATTAGTGAAAGTAGTATTTGAAAGAGGACTGTGAAGAAAACTGTACGTTACATTATGCTGCATTTTCTAACAGTACTGTACCTGTGAACTATCAATGGCAATTCATTTAAAAATATCAAACCTATGGAAATCTAAAATAGAATAAATAAAATAAAATATTCTATTTAATAAATAGAATAAGCCTTGCTGATCCGAATCAATTTTATTTCTTAATAGCTCTGTACTGATATATTCTGGGGGGGGAGAGATGTGAAGAGGAAAATACTAAAACAATGTGCTGAGTCATTAAGTAGAATAAACCATCCCTTCCCCCTGCAGCTGTAATCTGTCACCATATCACTTATCTATTGCATGTGTTCTAATAGCCAACTGTAGTTCCTTTTTCACCTTTTGTTTCAGATGAAGAGACTTAAAATTGCAAATGTTTCTCCCCTTAGATGCAAGAGCATAAATCACGAGTAATACTGAGCTCTCTGCCTTATATTGATTCTTTCGTGAACTAAGCCAGATGGGTTCAGATATGAGCATGATCTAATATTCCCCTTAGCTTGATTTATAGATTTCTTTGTGCATTACCTGACCATAAATGAGTCTTGCATTATTTCTTGTGTGCCTGTCAAATTAAAGAAAAATACTCTCATTGACCTTTCAACCTGGGAGAAAAAAAAAAGAGTCAGAGACATTTTACTGCATGTATTACAGGGATCTTGGTGCTTACATGCCAATTAAGAGTGTGTGATTATGAAAGAGGTCTAGCAATTTGTGTTGTGTGTAATGATTTCATTTTCCTGTAAAGCACGGAGTGGATGTACTGACAGTAGCATAAGCTACATTGCAAATAGTCCTAGAAGAGAGAAGAAGAGGAGAACGATTTGGCACAATTCATTCCTTAATTTACAGAAATAAGCACTGATTGCAAGAACTGAAATGTTTTTCTGGAAGAAAATAATGTTCTTTAAAATGTGGGCCCAGCAAGCAAAATTGCAGAGATGCTGGCACAGAGGCGTTAATGCCACTGAAGGGAACAGGAATCAGCGTCTGCTGACCCCAGAGACCTCTTCTGGGAGCAAAATTCATTTAATATGTATGAAAAATAATGAGCAATGTATCACGAGCATATCATTAGGACACAACCTTGGGCTCTGGACTTGCAACCAACTTGAATGTGAGACACTGAGCTTTTTCTGAGCAGAGCTCCTGCTTAACCTAAAGGGACTGACCTCAATGACCCCTCACCTCCTCCCACAGGTTTCAAGTGTGTTTCTACAGCCTAATTAGCCTATTATCTCCTCTGTATTCATTTGCAAATAATGTTCAAATCTAGCAAAACTATGCATTACAAAAAGAAAATATTTCCTCTTTGCCATTCTTCAGTTTTTTGACCAGATGAAGTATGGTAAATATGCTCTGAAACTGCTCAGCAGAACAAATCCCTGTCATGTTCCTATTCAGGTTGTATCTCTATTCTCTATCAGGAGATGATGTTTTCAGTAAGAACAAAATTTTAGTTTCTGCCTTCTAAGAAAGAACTTTTTCAGTAAGTCTTTCTATGCTATGTGAGCATGCCTCAAAACCTGGCTGGTAGCCCTGGCTCTGGAAACAGGGAGACCTGTTTGTGTTCTCAGCTCTCTTTCCCATCCCCATGTGTCTGTGTCACCAGAAAAATCCTTTTTTCCCGCAATTTTTCTCTAGCTCAGATATGTTTAGGCTAGCCAATCTGCTCCTACAAATGAAAACAGAGGTTCAGGAATATTAATGTTCCTGTGCAAATCCTTGTTAAAGTCACTGAAACATGAACTACCCCATTTCCTAGACTATGGTCTTTATTTTATTCTTACATGGCTCTGCTGTGGCAGGAAAGCTTTTCTTAACACATCCAATTGGCCAAACAATGAAATGTTTTCCATCTGCCCAGGGATGCATCTAAGCAGTGTATCTGTTGTGGGGGCCAGTATATTCATGAGAGAAGGTCATAAGTATAGATTTTCTTTGGTTTGGATACTTTATTTTAATTCCTGTGGCTGATCACATTTGTTTATTTTTATTACACTAAGCTTCCAGTCCCTGAGAATGGGATCTGTGGTGCTAAGGACACTTTTATTATATATGAGACTTCAAGTGATAGTCTTTGCCCTGAGGAGCTCACAATAAAAATAAGCAGGCAGATAGAGAGATAAAAGACATGATTCAGCATCAGATGTAATTTGCTGTATGAAGCTGATCCAATTGTATTTGAAGGATTTATTTTACAGATGAAGAAACTTAGGCACAATGAAATAAAATGACTTGCAGAAAATACCACAGAAGTCCATGGCCAAGTAAAAACTAAACTCTGATTGCCCCATAGCTCCCAGGACAGCCCTTCTCTTTGAAGAAGAGGGAACTATTTAAACATTACATGTACACAACTACACATGCTGTACACCCCGATTTGTAGGAATTTTACAGACCTATGCAGTTCTGCCACCCAGCAGGTTTTTTGTAGTTTTTTTTTTAATCCCTCTGCTGTGAATAAGGCTGGCACCATCTCTTCTTTGTGAGCTGTTCTTATTCAGAGATACTCTTGACGTCTAGCACAAATAGTGCTTCAAAGAGATGTTTACTGCATAAAGACACAGAAAATACACCTAAATTTCCTGTTCTGGTCAGTATATTTATATGAAAAGTATTGTGGTGATAGATCAAAATGCAGTGATTGCTATTGCCCTTCACATAGTGATTTATAATTGTGGATTTACATCTGACTAAAAAGACTGTTCAGACTGTCTGGCTTGCATGGTAATAACAATAGGCTCTCCTCAGTATCCTTTTAGTATGGCAAAGCCCCTTCACTTTAAACAATTCTATGAACACACAAAATGAAAGTTAAAAACCTCTTGCAAAATAAGATAATTAAGTACAATCAGTGAAATCCTAAATCATAATGACAACTTTATCCAGTGTCAGCTACAGACACTCACTGGCTACAGTTTTAAGAAAAGCATTTCTATATCTGGTAAGCAAAACAAACAACAAACAAACAAAACAAAAAAAATGAAAAAGGGAAAAGGTGAAGGGGAAGAATATTCAAGAATTTCTTAATAGAATTGAGGGGCTAACAGCAGAAGAAAACTATTGACCCTGTGATACTATGGAGTTTTATTTCACAGAAAAAAATAGGATGCTGTAGGCTCAAAACATCCCGTTCTCTTGAATAACAATTCTCAGTCTGGGAAGTATAAACATCCACAAGTCACCTTCATGTCTATATACTATAAACAATTATCTTTGGTTCCCTTTGCTGAACCCACTAAAGGGTTTTGTTCTTCAGTTGCCTGGAAAAACAAATGTTCGAGGCTGAGGGCTGGTACCTTGCTGTTGTTATGAGCTGGACTATGGCATTCTCATTTAAAAAGTAAAACAACAGACTGACCTGTGAGACCTTTACTGTATAATGAATAGGATCTTAAAAACAAACTGCTTCATGGAGGAATTTTCTGCTGGCATCAGGACTGCAAATTTCTTCCTGCACTGAGGTTGGTAATGGACAGGCTGTGAATGTGGTTCAGGCTTCCAGGGAAGGAAAAAGCTGTAATCCATGCATGTCCCCAGAACTCTCCTCCCTATTTGAGTATTCCAAGAGCTTTCTTAGAACACAAGTCCTAAGAATTCGTTCTATGATGAAATATGTCTCAGAAAGGCGGAAAACAAAGCAAGCCAAAATTGGCCTCAAATTCCTGCTGAAATTCAAGATCTGGGCCATCCACACCAAGAATCCTTGCCATCTGTGACACCCTTCAGGGGGAATATGCTGTGCTCTCCAGGTTGTGTCTGCACAGCACGGAAATATCCTTTCTTTGCTGGACACACAGTGCCCTTATGAGGCAGTGAGGAGATAACCTGAGTTGAGCTTTTTTGGAAGTATCCATCACTGCAGTCCAAGCAATAAATCCTTCTCCTCGTCCAGCAGTTTATTCCATAGTAGAAACATAGATAGTGACAGAGAAAATCACTTGGATCATCTAGTTTATCCCTTGCTGGGATAGAGATGGTTTCTTGCATTCATTGTCTTTGCAGACAATACCTCACCCAAAATTATCACCTGACTTAAAGTCTGACAGAGAAATGGAATATTACTAAGACAATCCCTGCTCAGGTGCCTGGTTTATTGCTTGTGTAGCAGCAGAGAATGAGTACAGCTTACAAGAAGAAAAAGGGGGAAGAACTGTAAACCTTTCTCCTTCCCAAGGATACCATTTCAGGGGAGATGCTGAGGGAAGGGCATTGTGTCTGTGAGCAGAACTGTCCTGAGGGGATACTAATCTGTGAGAATTGCTGGAAATCACTGAAAAAGAGTAAGTGTAGTTATGGTATCTAGGAAGGTCCTAAAGGACTCCCCTTTCCCTAATCCAGGGGATTCTCTGAGAAAGGACAGGGAGGCCTTCCCCATCTCTTCCCCCATAGCATTCCCTATAAAGGGAAGAAGTCACAAAAGTATTAATGTCTTTTCTTTTTAAAATGATAAAGAGGATGATGCCTGAAGGCTCTGTACAACAGCTGGAAGCCACAGTTGCTCCTTAGCACCAGACCCGCTAAAACATGATTTTCTAATGTCCGTGGTTTTTTAGGGCTTCACGTGTACTCTTATAACACAAGTTATAATTTCATTTCCAGAAGGTGTTTGCTTTTGTAACATTCAAGGTGACTCTAGGACAAGACCTAGAGCAGTGAGAGGGAAAAGTAAGGCTTTGCCATACTTTGACTGATTCAAGGTCCAGCCCGTGGGAGACTTATCCTGTCTCTGCCACAAGGAATTGCTGTAAACTGTTCCCATCCTCCTTGGTGTCCTTGAAAGGACACTTTAACAGCCTGGCAGCCTTCTGTTCTCCATGGATTCCTTGGAGCATGGATGCCAGCTCCCCTTTCAGCTCATCTGGTTTCTTACTCCTGTATTTGAGTCTCAGCTCTAGGTCTTTTATGTTCCTATTGCATGAACAACTGGGTTGGGATGGTCAACCTTTTAAATAATCAGCTAAGAAAAAGGAGATATTTTGGCTCAAACAGAGTGGAGGTGGAGATGTAAAGCTGTATTTCCTGTCTGTTCTTGGGGACAGACAGGAAATACAGCTTTACAAATCAGTTTATTTTGCTTATTCACCACAGGATTTTGCCTCCCCTATAGGAATCTTGTCAGCACATGTAGACAAAAGACATGGTATTTTGGTACATTATGGTATTTAGAGCAGCCACAATATTTTAGAATCCAAATCATATCCAACTATCATGTGATTATATGGCAAACTTGCATAGCAGGAGATCCTTTGTGCCATGCTCAGCCCTTGACAGAGCTCTCACAAGCAATGTAAGTGATGAGCTCCTATTTAGGAACTGACAAATTCGTGTGCATCAATGATTATTAAAAAGAAAATGTCATTAAAGAGGACAGTTCAGTGCAGTATCATCCAGGAACTTGTCAATGTCTCTGCTGGGAAAATTAAAATAAAGTAATCTTACAACACATATTTCAAATATTTTGAATTTAATAATTAACTCAAAGACAGATGCAACAGCCCATATCCAAAGTGCATTTCAGCATCCATTAAAAACACTGATCGTCTAAAAGGCAATTACTTCATTGTAATTCTTGCTGAGGCTTGCTGGGATCTTTCATTTATTAAGTGTTTTATGAACTATTTGTTGGGTTTTGATTTTTTTTAATGAGAGTAGCAACTATTTAAACATAAGAAACATTATTCTGAACTTTAAAAAATCCAAATGTTTTGTTTTGATACTTGTAAGAAAAAGAAGTAATCTTTGTATTGGAAATTAGTTTTAATTTTGAAGATTTCTGTTTCAGTGATAAAAACGAAACACTCGAGTTGTCTTTTGGACAACTGAAGCAATTCTTCCCCTTACTGATTTTGGTTCAGCCACTGAAAAGAAAAATTATGCAGAGGCCAAATCTTCTGGCAGGAAGGGGCTCTGCAGATGTTAGTTGTTCACTTGGTATTGTCCTATGGAGCTGTCATGGCTCTGCTGACACAGAGTGAGGTGAAGTGCCAGTGAAATTGGCAGTAATGCTACAAATAAATATTTATAGAGTACAAAGATAGGAGATATTTTAGAAAGTTTGGCCTGTCCTTTACGTCAGCAGTCCTCATGTGGAATGCTATTAATAGTTATTGGAGGGGTTTTTTTCAATAAGTCAACGTAGAACTGCAAATTAGTTATTTTAAAAACAGTATTATTACAGGTATACTTTCTCTCATGATTGTCAGAACTGAGACCCTAATTGCAAACCCATTACACGCCCAGGACAAGAAGAGCCAGTGGTTTCACTGAATAAAGGAGTAAGCAAACCAAGGGACTGGTACTGTGTGCTGAGGGAGCACAAGGAAGAGGCTGGAAAAGCAGTGCTCACTGGCTGGGTTCTTGTGTTTTATGAGAGACACCATCAGTGCCAGGTTATGGCACAAGTGCAGAGATCTAATCCTGAGCACATCCACAGAGCCCAGTGTACTACAGTGCAGGAGGCTGCTTCCATCCTTCAGATCTTTGACATTGCTAGAAATCTTAATATGGCCCCATTTTACAAATTTAGGTTCAAATTCCTCCCTTCTTCTCAACCTCCCTGTTGCTCTGGGGAGCTGCAATTCTTTCACCATATGAACAGTTCACTCCCACACATGATCTCCATTTCCATTATGGGATACAACCTTTTCCTGAGGCTTTTTGCATTTCACATTTGTCAGGTGTAGATTTGTTGTCTAGGGAAAGCAACAAGGTGAGAGAGGCAGTGCTGTGTGGTGGAAGCTGGTGCTGGCTGAGCCCTGGGGTCTGCTAGGGAGAGCTCGGGGCAGGGTGGGATGGCATTGGCAGCTCCTGTGGGATGCTGAGCTGAGACAAGGGAAGATTTATCAGTACAGCCAAATCACAGTACCCAGGCTGGATCAAAATCATCTAGATGGAACATTTCTGCTTTCACCAAACTGCATTTCCTTCCCAAGAATTTTGTATTTCATGATAAGTTTTATAACTGAGATTTTTTTAATCTTAAGAAAACCCCAAATTTAGTACTTCCCATAGAACACAAATCCATATTTTGGTGATAAATCACAGGAAACTACGTTACTGGAGAAACGGAACATCTGGGACAGGTAGCTGATAGTTCTTTCCAAAATGGCAGAGATCCTTACACATGGCACAGGGATAGTCCTGAGGACAGTCCTGCCTCCCTGTTACCTGTGCAGAAGCTGCACCAAACTCATACAAAGCTTTTGCAGCAAACAAAAATTGAACTTAGGAGCCTTTATAACCAGTTGCCTTCTTTAGTCTTACTGCTTTCTGTTGGTACCTTGGCAGCAAAATGGAGAGTTGTTTAATATATTTTCATTTGCAAAATTGAATTTGGAGAGGAGAGAGATAATTTCATAAAGTAAACCAACATAAACAAAAATAGCCCTTCTGGGTAAGAAAATTCAGCTAACTGTGGGAAGTGCATGTAAGTCAATACAAATAACAGCCATCTAAAACCATGATGCTCTGTATTTCTAACAACCAAACTTCAAAAGAAGATGAAAACAAAGGAGGACAATGGCATGTAGATTAGAGAACAGAACATGCGGTGAGGCTGAGAAAGCCAAATTCAGACTCCAGTGAAAGAGATAGCTCAGGGTGAACATGACCACAGTCTAATAAGGAACAACAGAAATGAAGGAAGTTATTCACAGTCTCAGAAAATTGTAGGCCAGGGAGCAATGGCCGGAAGCTAAGAAAGAAAAAGTTTAGAGATATTAGAGGGGAAAAGAAGCCCTGAGAAAAGAAAGTAACAGAGCAGTTGAATAGCCAAACAGGGAAAGTGCCCAGTGTGGCATAACTGTCAGGCTTGTGCAGCTATGGCTGGAAAAAGCAGAGAGGCTTTAATCAGACACACAAGAGCCAGCTCAGATGGAACAAGTATTTCTTGGTCTCATAGGCTCTGCTCCAGGTAATGGCACACAGTGATACATGGAATTACAGGGCAGAGCCGCTTCTTTGAATTAGCCCAGCTGCTTCCTCTGATGCTTTCTCACATATCTCCTTTATCCATCATGCACCCTCCCTTCCCACCCAAATGTGGATGAATTCCACGTAGTCCCCTCTTACTGAGCTCAGCTTTCTGCCCTGCTGACAAGAGGTGTCAGGAGAACTGCTGGAAAAAGAAGCAGTTGTTACTAAGGCAAGGCCAGCCAAGAGGGCTGCTGATATGATGGATTATAGAAGGAAGTCTCAAAGTCACTTAAGGATGAGGAGCTGGAGGTGTGCATGTATAATGCCGATGATCATACAAAAAACTCTGCAACACTGTAAAGTTGGAAGAAACCACTGCTTCTCAGAGCACTGCAAAAGCCAACACTGGCTGGTCTCCACTGAAAGAATGAGATTCCCAGGGCTGAGCAGGACTTTGCAAAGGGAAGATATTTCCTGGAGGAAATTGTGGGCTCTGGTGGTGGGTCCCCTCTGCACAAGCTTCCCCGCTACTTCTTTGCTCTAGAAGTGCATGGGAATGGGGTCAGCTGGGTTGGAGACAGGCAGATATTAATTCTCTAACATGTGAGAGAAAGGTATCTCTAATACACACCTCACACTTCGTACGGTGTGCTAATAATAAACAACAGCAAGCTGATAGTCCAGAAGACACCCTGGAGATGGGATTCGGTTGCTCAGAGCGCGTGGGAGGAAGCAGGAAGGCTGTTGCTACCCACGGGCATGAGGCTCCTGCGGCGAAATGATGCACCATTATCACAGAGCTCACTGTTGGCTGGCTTCTAGTCAAACTCCTGGGCACACAGCAACCAGCACCCAGGGTGGTTTACAGCACAATTAGAGCTACTGCCAGAATAAATACTCAGTGTAGAGCACAGAAACCTGCCATAAATGCTGCCAGTTGTCCTTTCCCATTGGGGTGCCGCCACAAAGGTCTCTGCACACACAGCACTGCTGCCTCGGGGCCTCTCCACACACCTCACCTCTGGGCACTGCCCACGGGTGCAATCATTTCACTGTAGTTGTGTCACAAGTGAAGCAAAAAGCCAAACTTATTTCTCCTGAAGTTCTCCAGTGGAGGGCCACCATTTTTACACTGGTCCAGGGAGCTGATGTATGTTTTGCCAGTGGTGTCTTGGTGATGAGCACCTAGAAAAGGGAGTTTCTTGGGTTTGCTGGTTTATTTTTTACAAAGAACTACTTACCATAATTATTCTCTGATGTCTTCACATCAGGTAGTAGAAGAAGCACTTCAAAAGAGATACAACTGGGATACAACTGGGTTACAGAGAAGGTTTGTTTATGGTAAGTGCCAATCACTAAAAGTGTCAGATGCAATACTTTGAAGACCAAATGAAAAAATGAAGAGTTGTTTTTCTTTGGTTTCAAAGCTACATCCATATCACTTGTTTTGCAGAAAATCCATGGCAATCACTGGTGAAATAAAAAGTCTTAGAGACTTCTAAAATCATGATTTTAAAATTTTAAAAAATAATTTTTAAAATAATTTTGTTAAAAGTCATCCTTTTTTATTTTAAAATTAATCCCCATCCTCAGGAATCCAAATAGGTAAGTACAAACAAGTACTTTCAGAAGATATGTCCTTGAAAAATCTGGAAAGAATAAAGAAACAAAAGAGCTGCACAGGTCTGCTGTACCTTCCTCTAAATTGCTTTCCCTCACTAACTTTGCTAAAACAATTGCAGCTACTTCCATGAGCTCAAACACTGGTATTTCTGAATAGCTCTTTAACTGAAGGGAACTGCAGTAATTCTGAAGACATATCTGTGTTACAATCTATAATGAATGTAATCTTCAAGGGGCAATAATTTCTCTAAATTACACAATTTTTCTGTTAAAAGTGGCATGTGTTATAATCTGGGTTGTCAGTTCCTCTGGCCACGGACACACACATTTCTCAGAAAAGCATCTTAGGCACCCCCTGTATGCTATCAATAAGATCAGTATTAATGGTAAAACTTTTTTTAAATTTAATTGCATGTTAACATAATCTTCCAAGTTATTTTTTTCAATATAAATACATAGGGCACAACAGCTGTTTGGAGATCTCAAATTAGAGCTGTTTCGTGGCTGTCTCTGCAGAAAACGCCTTTGGCTAATATAATTTAAACCTCTTCTGTGAATGAATTTCATGCTTTGAAGCTAGCTAATAATTTCTGTCATTTAAGAACAACGTTCCATGATTTGCTCCTAATAGTAAAAAAGAGGAAATGAGCACTCCCCTGTGCTGCTGCTCCCACCTGCCCGTGTGCCAGAGCACTGCCCTGGCTCTCCCAGGAGCTGCCCTGTGCTGCCTGGGCAGGGGGCGAGGGCTCCGGGACGGCGCTTCAGCAAAACCAGCCGGAGCTGGGAGAACTTCACCGTGCAGTCCCAAGGTCACAGCCAGAACTCAGAAGGAGAACTATAAATTACAAAGTGCTGGACTGCAGCCAAGCCCATGGGAAGCTGTATTTAGCATATCACTCTAAGCAGCAGGATGAAACCTTAACTCCCTTTCAGACAGCATTTGAACGGAATTTGTTATAAGAACACTCTGATTGAAATATCACCAATTGACTTTCCACAAGAACTCGGAAATGGGTTGCAATAGCGGGGGGATCCTCTTCCAACCAGCCCAAAATGATGATGAGGATGATAGAGCCCTATCAAATATTTATGAAAACCAGATGAATTTCTGTGCTAGCAACACATGCTGCTACTATAACAGAGACCTCAGATAATCTCCTGACATTACCTTGAGCTGAGGTTTCTCCCAGTGTAAACTAAAGGTAGAATAACAAGCCGATTCTGGTATTTTGAAGTAAAAGTGCTGCAACAGAGGTTAATAATAATGTATCAGAAGAACACAGTGCAGGTAAGTGTGATGATTTGTTATGTATAGATACTACATACTGGCTGCCATCAATGCTGTAGCCCTCCTGTGTAAGGTACAGAATAGAAGAGCTTTATGTGAGCTGTAGGCTTGCACATGTTAGGAGCATATAGAACATCTAATGCTGTGGAGAGACACCAAGACCTGCAGGAATGGCAGCATACACAAAACGATATGGGCAGTGCTATTCCAAAGCATTAAACAATTACAGTGTTTATGAGAAAAAGATTAATTAATTCAAGGATTCAAAAGTAATTTTGAGTCCTTTAGATTTTAAATGTTGAAAAAAAAAAAAGAAAGAAATTGTTCATGTAAATTTTCTGTATCATAAAATCTCTGCACCTTGTCATCACACTGATAACTCCAAGACTGGTATTCAAAGATGTGAGATAATACTACTGGCATTTTGAAAGAAAAGCCCCTGCCCCTAGTCTGCAAAGGAATACTGGCATTAAGTGCTGAAACAGCTGCCACCCTTCATCTTGGCACTAAGTTAGGTGATAGAAAGCAGTGAAGAGATGCTAGAGAGTTTGGGGAGCAGTGTGAAGGCAGACGGTTCAGTAATTTATTGGACAGCAGCTTCCCTGGGTGGATCATACAGCCATAACTAACAGGCAGCTGTGAATTATTTTGCTAGTAAGTTATAAGTGACTCGTTAAAACATTGTCACAGGTCTTTGGTATTATTGGAAGAAACACGAACAATGGGATCTGAATAATGGTTCAGAAGAAAAGCCAGAAAAGTAATAAATTAGCTTCTGTAGTTGGAGAGGGAGGTTTTTGGATATAAGTGTGATAAAGTCTGCTTTCGGGGAAAGATGGAAAAAAGCATGTAAGTATTTGTATATCACACAGATGGCAGGGAAGGAACTTTCCCTAGAACTGGTGGATGTGGAAATCTCTGTTGGATGGAATAAGTTCTGGACTGAGGGATGGGAGGATGAAATAATGGCTGGTCATGCTCTGCCTTGCACCCAGTGCTGTGATAACCCCCAGACAAAGAGGATTCATCACTGCAGATTAGAAGGGGATTCACTCTTCTCTTACTTGAGAAACCAGGCAAATACATTTCTGCTACAAGAAAGGGGCTGCGTTCTGCCCGCTCGCCCTTCTCTGAGCCTTTGGCATCAGCTCAGATGAAGAAAATAACTCCTCTTCTGAACTGCAACACAAAGGGGAGATTCATGGCATCATCCTGTCTATGTGCCTGCAGACTCACATGCTTTACTGACCAGGATGCCACTTGTACAATTTCTTTCTTTATATCCTAGATCTTTTCACAAATGGATTTCGTGATTCCTGAGAAATGAGAAGTCTAAAAGTTCCCAAAAAAACAATCTGCTTTTTGCCAATGAAAGAGCAACTTCGCTTTTACCCCTTTTTATGCAGTAGTCTAACTTCTGATGTACTCTTTTGAATTCTGAAATTATTTTACTAATGCAGCTCATACTGATTTATATGCTCTAAGCAGATCAAGCAGCTCATGCAAAGAAACCTGTTAAAGTATATTAAATAATTATTTATGTAACATCTTCCATTAAAGAACTTAAAAGCAACACAAAAAATAATTGATCTTCTTTGACCTAAGTAGTATCCCCATTTCAGAACATAAAAATGAAGGCATATTAAATCACATATTCAAATGTAGGTGCCTGAAGTCAGTCATCTAAATATACACGTCACCAGTTAACTACTGCTGTGATTCTCCTAACTCTGAAGGGGATTGGGTCTGTATTTGAGGACCACACTGAATAGAAGGAGAAACCAAGCTCTCTCCAACAGTTTCTGTACAGGCATTAAAGGAACCCAGATTCAAAGACCAGGATGTCTTGCAGCTTTGGCTAAATTAGCAACTGTTAAAAAATAAAGCAACTTTTATTTAGCTCCTAGCTTTAAGTGGATGTCAGATCAGAGGCACTCAGGTTCAAAAAGCACTCAGAAAGTTTATGCAACTGATCCGGCCATCTTTCCCGAGGTGAGTAATGAGTGCTCTCTCGAGGATTGCCATTTACTCAACATTTCCTGACTTTCCCAAGGTTGGTTGCTGTATGAATGGCGGTCGGCAGATCAGGCCCTAGCAGACCTTAACATGGCTGTGCTTCTCTGTGGCAGCACTGCAGGCAGCATCAGGCCCCTCCTGCCTCCTGTCTGCATCCCAAGCACAGCCAGCCCCCTCTCCCAGGACACTGACTTGCACTTTCAAGAGAGGGAGGCTTCACTCTGATGAAGACTGAAAGATCGTTTATGGGTGCTCTCATGCACATTTCAAATTAAGCATTTTAAGGGTGGTGAAATAATTGCCAGGTTTGCATATTTAATGGACCTTGAGCTATAAGCATTCCCCAAAAATGCCTAGTTAATACTGGTTTGACAGTGAATTGGCACAGTGCTGGGCTCCGATACATCAAATTAGCATTGATTTGCAAAATGTTACTGAAAGATCTCTTAAAACCTGCCAGATTCCAAAATCAGTGTAGGAGAAGAAGGTCTCTCACCCCAACTGCTTTCTTAAAAGTCCTTTCTAGTTCCTCACCAGGGCTCCAAGGGCATTCCTTTCAAAATGCTTTAGAAATGATAATTATTTTCAAACTTTATATTTGCATCTTTGTTCAAGAGTGATCGATTCCTCTTGGTGTCTTTCTTCATGGTACAACTGGAAATCCTCTCGTGCTGGGTCAGGAGTGGAGCCGTGGCCGCACAGTGCCAGTGGAGGTGCAGCTGGACTCTGCACAGAGGGTGAGTGTTGGATAATCTGCGCTGCGGGTGCTCCGCTACCCCCCGCGGATGGCTAATGAGTTCCAGGTGGGATTTAAAGGAACTGGCACTGCCCCACTACGTTCCTCTATGGCTTCAGTCCTGGCAACTTCAACAGCTTCCCCTCTCCCTGCACAATATTAACACAGCTGCGCTCAGTGGACCCGACGGTGCTGGAACCCCCTCAGTAAACAGGGGAAAGCTGCCAGGCTCTGCTCCCTGAAGGGTTCACGGCTCCGCGGCAGCCGCGGCTCCGCCTGCCAGCTCGGGGTGTGTTAACTCCCCTGGCCTGGCTCCGCTCGGGGCTGCCGGGGCACGGCCCGAGCCTGGCCACAGCCTGCCACCGGGAAGAGTTTGAATTAGGCTTATGCTGCCAGAGGAGGAATTCTCCAGCGTGGCCTTGTCCTGGTTGGTATTAGTTCACTTTGCTTCCATTTTGCTCTATGGATTTTCAATAGCTATGATAGAACAGTGTACATTGAAACAAAAGTATTAAGATATAATGGTGACATTTTTCTCCAGAATTTTTGTCTTCATCTAAGCAGGGATATAAGTGGTAAGGTAACGTTCCAGTATCTATTAACAGACATTTCCTTGAAAGCGTGCTGTCACAGCTATTAAAATGTTTTACCAGCAAAAGTCATGCAACGCCACCGGTGACAGAGGCTTGTGACACTGGTTTTGATCCCCTGAAAGAATAGAAAATGGGAATAGACTGTTCGATGGTTGTTTTCTATTAGAGATGCATGCTGTGGTGTGGTAACTGAGGCAGCACATGCCGGCACCTAGTGGCTCTAAAAATGGCACTGTCACTCCTGGAAGGTCATCCCCAGCATGGCAGGGAGTGTGCTGCAACAGTGTCTCCCCTCGTTCCAAGCTTTCTCAGCTGTCTTCCCTGTCTGCTCTTCACCAGTGGGGTCATGCTGTGAAGATGAGATCCTGCTGGTCCTGCTGCCGCAGCTCCAAGGTTTCAGTGGTGGCAGCGGGAGCAGAGCCTGTGCCTGCAGAACATTTCCCTATGGAGTGGCTGCTCCAGCTCTATTGGCCTGCCATGGCTGTACCTCACAGAAACAGAAAACTCCAGCAAACATCTGTGGGATCTTGTTTGTGATTGTCCCCACCAGCTCCCACTCAGCATTAAAAACTGGAGGCTGAAGGGCTGTTCCCGTGGCTCAGCTGAAGCCAGAGACAAATGTCAGCTGCTGTATGATGACTAAGTCTCATATGCTTATTGCTCCTATCAGTTAGAGCTGTTAATCACTTTGTGCTGTTTCATCCTATGACATGAATTCACTTCAAGCTGTGAAATTCACCGTTTTTGCCATGACTAATTTGTGAAATCTGCCACCTTTCTTTGTGGTTCACGTTGTGCCCTAGTTAGGCATCATCTGTCTGATTAGGGAAGTCTGTGACTTGTTTCTTGCAGTTGAGCCAATATAATTTCATTCCCCTCCTTGCTTCTCTCTGCACTCAACTGCAATTTCACTGTCGCCTGTGCCCTTGGATGCACCGAGGCTGGAGTGGCATGGAGGCCACCTCTGCTGGGGCTGGCACACAGGAGTCCTGGCTCTCCTCCTCCACAGAACACGTGCCTAGGGCTCAGCCTGGGGCTTTAACCCTGGCTTTGCTTGAAGCTACCTAGGTCTGTTATGTTTACCATCTTCCTAGATTTCTCCCAGCCTGGTTGCTGCAATATTTTGGAAATCGTTTCCCACCTGCCTTGCCAGTGCCTTGTTTCACGATACATTCATCTGTTACTCTTTACATTGAATGTTGCTGGCATTACTAAATGCTATAAATATACCCAGTATGCCATAAAAACACACAAGCAGATGACTGGTCTTGCCTACAAGAAATACTATGAATTTTTCATTTTTTCACATGCTCTGAGCAAAATCCAGAGAGTGTTTGAGGAACATCTCCTAACTGAATCGGGTCCTAAATTCCTATTTTCTCACTAATTAGTTATTTCCTAAAAATATTTTTCCGCATTCTTAATGTCTTAATTGTTCCTTGAAGACGTTGCCAGCTCATCCATCCTTTTTCATACCCTCTTATAAACCCAGTGAAACATTATTTTAGTATTTCTGTCACTGAAATACAGTGATAAATGGTCTTCTTTTAAAATCAGTGGGAACAGAATAATGGATGTGCAAGAGAGCTTATTGGCTTGCTCTTGCCAAAATGGAGTCCTGCCATGAAGTTCAGAAGGATCACAAGATGCCCTGGATACTCCTCGTGCTACTCTTTTCTTGATGGTAAAGCTGATGGGTTTGGGCTACACAGTTTCACAAGATAATGATGGAAAAGCAAAGGAAACCTTCCATCCTAGCTCTTATGTTTACCATAACTTTCTTTTCCATCTCTCTTCCTATATTCTTTTTTTACCAGTTTCACTCAAAGTTAATCACCTCCCTGCCTGAAAAAGTCATGTGAATAAGATCAATAGCATGATTCCTCTTAACAGATAAATAAATGCACAAATCTCTGAGAATCCCTGCCTGTAATTAACCCTTTATCAAAATACCAGAAGAGGAGGTTAAGGAACAGCCCGAGTGCATGTTCATAACTTTGTCCAGCTGTCAGAAAACCTAATGGGCCTGATCCTGCTTCTGGCCACAGAGCTGATAGCATTTCCCTGAATGACCCTGAGAGCAGGATTGTGGCTGTGCTCAGCATCCATGCCCTTCTCTGTGTTTGCTGCATCCCGCACAGCAATCTCGCAGCCCTGCTGGCCCAAGCCACTTACTTACCCCCACTGCAGACTAATCAGATGGCAATAAAAGCTTTTACTGTGCCATCCTGTTTGTGCTCAGCAGAAACATAAAAAGCATATTAGAAAATTGATTTTTGGCATTAATTGTGAGCAAAGAACATTATACTGAGCAGAGATAGGGTGTTTTTTTTCAGGCAGAAAAATTCTATTTTAGTCTTTTAAAAGCGACTGTGGAAGATGCTGAGCTAAGCCCCATGGACACTCTTTTCAAATACCATAAGGCAAAGAGTAGTTACTGAATCTCCTCAGTCTTATTAGCTTACATAAACATAAAAATTTGAATAATGTTTAAAAAGCTAAATTCTCCAGATAATCCATAATCAGTAAATGTTCATTACTGAGACGTAGCAAGTATGCATGAGATTTCCCTAGTGGTATTTTTGTTGCACGATCTAAAAGGTGTAGAAAAATCTCCTCCATGTGGGGCTGGGCAAAAACTTCTATGGGCTCCTGAGGCCATTTGGCCACAGTGTGGATCTTCCTGGTCCCTTCAGGAAGGAGCAGGAGGAAATCAAAATTCACTGTCTCGTGTTACGGCTTTGGTGATTTATAAATAAATCATCCTCACTGGATGATTGATGTCTCCATATAAATAATTAAGTCTTGACCTTATGTTATGACACCTGCTTAAATTTTTTGGCACTTGAAACCAGTGCTTAGGAGAGATCCTTGACTCTGGATAAATGAAGGTGGGACTGCATTCAAGGAGAAGGGGGAGACAGGTTTTTGTTTACCCTCATTTTGTTCTGTTTGATTCCATCAGCTAATTGATGATGATTATTAATCTCTGTTGCCATCTACTCTATGGATTTAATTCCTGCCTGTGATTGCTGTTGGAAAGTTTGCTCCATTAGAAGCAGACTTTGATTGGATTTCCAGTAGCCAGTTTCCCAGATGTCCCCCAAATCCTTGTGTTACCTAGTCCAGGCACCTTACAATTATTTTGGTTGCAATTTACTTCGTTTGGTGGCAGAGCTCCAGTAGCCTGGGTGACACTGTCATTATGCTCAACCAGGCTAGGTAGCAGGTGTCAGCAAAAGTTTAATTTGGAAGCTCATGAATTCAAAAGAAGAGCTTAACAGTTATCCCCAACACAGAGAGCTGCTGTGGCCTGAGCCTAGAAAAGAGAAAATCCCAGGGACATGAAAGGAATTGATGAGACACCAGGCATCTGACAAAATGAAATCTTCTTGGGATAAACTGAGGATAGCTTTCTTGTCAAATGGTGAGCATCATTGATAAACAAAACTGATTTAGCGGCAGCATTTCCAATTTTCATTTCTGAGACCGTTCAGGTTTACTGTTCACCCTCTCTCCCTGGTACTGTAGATACAGCCTATTCTCTTAATAGCTGCAACTTTCAAATCTTGCAATAAAATACAAGAATTTCAGGGCAGGTGTCTAACATTAAAAAAACATCTTTGGGTTTTTTAAAACATGTTAATCTACATGCAGCATAAGTCAGCTACAGACAGAAAGCAATATTATAACACAATTATAATAAGGGGTTTTCCTAATCCTTGAAAAATCTCAAAAAACGAATGACACGGCTATGACCAGGTATCACATCATTCCTGACTACTTCTACAGCCAGCACCCAGGAATCCCAGACGTCAGCAGGGTGCTGTCCGGTTGCCCATCACCAGCACACTGGGGCTAACATACTTGTACAAAGCATTCTTTGCTGTATGTTTGCCGTGGTTTGAACATACCCGTTCTGGAGGGTCGGGTGAGGTGTAAAAGGGCATTGCAAGGTCCGAGCTGCCAGTGCGGCCGAGCAGGGGCAGGGGAATCGGGACGTGCTGAAAAGCACTACTGCGGGACAGCAGCGCCCAAAAAACTCCCTGTTCCCTAAAGATAGCTCCTAGAAAGTGCTTCCGTGTCCCCTCATACCGCTCCCGCTTGCACAGACTGAACTCCGGGTGAACTGGGTTTCCAGTCTAGGGAGACGCCTGCATTTATCAACTAGTTTGCTTTGGACCCGTTATTTTCGTTACAGAAACCCACGCCGGACCCGTACTCACGAGCGTTCAGCCCGCCGAAGCCGCCGGCTCCATCCTCCCCTGTTGGTGGGTCCCGGTGCCGGTGCCCCAGTGCTCGAGCGGGCCCCGCCCGGCTGCGAAGGGAGCGGAGCGGGCTGGGGCGGAGGGAACGCGCCACAGCCCCGGGGCGACCCGCACCGCGCCCAGCCCCGAGCGCGGCCGCTGCCCCTCCACCCCGCAATTACCGGCACTGGGAATTACGGCGCCGCGAGCCGGGAGAGCAGCCCTGAGGTCAGGGGGTCGCGCCCCCGGGGATGAGGAGGGGACGCGGGACGAGGAGCTCCAGCGCGGCCCCGCTGCAAGTTTGGTNCGGGAGCAGGTGCGGCGGCCTCCGGCGGGGAGTGCTCCCGGTCCTGCCGCGCCCCCGGCGCATCTTCCCTCGCCGCGGCGCGGGCGGGGCCGGCCGGGGCCGCCGCCTTTCCAGGGGTGCTCTCGCCTCTCAAGTTTGACACGTTCCGGCGGCGCTGGCCGCTCCCCGCC
>VWZV01014155.1:310510-507867 GCA_013397155.1 Irena cyanogastra | reverse complement strand
CCCCGCAATTACCGGCACTGGGAATTACGGCGCCGCGAGCCGGGAGAGCAGCCCTGAGGTCAGGGGGTCGCGCCCCCGGGGATGAGGAGGGGACGCGGGACGAGGAGCTCCAGCGCGGCCCCGCTGCAAGTTTGGTCACTTTCCCGAAGTGGTGCGGGGAAAGTTGGGGAGCGGCCGGGGCATGCGGGGATCCGGGTGGCGGAGCTCGTCCCGGGCCCGGGGACAGGGGGTCTCGCCACTAACCTGCGCCGCGGCCGAGCCGCCTCCTGCGCTCGCTCAGCGCATCCTCCGCGCCGCTCCCGCCGCCGCCNTCTCAAGTTTGACACGTTCCGGCGGCGCTGGCCGCTCCCCGCCGCGGCCGCCGGATCGTGCATTGTCTGCAGGGCAGTTCCGCGCGGAGCGGGGCGCTGCGGGCCGAGCCTGTGACCGCCCTGCGCGCTCCCGGCTCTCGCATCCCGGACCTCGGCCCGCGCGGCTCCCGGCGGAATATTGCACCCCCCAGGGGGCACGTTGCGGGGAGGGAAAAAAGAAAGGTCCCAGGCAGTGTGCGGGGGAAGCCTGTGCGCCCCTGCTGCCGAGTGTCGTCTGGGAGGAAAGGAGAAGGGAGGCTCCTCCATATCCTCTGCGTGGATACAAGCATCCTGCCGGGCGTCTCCTCCGGGCTGCAATTTGTAGAATATATATGTATTTTGAGACTGGTTGGGAAGATCAGTGGCCCATACTTGCATCCAAAAGACGATTGTGAACGCACACCTCCAGGGCAGACACAGAAGTAATTGGAAGAGAATTGAAGTGGTGGTGTCCTCGAACAACAAACTGGAGCAGACACACTGTAGCCAGGGCATGGTGGGCAGCAAGGTGCCTTATCTTGAGCCTGGATATGGACTGTGGAGTAACACCACAGAAGGGGCCTCTTGCACTCTCTGCTGGCTATTTTCCACCCTAAAATACAGAGAGGCTTTTCCCATATAACTGTGCAGCAAAATAAAGAGTCTCATGAGAGCAGAACCGGGGCATGACTATAATGCCCAAGAATGGCCTCGGTGGTGTGCCTGGCTATTGCTAGTGTAACGAAGTGGCCATTTAATTAGAATGAATAATGCCCCCAGAACCTGGCATCAAGGGATAAGCTGTGCTCTGCACCCACTCCTCAATTTAGAGTGTTGGTCCTGGAGCCAGGGAGCCACGGAGCTGAGCTTTGGCAGCCTGGGTGCAGCGGGAGCTTGCCAACAAGCAATGCCAGACATGCTGCCTTGAGTGCCTCCCACCTACCCTCACCTGACACTCTGCAGTGTGAATTGTGTGTCAAGATGGATCCTATCTACACCCCTCAGAATAATTTCAGGTGTATCTTATCAATAAACTATGACATTTATCCTGTGACTAGATTAGCAGAAATATATTATACTTAGTCGGCTCCCTGGCAATCAATTGTTCTAAGTAGGTGTTATTTATTAAAGTATTGATTAAGGACCCAAGTCTGTAGTCCTTAAGCAAGCCAGCTCATTGCTAATAGGATGGAATATTTAAATGAGAATTTTGAGATAAGACTTTATGTAATTCCATTGTCGTAGAAAAAGAAGGTGCATATGACAACTTTCCAGGGGAAGATACATTCATGCCACTTGGAGTTCAAAGGAAGAATAACATGTGAAAACTGCAGTCATTGCTTTACCTGAGCACCTTCTGTCCTGCTCTCTGTGGTGCAGGGTGCATAAGCTGTCACAGCAAAATAATAAGTCTATAACTGGGTAAAGTGAGTTGCATACTATAAATGTAAAACATTGCTCGATGTCTGTTGCTATGGCAGGTGACCGGGGAGAAAACGTCCTCCAAGGGCCATCTCCTGGCACAAGGAACCTTTCCTGCCACATCTGTGGTGGGTGCCTTTGTGAGCCGGGTGAACAGAGTGTGGCTTTGTATTCTTTATTCAGGTTGTGTTATGAAAAATGCTTTAAATGGGTGACCTTGAAAACAAAGCCCAAACAAGTGTCCTGGCACTAGGTCCATTGACAGCGAGTTCTCTGCCCTGCTGCCTGCAGGACTCACAATTATGTTTTTCTCCAATTTTGGCTCCGTTGCTTACAAAAGATTCCTGTGAATTTGAAAAATAAGGTATCTTAAATGAATTATTTCTGGGGGTTATTTTTATGTTGGGAGGATTGATTTTTATTTTTTTCCCTCTCTGTCTGCAATGAAACAGAAGGCAATGTGAATCCCTTTTGTTTACTTCTTTGTTTCTGCTCCTGACTGCTTATTAGCAGATATGTGTGTGGCTGTGCTGTAGTCTGGGGCTGGTTAGTGGCTATTACAAAGTTAGGAGGAAGAGCGACAGTCACAAAGCCTTGGTTTTGAGAGGGTAGAATGAACAAAAAGGACAGAAAAAAAAAGGGATTTATCTAGGAAAAGAATATACTTGGTAAATGCATATGCTAGAACAATAAAAGATTTTTATTTTGTTATTTCTCGGAAATGAGATTTCCAATTATTTTGATATTAAAGCATGCTAAAACAAAGGCAATATTTATTGAAGGGAATCTTTTGTTTTATTAGTTGCATGGACTCAGACACTCAGGGTGCAAAGAAACACCCCAGCATATAACCTCGTATTGTGATCTAGTGATGCTAGTACTGTGCTTATAATCAGGATTTCTGATTGTCATGCATTGCACACAGTCACTTAGAGTCCTATATAGAATCTAGTTTCTTTTAAGACCGGAAGGAATTGTTTACCTTTGCTTAGTCATCAGCAAATGCAACTTATATTTTCAAAATGTTTGGTATGGAAAGCTGGAGAATATTTGGAGGTGAGTGGAATTAATTGTAAAATTGTTTCTGGTGCTTGGAAACATGCAAAATGTTTCTGGTGGAAAAGACTGGAAATTATTTATCTTGGTGATTTGGAGCCTGTTATTTATAGCAATACTGTTTGAATGTTTTAGGAAAAAAAGATCATTTCTCCCAGACTGCCAATTATTTGGGGGAAAAGGTCAAATTTTTAAATACTATATATAGGAAAGCTTATCTTACACTGAGTCTTTATTCATCTTTCAGAAAATAGCACAGAGAAAAATGAAGAGAACATATGGTGTCTTCTATCAGTCACTCATCATTACTGCTTCTTCACACTATGTCATCACCCCACAAATAGCAAATGAGTGTGAATTTCTCCCTGCTGAAGGAGAGAAAAAACTGGTTAGTAGAGCCAAGTAAAAAAAAAATTAATAAATATTACAATAGCATCAACTGGAACATTATATAAAATATTAATGACAATGAGAATGCAGAGGGAAAACCCTCTAAACTGTCAAACAATAGTATCAAACCTGAAAATGTTGAGCTGGAGCAGAACTCATGAATTTCTCTTGATTTGATAACCAAGCTTGAAATATTGATGGGACACAGTCTCTCTTGCCCATTCTTTATGAATGATTCTGTGCTATTTGAGGTGCTCAAACAGACAGAACTCAAATAAGAACAGCAAGGAATGTAATGTAATAGTTTGTCTCTGGGGCATCCATAAAATCTTGAATTTCCTTTTTAAGCAGACATCTAGGAAAAATATAATTTTATTTAATTCCCTGATGTTGCTATTACACTTTAGTATAAAGGTTGCAATTGAAATGCTTATCTGCAAAGCCCCTCTGCCATTCTTGGTCTCTTACAAAGAAAGGTGTGACAAAGCAACCTTGGAGATAGCTGCTACAGGAACTTAATAAACCCCAACACTGGAAACATCTGTCCCAGGTTTGGAAGGGGTATTTCAAAACCATCCTTCTCAAGAAGGAGCAAAAGCAGTTGGGGTTTATGGGGAAAAAAGTATATATTCGTGTGTGTGTGTGTGTGTGTGTGTGTGTGTGTGTGTGTGTAGTGCAACAAAGCAGCAAATTAAAAGCCTCATTGGAATGTCTAAAGCAGATCTGGGCCGTATTGTCTCCTAGATCCCTAATCCTTTATTTCCTTTGGATCCTTTCCTCAAAAAGCAGCTCATAACAGGATGCTAATGCACCTGGAATTGAGCCCCATATGTAAACTACATGGGAGCAAGCTCGTTTGCAAGCTCCACTCACTTTGGTGCCCAGCTGAAATAGGTGTGTATGAGGTGCTTGGTAAAACCCTGGTTCAAACATCTGCCCATGTAGGCTCTTGGGCTAGAGTTAAGTTTCTTCTATGGCCAGTTCCAGGATCTGATTATGTTACTGATGCTGCTTTAGAATTATCAGACCTGACTGGGGGAACAGACCTTTTCTCTGAAGACCATTTTCTTAAAACTGCTTCACACAATGAGGCAGTCAGGGTGAGCTGGGCAGGCTGGGGTATGGGACAGCACCAGGGAGGGTCGAGGAAGAGGAGAAAACACAAAGTAATGCTAGGGATAGAAGAAAGTGGAATAATAGTGAATTTTCTGTGAGTTAACCAAAGTTATGATAA
Organism: Irena cyanogastra; assembly: GCA_013397155.1. Classification (NCBI taxonomy): domain Eukaryota; kingdom Metazoa; phylum Chordata; class Aves; order Passeriformes; family Irenidae; genus Irena; species Irena cyanogastra. The sequence goes on along the minus strand of VWZV01014155.1, from coordinate 503,436 downwards.
TATTAAACAATTCCATGCACTCTGGCCCTGGAGCAATGCCTCTGCGTAAGTAGTATCTGGCAAGGTTTCTATGGAGAGGCAGTGTCTTTTTCAGACCAAGAAATATCCATGGGACAAATTGTAGAGTACACAAACCATTCTTTAGGAACAAAATAAAAATCTCTGGAAAGATTATAGAAACCTCAAAAGACAGAACTGGAAGAGATGTATTAGATCATATGGTTCCTTGTTGGTAGAAGCAGTAATGAATTGCCCCCTGGAGATAGAGAATATCAGTTATTTCATAAAATATAGCCAAAGGGCCCAGAAGGAACAATATGGTTTAGACAGGAAAGCCTGAGAAGCATTTGATTTAGCCTTAAGTGAGAACAGCCAGACCTGCCAGACTCAGATTCCAAAAATGGCATTCCAAACTACTCTTGGGAAGCTCTCTCAAGAACTTGGAGTAACTGGGAGCTGGAGCTGTTGTGCTCCTTGCTGGGTAGGTGCAGGAAGGGATTCTTTCCATGGGACATACAAAGATGTGTGTTGAAATATTCCCCAGAACAGCATATAAGGGTGCAGGGGTTTGGAGTATTTTACTGCTGTTTTTTGTCCATCCTGGAAAAATGTTGGTTAAGATGGAGTAATTGCTGATGGCTCTTCCACACCAAACCTGAAGGTAATGATATTCTCTAAGGACTGAGTTGTTGCAGGTGATACAATGTGCTGTTCTAAGTTTGGGTCTTCAGGGGGTCTATTCAAATCTTATCCATGCTGGCATTTGGGGCTTGGGGCTCTTTTGGTTTGGCTTTGTCATTTCCTGAGACAGTAAAGCTCGGGGACAGAATTTGCGTGCCCCTCATATGCAGCTCCTTGCTGTCTATGTTTGGGCAAGAAACAGAGCCATGATCTATCAGTAGTGATGGACTGTTGTGATGGTGCTGAGCATGTTTTTCCAAGTGGATGTGTGGAATAAATCACACTGGAAAGATGAATTGGAGAAAAATATGCTCAATGTTGGCCAGCCAAAGTTATCCTAGTGGGATCATTCCATCACTGAAGGAATGTGTCACAGCTTTTTCATAGGTGGCATAAACAAGTTCCTTTTTAGGCTGCTGGGAACAGGGGCAGATCTCCTGGCACTTGCATTCACTCTTCTCAATTTTACGTGTTTTGTAAGTTGGTGGTATGAGTCAGCAGAGAGGGAGCACTCTGCAGGCATGTAAGCCTGCTCCTGAACCACTGTTCTGAGGAGTAACCAAAGCAAAATAACTGCAAAGTGAGGCTTTTCCCAGCCTCATGTTAGGCCTGACTCCTGATCCTTTATCATGGACCTTCTCTCTCTTCAGCATCTCTTGCCACCTGCTGCCAGAACAAACCTGTCTTTGGCCAGACCTTCCTGCTGCCTCTTTTTTTCCTTTCCTGCCGCTGTCTTTTCCCTCTCATATTACTATTGACAGTTCAACTCTTTTTTTAACATATAATATGAAGAATTGATTTTGTTCTTGGGTCATGCAGAGGGAGCTGAGCCTGTGAATGAAACCCACGTTTCTTTTTCTTCATTCTCCCTTTAGTTTTGCATCTGTCATGCTGTTTTCAATAAACAATTAAAATAACTACAAGTATTGTGGTCAACTGGGATTTCACCTAGTCTGCTTGCTTGAATACCCCCCTATGAAATGGGAATGCCATACTCTGGAGCTGCTCTGTGATCCATGGTTTCATTACGTGGCACCACTCCTTGTTTCTCCTGCACTCTCACTGTTTGAAATACTGAGAGAAGCAAACCAGGGGCAAAGGGGAAGCCATAGATTTAGGCCTGGCTTTGCATGACCTCATCTGCTGGGTTTTGTTTGCAAACCCACGGGTGCTTGAGATTCAGGTCATTCCTCTGAATCCCCCTGCAGTGGTAGGCGTGTGTGAATGCATCAGAGAGGAGAGATAAATGACTCACACTATGATCCATCTTTATTTCAAATAGTCCTCAGCAAAAGTGAGAGAGTGGCTTTTGTGTTGCAAAACCACGTTGATTTAATTTTTATTTTGCCAAGCCGAGTGTGGTTTGGGAATAGGTACTTTGTGTCTTATTATCTATCTATCCATCTATATATCTATATCTATATCTATATCTATCTATCTATCTATCTATCTATCTATCTATCTATCATCTCCCAGAGGGTGAGAGCAGCACAGACCTGCAATTTTCAGTTTGGCCAGCTTCTCAGAGGAAAACTAACAAATCAGTTCAGAGGCAAAAAAAAGTAAACTGCCTTTGTCCTGTAGGTTTGCCCCTGTTGTTTTCATTTCTGAGCAGGCATTGTCATCTTGTCTCATTAGAGGTAACACAAGCTGAAGGTTAAGAAGGAAAAAATCCCAGCTATTGACATATGTGATGCAAACCAGCTCTGATTTCCTTTGTAAGTCAGGAATTGTGGGAAACTGTAGCAGATGTCTTGTCAACTGGGGAATCTGCTGTTGTCCTTTAAAAGGCAGCTGCTGTCTAGGTGAACTGGTTTTCCTTAGAGCTAGAGCTGTGATGCTTCCAGAGTCAGGCTTTCAGGCTTCCCTGAATTTTGAATCACTAGAGCACCTGCAAGGTCACTTCCTGGAATACCTCTGGATTTTCATCACTTTGGGCCATCTGGACTAGATGAGCAAGGTGATGTCAGTGAACTCCTTTGTGGGCAACTATCTATATGACAAAGGGAAGAATGTTATGATCAGGGGAGGCAAAAATCTCAGGGCAGACTCAGGATTTCAGGTTTATTTTGAACCAAGCAATGTAACCTTTCAAATTCACAAAGCATTGTCAGCTCTTGTAATCCTTTATTAGTCTGCTTGGGTTTGATTTCTGTTTGTATTTTTACTATCTAGGGAAAAACAGATTTTGGCATCCTTTAGTCTGAACATTGTCAACTGTCTTTGTAGGAGTAAGGCAAGTAAGAATTCCTTATGTAAGCAAGATTTAATTGACTGGGCACTTAGGGAGAAGAAAAAAGGAGAAAAAAGAAAAAGGATTAGCTGTAGCTTGATTCAGGCACCCTGTCCATTCTGGAAATAAAGGAAAAGAGAACATAAGGTGGTACGTTTGTGTGATTGCACTAAAATAGCAGCTTGTGTTTACATTTTAACTTTCCATTACAAGGCTGCTGGCTGTGTAGCTGGAAGCACAGATTTGGGATGTGGTGAGTACCTGTCTGGTGGGCTCTGTTACCATGCCCCAAACAGCCAACACACAAATATTATCCTTTTGATATCAGTGCCAGCTTGTGAGGCCGAGACTTATGACACTGGGGATTTCTTAGTGTCCTTGCAAGTGCCATAAAATGAGAATATGCAGAAAAAAAGGACAAAAATAATGTTTGCTCTCTCTCTTTCAAGCTGATTTTCCTTGTACAGTTAAAGTGGTCAGTGACTCTTTGTGCTACTGTTAATTCAACACTACAGTGAAAACCTCCCTTATGTTATCTAGGGCCAGGCTCTGCCCCCAGGTCCATTTTGAGGGGTTTCTTAGTGTGTCAAGTGTCCTGTTGGGCTCCAAGTGTGATATGGTAAAACACAAAGCAATATTTTATAGAGTGTCAAACCTGAAGCACCAGCTGCAATGTAAATGCTCTCACTCTTGTATCTAATTCACTCACACTGATCCCTAATGTAGGTGATTCTCTGGATGACTTCCCCAAATAGTGACAGCAAAACCACAGCCATATGCTGGAGGTGCCAATGGCCTTTCCTTTTTAATAATTCTTATTCTAGTTACAAAGCTGTTCTCAGGGTTGAAGGAAATACCCTCCTCCTCCTCCTCTCTCCTAGGTTTTTGGAGAGATTGAATAAAGACCTGACTTTTGGCTGTCACTTTGCAAATCAAGCTGTTTCCCAATCTACACACAGTTATTTGCCCTCCTGTACCTTAAACAGCAATGATAGAGATCCCTGACATGAATTCAGTGATGACATGTGAACATTTTCTCATTAAGCAAGCCAATTTGCACTGGAACCTCGCTGCTCCTGCAGCTCTCAGAATACAGTAAACTTTTTGTTTAATCCCACAGGGTCCTTGAAGATAATTTCATTACAGACTATAATACCTTCTAATGGAAACTAGGTAATAGACGTACCAAGAAGTAGCAAACAGGAGATTTTGTGTCAAAAGAGAATTCAATTTTAATTAATCTTTTCAGAGTAATTCAATTGAGTCTTCAGGAGGAACCTATTTCTGCTTTTCCCTACAGTTCCCTACACTGATTCTGTGTATTTTAAATCTGTAACTCAGTAGTCCAAGAGCATAGCTAAATAACAAGCAAAAGATACATATTAGACCACAACCTGGGCAATTTGCTTGTATACAAGGATTGCATCTTTTCCTTTTAGCAGGACTAGTGTGTTGTGGTGAGAACAGTAAGATCTTTGTGGTTTTCCTGTGTCTCATTCTCTCTTCTTCCCCCCCCCAACAGTGCCTGCACAGGTGTACGTGTATCCACATGCATGTATGTAAATATTCTGTTGTTTTTCTTCAACAAGAAGACTAACCTTTTTGACTCTTAATTTAAACATGAGCATTTCTTTGTTACTTCCTCTGCATCCCTTTAGCAGTGCAAGAAAGAGCCCAGTGTCAGCAGGACAGGTGCAGTATATGTGTGTTTAGTCTCTGCCTGTATCTACAACCTCTAGAGCCAAATGTCATAATTCACACATGAGTGTCAGCCAGTTAGAAATGGTTCTCTTTAAAATGGAAAGAAAATACAGAGAATGTATAAACATGTAGCCCTTCTAGCTAGTTCTCTCCTGACCTCTGAACAACTGATTTCTCAGGTTTGATTTTCACTTTGTTTAGGGTTGAAAAAAAGGATTTCTTGCCACGACTCTGATTTTTGATTGCTTTCAATTAAAGCACTTTTATTTCTTAGAGGATATTCCATTGGCCACGAAGGGAACACATCACCCAGATGTGCTCTGCCCTCATCCAGCTGGGGAGGGCCTATCCGAAAAGGATGTGGTTAGAAGGTAGGTTGGGATTCACTTGCTGTAAGTGTAAAAGGTACAAAATCATGTCATCCCAGAGCAGTAGTTATTTCCTGATGCCCATTTTATGCAGAAGTATCTGAAGGTTTACCACAAAAGTGTTGGCCAAGTGTGTGCAGGGAGGCCCCACATCTGTGGGACAATGCACAGTTCTGAGCACAGAGCCAAGTGCAGAACGTGCTCCCTCTCCCTCTCTGATTCCTGCTGTAGCCTGTAATAGAAAATAAATTAATGTTCTCATTTTAATTTTAGGCAAGGGAGAGTGACATATATTGCTTATCTGGCAATGCAGGGTGTCCATATCAACTCTGGCAGAGTAGGGAACACGCCGGCCACCAGGGACTGCTCTGCAGAATGGGGGCCTGATGGAAGGTGTGCACTGCAGCTATTGAATTGGGTGCTGCAAACCAGGCTCTAAATACCCAATTTATTTCTCATTTAATTCTCCCCTTAGCTTTATTTAAAATTGTTTTGATAATGGGAGGCATTTGGCTCTGGGAATTTAGCACGGGGAGATGAGAACACGGAGAGTTTGATTTGCTGTTTCTGTAAGTATATATAGTATTGCTCTTGTTGTACAGTGCAGCTTGAATTCAGATGCACTGCTTCCCCTCAGCGCAGTGGGTAATACATCTAGCCAGAAAGCATCACTAGAATGGGGCAGGGAGAAAAAAGAGAAGCAAAGAGTTGAAGGGAAGAGGGTAAAAAGAAAAATGGATCAATAAAAAATGGGGAAAAATAGTAAAGGGGATAAGAGTGGTAAACAAAAATGAAGGGATAGGGCATATGTTAGAAAAAGAACAGGAGAATGTGAAGTGGCTTGAGGATGCTGGGAAACCTCATCCTTTCAAAAAATGAGACTCTGGGAACCAGAGTAAGGCTTGATGTTAGAGCATTCCCTTGCAGGCTGAGCAATGGCAGGGGTGAGAAGAAAAGCTTAAAAGGAAATTGAGGAGAAGAAAGAGAGAGTGCTTTAGAAAGTGGATGCCATTGGTAATGAGAAGGGAGGCGGTGCTGCTTTCTCCTGGGGTGCAGAGATGCTGATTGTCCTGCTGGGGTTGTGAGGGATACAGATGCACAGCTGGACCTACCACCAGAACTCCCCGATTTCCAATAAACACACTGGAAGAACTTGACTGTATTGTACTTAAGGGCTATTTATTTGACCTGTTCTAGAAACTTGCTTTTCATTAAGGGAAGAGAAAAGGTGAATCTGAGATAATAGCCTAATTTATAAAAGAAAGTATCTTTCCCTCAGCATTTTTAACAAAGGAGTCAAACGGAAGCAGAGAGGGCTGCAGGAGGAAGCCCCATGTGTCCACTGAGCCAGCAAATAGTTTGACCCAGCAGCTATTAGTGTTTATTTTGGGGCACTTTTGAAATGTCTGTTTCAAGGCACAGGTCTGCAGGAGCAGGGGCTGCCCAGGCTCCTGGCACTGGCTGGCTGGGGTGGTTTTGCATGGGAGGTATTTACAGAAGTGATGCAAAGCCTCTAGCTACTGCAAAAGCTGTACACGCTTCTGTGAAAAACACATGTTAAAGACAAAAGAAACCTGGGAACTTTTTTACTATTTGTGAAGAGAAACACAAGAGAACTGTTTTCTTGTAGAGAAGTCTCCGTAACATTAACAAGAGAGATTTCTCTCCCTAAGTGAACTAAAGAAAGACTATTCTAGACGTAGTAAACTGACTAAAATTTTAAGTTTTATTTCTTCACATTGTCACTGAGAAATAAAAGGTTGTAAGGGGGAGAGAAGTATTCTAAAAGTTTTGTTCTGGTTGTTATTACTCTTTCTTTTAGTTACTGTTAATAAACTTTTCTTTATACCCTTTTAAAGTTTTAAGGCTGCTTTACCTTCCTCCTAGTCCTACCTCACAGCAAAAAATAGGTAAGTACATCCTAGTGAGGGCACTGGTGACTGGCCAGCACTGAACCCAGCACACTCATTGGTGCATTGGCTGGGAAATCTCAAATTAACCAACCAAAACCACTCCACTGGCACTGAGACCCAGAGTCACTGCTGGAGCTGTCCCAGCAGGGACCAGTCATGGGAAGTGTCCCTAGAGGCAGTCCCTGCACAGGCAGTGACACCCCGACACCTAGCAGGTGTGACAGCACACGGTGCAGCTCTGTTGACAAGCTCCTGGGGTGGGCCTGTGCACCTGCAGGTGTTGCTAGAGGCTGTAATTGGATTTATCAAGGCCTTGGGCTCCCCTGCCCAGGGCTCCTGTGGGCCCAGGGAACCAGGCTGTGCCCTGGCTGTGCCCGTGTGTGTGGGCACGTCAGCCCTCACTTTCTGTCCTGGCACTCATGCTGCCATGCAGGGAGCACAGCTGATGCCTGCACAGAGGAGAGAGAAGGGTGGGTTGTGATGTACAGCAAATGCCTGGGGTTGTCTCTTTTGACCACACAAAGAGCTGCGTCTCTTGAAAGCAAAACAGATCAACAAAGGTTAGGATTCTGTGTTCAGTTGCTTTAATTCCTGTGGGGATACTTGGATTGAGGAAAACTCAGTAAAAATATAAAAACTTGGCAATATTCCTGAATGATTCTCCAGAAATGTGCTTAGGAAATTAGATAATTATAGGGAACCCAAAGGAAGACCACAGCAGTGTTCAGAGCACTCCATGACAGGCTGCAAATAGGAGCCATCTTTTTCTTAAATCAAAGTGATGAAGAAATACTAGGAAAATCTGTATATATTTGATGCCATTGTATGGTATGGCTAGCGTCTCATCTGCTACCTGTTAAGGAGCAATGTTTAGTTACAGCTTCCTATTTACTGCCATCCTTTTCTATTTGAGCATGTGTAATTTAAAATCATTTGAAAAACTAGCAGAGTGAAACAAACTGACTGAAGCACACTAGGTTATTTCCTTAGAATTTGGCCTTTAAGGGCATGCAGAAAGGGGCTTGCTTAATTTCCTTCAGGTAGTCTTTGATTTTGCACAGTTCCTTTGAGTCCATTTTCATAAGAAATTGTCTTGGGAAGGTAAAAGGAGGAGAGGGGCAAGTCCCCCTCAGTGTGCCACAGGGACAGGGGGGTGGCACCAGCGCTGCATTTGGCCCTGTTTGTGAAGGAACATTTCCAAAGATGCTGTGTGTACTGAGCAGGGATAAAATGAAGAACCATGTCAGTCCTGTAATTTTTGCAGAATAAAGAGGCTTCCTCTCCCCCCCACCCCCATCTCACAAGCATTTGGCTTAAAGTGTGCTCTGAGTCAGTAGCCAGGTGGCTGGTAGGAAGCACAGAGCTCCTGTCCCTGCCAGGGAGGGAGGCCAGTGCTGCTCAAAGCCCTTTCTGTGAGTGCACAGAGCCTGGTGCAGGGCTGGGATTTGATGCTCTGGGATCTTCCCTCTCTCTGCCACAGACTTTGCCTGGTGTACCATGCCTGTTTTAAAAACCTCTAGGTTGTTTTCTTACGTTTTTTATTGGAGTGTGAACCACCAGCCTCATGCCTTGGGTTCCTGCTGAAGCTGTTAAACCAAATTCCTGACTTGTGCAAAATACCCTTTTCTCTCCATCTGATGCAGGGCTTAGCAACACACAGCTGTCCCAGGTGACTTTCTGAGAGGATGAGCAATCTCCTAATCCACTTCCCATCAGCATCCTGCTCTGCAGCTGTGTTGGTCACACGGCTGAAAGGCATCTGAATGTCACTGGTGGAGGCAACGTGTCAGGTGCAATCGTCTGTACAGCCTTTGGCAAATGCAGTGCTGGGATCAAAGGTCTAAAGCCTGCTAAACAGGGCATAGCAAAGATAAACAGTCTTAAATAAAATGCTCTAACTCAGAGTTTGTGGACGGGCTCATCCTCATCCTTACTTCAGGATTAGGTTTTCTCTTGCTCCCTTTATTCCTTTGTTTTTCCTTTTGTTTTGTTTCCTTTCCTGTTTTCCTTTTGTTTTCCTTTGCTATGGGTTTTCAGGAACATTGTTTCTTTTTAGGAGGTATGAAATAAGCAATTAAAATCCTTAGTTCTGTAATTTGCTGTGTATTGACAAAGCCTGCCAGTGTCCCCACTGAAGGCATTGCTGGCTCTCCAGGGCAGCTGCAGCTGGCAGAGTCAGGGCTGTTGGGTGGGAACGTAAAGCTATTAATGCTGGTGAACTTTAAACTTGGAATTAACTCTTCTGAAAGTTGAATTTACTCTTCAGACTACTGTGAACCTGGACCTCCCTGAAGACGTCCCAGTAGCCCCAAGGGTGCCATTACCCTGTGAGGCAGGAAGTTCTCCAGGGAATGGATCCTTTCATCCCACAGATCTGGGTGTCTTCCCCAAAGGCTCTGACCCCACAGGCAGCTTGAGGAGCTGTGCAGCACATGCACTATGTAGCTGCAAAAAGTTACATGAAAGTAGGAATGGGAAGAGAGATTTTATTTTTGTTGGTTTTTATTTTTGATAACCATCAGAGTAACAGAAGTTATTTTTCTCAAGCTGTCTAGCAAAAAAATATTGTGTTGAAGCAGAAACTGAGCTTAAGGCAACTTGGGTGGAGCAGGAGCTTTCAGCAGTTCCCCATGTGCAAGCTCCTACTCAGGCTCTTGGCTCTGCCTGCCCTCTGTTCCAGGCAGGTTTTGCCCAGGAGCTGGGTGTGCCCAGCCAGGAGAGGACTGGGACACTGCACATCAGGAGCTATTGGGAAGAGATCAGGGATCTGGACAAAGCACTGCTCCGTGGTACCTAGAAGCAGAATGTGAGCATTTCTCCTTTCATGCCTCTGTTCAAGAACAGCAGGGAGGCACCAAAAGCTGTGGACTCACTACTGAGCAGTGTGCTCTGCACTTCTGCAGCAGCCAACAAATACTGGATAAGGTTCAGCTGAGGCTGGGCCTCCAGGGATTAGTTTCACTGTGGGAACAGAGAGACCCAGAACTTCTGTCGTTATAGCAAAAAGAGAGAAAGTGATGTGAGCACAGATGCTTGCATGATTTTGTATTTTGGAAAGTAAAAAGGGTCTGTAAACCTGCCAAGGAAAAGGGTTAAGCTAGGTTTTGCATCTTTCTTTTAGGCAAGCAGACAGTGTGCATGGAAGCCTGCTTGGAAGCACACTTCAGATGGAAATGACATCACTACTGCTTGGCAGTGGCCAACCTTGTCCCTGTAACACACTGCAGTCGTGGCCAGGCAGTGCTTCATGACAGGATGGCACACACAGCCTGATTTACTGCAGCCCCGTGTGTGGGAGGGATGGGGAGAGCAGGCACCAGGAGTGCCCTGAGCCCCCAGGGCTGTGTTCTGGGGCTCCCTGATGGCAGCTCTGCCCCAAGCACAGGCCTGGCTTCAGTCAGATGTTGTTGTCTATGTGATATGTGAAATAACTGAATGGAGTACAGTGTTAACAACTGGCATGTTGACAGCCCACTTTGAATCTCAAGGGAAAATAGAGCCTTTGGAGCTAATACAGCGTGAGGTGGGGAGCACAGGGACATGCTGGAACGGGGCTGTAGCTGAACAATGTGGTTTGCTGGAACCTGAGGGGTTTATTAAAAGCTACTCTGTTTCACATTTTGTCTACCCATATCTATATTTTGCTAAAAAAGTGACAGGTGAAATGTAGATTTGGATACTTCAAAACTACCTATCCCAAAAGCATTGACTGAGATGTGAATGCCTGAGTTTCATCACTCTTGAGGATACCTTCCTTAACAAAGACATTGGAAAAAGTTGAACACAAAGAAGAAACAATTTCTTACTTCAACTGCTGCCAAATGATGGATACTTAACAATGCACGTGTCTAAACAGACATCAATATTTTTCTAGCCATGTTTTATAGCTATTATTCTTGAGACTGATCATAGTCTCAGGGACAGGTATGCCAAAACTCCTTGGTAAAAAACAAAAGAGACTTTGGAGTTTGAAATAATTCTGTGAGTGTCTGCCCATTCCCCTGTCCATTTCCTCCATCCTGCTCCATTTCCCCACCTGTGCCCTTGTCCATCCTTGGCCTGGCCAGCCAGAGGGGAGCAGGCAGAAAGAAGCACCTTCCTTGGTGCTAGAAGACTGAGTCTTAGTTCTCTGCTTTGGAACAGGTAAATGAAGAGCTTGGTGAGGAAGGATAAACACACCAGGATTGTCAGAGTAGCCAGGAATCCCCAGAAATGGCCTGCCCCAGGTGAAAGGAGCTGCAGAGTGCCAGCAGAGATGCAATGGCTATATCCTGCTCTGACTGGGACTTAGCAAGAAGTCAGCAGATCCTCCAGACTGGCATCAGCAAAATCACAGATGGAATTGTATTTTCTGAAATTTTTGAAGGCAAGTACAGCTCTGCCAGCAGAGTGAATGCAGTCAGATTCAGCAGAGCAGCAGTGGGGCTGGGACACCATTTCATTCTTTTTCAGTTTTTAATAATTCCAGGCTTTAGCATTCCCACTTATTATTGCAGTGGCTGACAGGGGACCTATGGGAAAATACAGCTTTATTGAAATTGAAAAGGTCAGTTTTGTTGAGCATTTCCATGGTGAAAATAGTAAGCTAAATGTATTCAGACTTCTCAAGCCACTCAGCTCCACAGCTGGACTGACCAGCTGGAAGATTTTCCCTGCAAGCTATTGTAATAGTATCTTATTGCACAGCTTTTGTGTGTGGGGTGAGCTTGAGGTTTTATCAGAAAAATAAAAATTGCTGGTCAAATTCTTCATCCTTTGCAGCGCTGTTCATGGCCAGACTGGTGCCAGGAATCTTGTGACAGGCTCTGAAGGCAATGGGAAGGCAGCTTTTCAGTATTTCCATTACTGTCTCACTTGGGACTTCTGCTGACTGTCCCTTTAAAGGGTGTTTTGTGCAAACATTCCTTCATTTGTCTCTGGCAAGTGTCACCTGTGAGTCTGCTGCTTCCCCCTGATGTCAGTGAGGTCTTTGCTCTGTGTAGGTTAGTCCATAACGGGATACATTTTATTAGGGCCCTGATTGATCTTGATTTGATTAATTGTTCAGGTGAGTGTGATCTCTCTATCACTCCCTGAACATTGGATGCCATTCACAGCTCCTGCCTCAAGAGATGCAGGTCCCCTTCCCTGAGGTGCTGCTACACCTTGAAATGTTCCTTTTCCTATCTGCAAACATGCAGGAATCCCTGCCCCAGCAAGGGCACACTGGAGCTGAAGAGGCTTCTCTCTGTGCAGTAACTCCTTGGAGGGAGCAGTAACACATTTCTTGTTCAGCCATTGTAACTAAATGCTCAGTCCTGCTCTATGAATTTTCAAATAATTCCTCATCAGTCTCATATACTTTCTGTATTTCTTCTTCCTTCTGCTTGTTACTTAGGCGCCATCGGCATAAAATTTGAGATCTTCCTTTTTAAAAAGTTCATTTGCTCCTACCACTCACTGCTAATTAGTTTTCTTCCCACAGTTTTCATAAAGCTCTCTCAATAGCCAGGTATGGTGGCACCTCCTACAGGGTTTCTTACCTTTTGTGGTGTGGGTTGCTGTCACTGTGTAACTCCTTCACACGATCACATGGAAGGGGTTCCTGTCACCTCCCCTGGCTGTTTTGTAGACATCACCATATGAATGATGAATTATCAAAATTCATGAATTATATATCAAAATATATATATATCATGCATTCATATCAAAATTATATGAATGCATGAATGATCAAAAGGTGTAGAGAGGCAATTGCTCTGGGAAGGAAATGTTCTCCTTCCCAGCCAGGCTACGACCCCTGCCCCAGTGTCTGACACCATGGATGTCAGGACTGGCTCCTGTGTCGTTCTACCAAAGCCCTGAGAACCTTGTGCTGGGTTTCAGCTCAGAGACTGTCTGAGAGCACAGAGGATGGGGCTGGCAGTGGCCTGGTGGCATTGGTGGCTGTCCCCATGGGAAGCTTGGGCAGCAGTGGGGCAGTGAGACTGCTGCCCCCCGTCCCACTAGCCCACTGCCCTGGATGAAGGGCAGGGAGAGCATGTCAATGAGAGACTCCCTGCAAAGACCAGGAATGAAATTATTTTATTTTCGAACTTTTTGCATGGGTGTTTTTACCTTGAGTAATCCCTGAGCAGGTGAGGCACTGCTTGGCTGTGCTCTGGGGCCCTGCTCGTGCTTGTGTGTTTTGGATGTTGCCACACTGGCCTGTGCAGTTTGTACAGGCAGCAGACCCTTGAGAGGCAATTGTCATGTTAATGGGAGACTTGCCTGGGTTTTATAACTTTGGATCCATGCCCTTCCCTCCCTCCTACCCCTGACTCTTATCACAGCTTCTCCTTCTGCTCTGGTTGCTGCTTACCCCTGTGCCAATCAAGCAGCTTTTCCCTTGGTATAGCAGGAAGCTGGGAATAGCTGAATCTTGTATTTTACTTGCAAGACACAGCCGTATGTAAATTGAGTGAATTAGATTTGGTTGGGTTTTTTTTCTTTCTTTTTTCCCTTTCTTTCTTATTTTTCTTTCTTTTTGCCCACAGAAGACTGCAATATGTATACCATGGTAATCCTTGTATAATATCCTCAGAGTTTTTATAGCTCCCAGCTCTCCTGTACCCTCATACCTGCCAGTTTCTCAGTGCAGTACCATACACCATGTAGCTGCTGGGAGGCTGGGCAGTGCTCCTGGTCTCACCTCCATCCCCACACTCCACCACAGCTGCTGTTCAGGCAGAGTCCTCTCTCAGTAGGTTTTCCCCACATTGCACATGCTTTTAAAATTCCTGGCATAGTGGTTTTTAGCCATTCCAGCTGACTTCAGAGGGGTTCTTCAGCCTATACATGTAAGACCTGTTTCATTTTGCATTCAATGTAACATAAATTGAAGAATGAAGACCTGGAAAACAAGTAGATTGCAAACTTTGGTTACCCACTGCCCCTCTGGGTTTGTATTCACATCATGCTGTACACACATGCACATTCTTGCCTACTTACAAGGGTTTGGCTGTTTGTTTCTCAGGCCAGGCAGTTTAGCTATTAAAATCTGCAGAATTTTTTGTTTTTGAAAACGGATGAGCACCCACAAGTTGGTGTGCATGACTATTCTCCATTCCCAAGGATGGAAGTTTGCAGCCACCAAACTTGGAAGAGGCCAAACTTCCTTGACATCAGTTTCTCAGTGAATATGGTAAACTCTGTAGAGTCAAACATTTGCTACACGAATGAATGAATGAAAGAAAGAAAGAAAGAAAGAAAGAAAGAAAGAAAGAAAGAAAGAAAGAAAGAAAGAAAGGAAGGAAGGAAGGAAGGAAGAAAGAAAGAGAAAGAAAGAAAGATAACAAGCTCAAAAATTAATATTACAAATCATTGTTTAGTTTACAGCTGGCCTGGGGCATATCCTTTATATTCTTTCACATGGGAACTGTGCATGCTCACAGAAAGATGGCATAGCCCAGTACAGGGAGGGAAGGAGAGGAATGATCCCCATTGTGAGGGTAGAGGTGAGAGGAACAGGGACATTGAGGAAGTCAGGATGAAGCAAGGAGTCTCTAGCAGATCTGTGGCTGAGCTCACTGCAGAGTCCCAGCACACCAGTGCCTTATCTGGAAGATTATTTTTCCCCTTGTTAATAGTGAATATGATATTTCAAATAAGATTTTATGTTTGTTTACATTTAATAGCTCATCCTTCAGGAAGGACTCAATCCTGCTTGGTACTACATCAGTTTGGGCTTATTTAGATCTGTTGGGAGCTAAGGATGCTCCTCTTTTCCTACACCAAGCCCTTCAAGAAGCTGATGCTATTGACAGATTACCATTTATAGCTCTTTATTGCTTACTGTAGGTTTATTGCAAACTCCTTGCCTGCTTAGTTTTCCTTCCCTCTCTCAGAGCAAACATAATGTACAGCCTATGTAAATATAAAGCATTAAGCAATTACTGGGTTATTTCGGATGCAGCACTAATAATACATCATTTCTGGAAACCACAGCTTCCCGTGTCGTCTGCTACAGTACTCACTGGAAGGGAGCTGAGCCATTACTGCTGTATCCCTGAGTTATTACTCACCCACCCCAGGAAACAAAGGGGAGTCCCAGAGGTTAATGTGGTTAGTAAAGCAATTTGAGGAGGATGAGCTTGAATCTGCTTACACAGTGCACAGAAGATATTTAAACAGCAGACTTCCATCTCCTGCTCTGCAGCTCCTGCATCGCTGCCGTGCTTCTGCAGCGACTGCCAGGCTGCTGCTGGAATGAGGAGCAGCACCTCTGAGAATCTGCTGTGTCTGAGATCCCTCAGGCAAATTGCCTGGCACCAGTTTTAAGAGGCTCGATGTGAGTTCTTGCTGAAAATGAAGAATCTTGAGTTTGCATGGCTGTTGTGTGCTTCTGTCCTGCTCAGCCCTGGGACACAGCCTGGAGTGGCCTGGTCAGTGCCAGGTGAGGGAGGAGGGCAGCAGTGCTGGGGCATGAGGGGCAGCTGCCAGCTGAGCACACAGCCTGCTTCCCTCTGCAATGCACACTCTCTCTTGGAGGGTGTTAAATTTTTTAACAGGTGCCAAAGGCACATTGGTCAGGCAGGCTCAGCAAAGTTTGTGCTGCCTGTGTTCAGTGGGTAAACAGCAGAATGGATCTCTGGAGCTGTCAATCCCGTGCCTCCACTGGCACTGCAGTACCTAAGAAAGATGTTTTTAGAGAAAGGTACAGATGCACTGTGCTTCCTTGGAATACACAGTTGAAAAAAAGCTAGGATGTGCTTAAAAGCCTGTCTGTAGTCTTTTCTCTACCTAAAAAATTCACCTTCTGAACTTCTAAAGTTCACTTGGTAAAATATTGAAATGAATGTATTGTGGCTCCTCGCTGGAGGAGGCTCCAAGTGACTCAGGACACACACTCACCTCTGAGCTTTGCAAATCCCCGTGCCCTGCGCCGTTATTTCTGCTTTAATGGGTTTTGTTTCGAAAGGGAGTGGCTGTTTCCAGCTCCCTGCTGAGCCCCGCAGAGCCCCCTCTGGAGCCTGGCCTCGGCGGAGAGGGGCCAGCCAGCCCTGCCAGTGCCAGCCTGGCGTGGCAGCGCTGCCTTTTCCTTTAGCAGTGAAAAATGAGCTTTTCCTGATGCATTTTTGGCTGGCCTTTTCCAGGCATTTGGCTCGCAGCTGAGCTAGCTGTCATAGTGGTAATGGGACTGCCTATGATCCTGATAAGGGGTTAGTTTGCTGACGGATTATCTTGCCCTTTCCTTTTGCACTTGGATATGAAAAACGTGCTTATGTTTTCTTAAAAATATCTGATCCATAATTCCAGTTTGGGAACCGTGGTGTATGGGCATGCTTAGATATGAAGGTGTGGTAAGACAGAGGGACAAATCACAGTAGTGGGCTGAGCTTTTTATCTTTGAGTCTTGTTCAATTTGGAATGCTATAGGGCACATCTTTGGTGCAGTGTCCAGATTTAATTTGTATTTGTGTAGGAATAAGCAGTGCTCACTTATCTCTGCAACATTTACCAATTACATAAACAACATTTATAATTATGATTCATTTATTTATATTTTCTCTTGTGGGATTTCCACAAGCACAGAGAATTAGAGAGAATTAAAATAATGTGGCTAGATTACTAGCAAGGCATTATTTCAGGCTTGCTCTAACTGTATCATTCAGTTTGATTCAGTGTGTGAGTGCAATGGCCACAGTGTAAATCTTTATGGATATAATAAAAATCTCCCAAGCTGAACATTAATTGAGATCCTGTTTGGATGACCTGATTATAACCTGCAACAGGACCAAGGCATGTCCTTTTGTTTCTGGGTTAAATAACTAAACTTGGGGCACCATGAGCAATTCCCCACTAGCCATCTCATAATGTGCTTGTCTTGGGAGCATACAGAAATTTCCAGTGCTGGGCTTGTGGTTTTGTTAAATTCAGAATTTCAGTGCATTCAAGCACAAGTGATCAGTAGTTTTACACATCTTTCTCTCTTTTTGATGTGCAGGATATGCTGAGCAGGGCTGAAAGGCACAGCTGCTATTCATTCCTTTGGAAAACACTATCCTGCTTTGGTAAAATGATTATTTTTTTGGAAGAAAAATTTTGATTTCTTGTAGGAGCCTTAGAAGATGCAAAAATAAATATTTTTAGTTCAGAACTGGAGAAAATTAAAATGTTTTCAACATTTCCCTAAAAAGCAGACTTCAAGAGGAAAACCCCCCACATTCTGCTGTTCTCTGTTCTGTGGTCTGTTCCTTGAACATCCTTCAAAAAATCCCCCAACACATTCATAAAAGAAAATTAGAAGGAAAAATTTCCAGCAACCTTGATATTTACAAAGGGAATTTTTATCAGCTCACAGTTTCCAGAAGAAAATCTCCTTCCTGCAGAAGCAGTAACCCAGACATATCTCTTGTAATGAATTTCAGCCACGAGCATCAGTCTGTGATGCATTGGCCAGAGCCTGTGCAGGGAGTGGGATGCTGATAGCACTGGAGCAGGGCAGATGGGCAGATAGCCTTTCTCACATCCTGCACAGGAAATGACAAAGCCCTGTTATTTCCTGTCCTTAAATAACTTGCCACAGTGCAAAGCTCCCCTCTGTACTTAGCCAAGCTCACAGTGAGTTACAGGCCTTTCAGTGAGTTAACTGAGAACCTCGGGACTGAGCCTTGTGCCAGGACACCAGGGTTAAGCATCCCTTGTGATAGCTTGTAACTAGGGCTGGAGAGGAGACACCCTTCTAATTTGCTGCTCTTCCAAGGGTGGCAGAGCCACTGGGCTGCCCCTGTGGGCTCTTGGAGCCACTAAATGGTTAATTAATGGTAAACAGCACACACTGGAAAATGGGAGGCTGGGAGAGTTCCTGGAAAGAAGAGTCCCAGCCTGGTGCCCCAATTTCTGCTGGGAGTTAGGCAGGAAAGGAGCCTGCTTTTTCCATGCTGGCAGTCAGACACTTTTCAGGAATCATTTTAATGAAATAGATAAAGTTTCCTTTTTGGGGAAAGTTGATTCATTGACGTTTTCTGACAGAACATGTTTTGTCAGAAAATCCCTACCTACTCTGAATTAGAGGGCTGGTTCTGGCCTCTGTGCTTCAGGCTTATGTTTGGATATCAGATAGTGAATTTTTACCAGTGTGAGCAATTTCCTAAAAATCACTTTCATATTCTGGCAGTTCGTAAGATGGGGAAAAAATTTTAAAAATGCTTAGAGGCAAATTTTCTGCATGGTGTACAGGGAATTTTAACACATAATAACTGCAGCTAGGTGTGTACCTCACTATGCTGGAAATTTACTTCTTCATACCTTGAGATTATAAGTCAGGGTGTTTCTTTGTGCCAGCCTTGGGGATTTTGCCTTTTTTAGATCCCAACTTTGTAACTAAGTGGAAGCAGATGAAATTTGTAAAGCACTGAGAAGGGAAATTTGCACTGCTCCTTAAATCAAACAGGGCTGAAATAGCTCAGGAAGGCTTCTGTGAGTCAGCAATGCCACCCTTTCCTAAAAATGCTGTGGTAATCAAATGCTATGGTTGTGCTAGGAGCTGAATGCATTTCAAAGGGAATTAGACCTATGTAATGAAGATAGTGGGGCATAATTCAGGCACTTCATAACTGACATTGATAGATTTGCATGATACCCCAACTTTCAAGGCACCTGCAACATTCCTCCCCAGTTACCTTAAGAAACTTTCCAAGGATTTGGGACAAGGAGTGAGGAAGGTGCCTTTGGCACAGTGGTTTAGGCAGGGCACTGCTGTGATTTGATGTTGACCATCTGATGGTGTCTAGTATTTAACAGGACACTGGGCTTTGAACTGCACCATGGACCAGAAGATTATTTTAGAGTTCACCTAATGCTTTTTCTCTTTAGACAGTTTTGATTCCCTGAGGAAAGATCAAGAGCAATCTAATCCAAATCAAACCCATGATCCCCACATGCTGGAGGTGGGAAGGGTCTTGGCATCTGCTGCTTTGGTCTCCTGATCCCACTCCAGCTGAGCTTGCTCATGGGGACACTCCTGAAACTATCTGCAGGACTGCCTCCCTCTGTGCTGCTCTAGCACTGGGAAGGTCTCTCAGGGCAGTAAAAACTCCTGAAAGCTGCTCTGAGTGTCTGGGGAATGCCAGCCTCCAGAAGAGTACCACAGAGGCCAGCAGGCCCTAGGAATGGGGACCATGGACCTGGGAGGGGAAACTGCAAAGTTTGGCTCATGAAGAAAAGCTGAGAGAAAATGTAGGTACTATGCTACCAAGATTAGGAAGAGTTAAATCCTGTCACCAAAATACTCTTAATTAGAGCTGACTGTAAGATCTGACATATTTTAGAGGTTTTGATAGTGACTGAGACATGGATAATTTGGGGTGAGAGCTTTTGTTGACTTTGACTTCCAGATTGTTCTTACCAATAGGAGCAAGTATGTGGGATGCCTTATATAGTTCTAAAGGTTTACATAGTTTATATATAGTTTTGAAAGTTATCAGATTTCCACAATTTTTTTCCATATTTTTAAGTTTCCTCCTCTTCATCATATCTTAACTTGAATACAGAAGCTGTAATAACGTAAAAATTTCCTTAGCTTTTGTACCACCCTAATCTGACAAAACAAATAGATCCACATTATTACACTCAAGATGTAAGGTAAACCCAAAAACCCCAATTAGCCTTTCTCAATCACTGCTAAGTTGACATGGGAGGGATGAAGATAATACTAAAAAAAAGGTTAGTTTTAAAAACCTTGTGTAAGCTGGAGAAGTTGTTCCTAGCCAGCACTTGCAGAATACAATGCCAATGTAAAAAGTCTCTTTGCACAGAAAATTGTGCAAGAACAGAGAAGCAGAACAAAACATTACCAGCAGATCTCGGAAAAATGCATGTTTCACTTCGAAACAGCTGCTGCAATAATTTTCTTCTGATTTTGACCTTTTTGAATTTAACATTACAAAGCTGTAGCTGTAGCTTTGGATTCAGGTGAAGACAAAAACCTAAAAATAAACCTAATTTGTTCCAAGACAGAAAACTGAGGTCTGAGTAACTTCAATGTGCAATTACAGGTGTGCTCAGGTTCACTTGACTAGTTCCTGTAGAGAATCAGTTGAGAACACTTGCAGTGTTAATTTAAAGCTAGTAGCAGAACTTGCCAAAAGACAAATCAGGCAGGTTTCCTGCAGCTTTATATTGCTCCAGAAGTCTTCTTCCAAATGAGTAGTTTTCTCCTCCTGCTCATTCATTAATTTTACAGTGCTGTGCCTACTGTCAGAATGGGATCTGGGGGTTTGTCAGTGGATATTATTATGGCTAAAAGCAGGGTGGTTGTGAGCCAGGCAGTGGGGCTGGGCTGCTGGGAGTGAGCTGTGTCATGGTTGTGTCCTGGTGTCCCTCTGCACAGCCTGTGCTGGATCCCAGCAGGCTGCTGGGAGCGAGCTGTGTCATGGTTGTGTCCTGGTGTCCCTCTGCACAGCCTGTGCTGGATCCCAGCAGGCTGCTGGGCCATGGCCTTGCACTCTGCTGGCTCCAGAGGGGTCCTGGTGCCTGCAGTGCTGTGCTGGTGTGTTTCACCTGGAGAGGCATTACTCTCAAAGTGGTTTACAGGAGTTGGAGGGTTTGGGATGGCAATGAAGGGCTCCTTGCCTGTGCTTTAAGAAGCTTCCTTCTGGACATTTTGGAGTAGTCCCTGTGCAGCTAACACAAAAGCAGTGCCCAAGATACATGGCTAGGCAGTCAGAGGTGAAGTTGGACAGGATAAATGTCCAGGAAGGGAGCATTTTAAGGACAATTACACAAGCTTATTTGATCCTAAATTTCAATTAAGAACAAATAAAATTATATTGCTGGGCAGTCAGAGATTTCTCTGATCACTTTAAGGCATTGCCTAGGGTAATTAATATTCAATGTGATGACCTCTCTTATAATATTGCAGGGGCAGGGCCGGGTCCCTCTCTTGTAACAAAACTCTCTCACCTGAAAAAACCAATCATGGAGGTTTTTTATTCTTGAAGTAGGATTTGTGTGACATTATTCTTTTTTTTCACCTTGATTGACTGGCACACCTTGAACTCAAGTATTCAGTGGTTAACATTGCTTGATCATTGTATGTTGATCTTGACTATGCCTTTCTCATCATAGGATTGATTATTGAAGTAGTTGTGTGAGTCCGTGCTAATCTGGTTTCAGATTGCTCCAGTGGGTTTGAACTTTTTTTTCCTCTAATAAAACCCCTCATCTGCAGTGTCTGTACAAACTGGCTCTGATGCCTCTTTTTGTGAGGGCTGGCGATGCCGGGTTCCACACTGCTTCCTGTTCTGTCAGCTGCGGACAAAGAAAGCATTTGATTCCTTGTGTCTTTTCACCAGAGCTAGCTAGCTAGCTTTTATTTAGCATTAGGCTAAATAAAAATACTCATTCACAGTTCCATCTAGGCTCTTTTTCTAGGCTTTGACCTTTCCCACTGTTCTCCTTCAGACCCTTACCAGGTGGTCCAGGTCCCTTCTGAAGGACAGTGCCCCACACTGCTAAGCTTACCCAAAAAACTGCACAACTTGCAGACTATTCCATTATTTATGCATGTCTGTATCTTTCAACATTGTGGCATTCTTGATTGCCACTCAGTATAATTTACTATAATTCTTAGATCCTTTCCTAAAGAACTCCCACCTAACCAATTTTCCTCCATCTTGTATTTCTGTAGGCTCTTATTGAAATGCACCCTCTTATTTGTGCTAGCTCCCCAGCTATTGGGACCATTTGCAATTCTGATGCTGTCCTCCCACACATTTGCAGTCGCTTCTGGCTGGGGGTCATTTGCAAATGTACTGAGCATACTCTGTATCCTACCTCCCAGGTCACAGCGTTGTGGCATTGAACAGAGCTGGCTCAGGACAAATCCCCAGGCAATACCTTTGTTTTGTGCATCCTTCCATTTTGAACAGTAAACAATCAATAACTCCTCCCCAGCTTGAGTCACCCTGTCTTTCTTGCTTCCTCCTACAGAAGTTTAATCTACATTGTATATCCCTGGTTTATATAAAAATATGAGGAACGGTGTCAGAGACTTAGTAGGTTGAGTATGAGGCTCGCCCTTCTCTCTTCAGCACAAGGTCTGCTACCTTGTTGCAAAATGAAATGATGTTGGTTTGATATTATTTTTACATGACAGATTCACGCGCAGGGCTGTTCATCTCCTTCACGTCCTCCCTGGCCTTACAAATCACTTGTTTATTTGTTTCAGCACTCTCAACTGCCCTTTCATTCCTCACTCTGCCATCCTCCCCTGTCTTCAGCATGGGCACTGTCACTTTTCAATGGTTTTGTGCCTCTCCATGACTTCTCCAAGGTGAATTCCTAGCAATGGCCCTGACGAGTTCCGGGTGATGCCCTATGGGAACTAATTGGCTGATGCAATCACAGAGACCAGACTTACTCAAGTACCCTTGAAACTCAGCTGCTGTGTGTTTTCTTTCCCTTTATGCAGATGGTGATAGTTACTTTCATCATAGGTCTTAATTGTTGTCCACCTGCTGTGGACCTGTTGATGGAGATTATTGCTCACAAGAAAGCCTCGAAATCATCAGCAAGGTATCATACAGAGGTCTGACACTCCTGGTTTTCCTCCAGTTTCCTCAGTTATTAGTGTTCTTAGGTAATTTCTTAGTTGTAGCACGTTCTGTGATTTCACTGAGCTTCCAGCCCACTGTGCAGTGTGACAATGCCTGCCCTGGCAGGGCTGGGCACACCAGGTGACACAGCCCAGCTGGGAGCCCAGCAGGGACCCTGGGGTGGGCACACTAGGGCTTTGCTGCTGCAAAAAACCAGACCTTTGCTGCCCTCCTGCTCGGCCAGGGCTGCTCAGTGATCACACAGAAATAAGCATGTCTTAAGTCACCTCCATCCCCTGTTCTCAGTCTATACTGAGTTAGTGCAAACTAATTACATCGCAGAATCACAGAGTATTCTGAGCTGGAAGAGACCCACAGGGAGCAGGGAGTCCAGCTCTCAATGGCCCATATGAGAATCAAAGCCACAACTTTGGTGCTGTTAGCACCATGCTCTGACCAAATGAGCCAATCTCAGATGACCTGGCCTGCATTTTCCTTTTAGGAGGCAGAAGGCAACTGGTGAATATCACAGGCAGCCCTTGTCTTCATGCTGAGCTGCTCTGCACCCGTGTGCAGCACAGCCAAAGCACCACAGCTGGGAGGAAATTACAGACAATGAAACTCCTCTGGCCCAGCCAGTCTTGGTGATATATGAAAGAATTGTATTAATTTATATAAACTGATTTTTGCTAAGGCTGCTTCTACTTGAATTTGATTTTGAAAAGAAGAAATTATCCTCCCTCCTTAATGCAGACTTTGTAATGCTTATTGTATTCTTTGTTCAGGTCACTCGGTACCTGAAGCATCCCACTGCTTTTCTCCTGCAGATAAAATGGTTTCTTTTGTTTCCCCATGTTCAGGCTTGACCTCTCCTCTTACCCTGCCATCCACCTCTCTCTGATGTCTCCATTTTTGTGGGCTTAACCACTGCATGAGGAAGCCTTTGTGGAGGATTTAAAGGAGAGCATGCTGTAGGTCCTGACATTCCCCCTTCTAGTTTCAGCCCCTGGCCTCTCCCAGCTCCAGCAGGATCCTTCCTCCAGTGTCCCAGTTCAGTCTGATTCATCTTCCTTCCAGCAAATTTGCCATGGGAGGTTCCTATTCCTCTGGCTGGGGAACTTGTATTTCCCAGAGGGCACAGGACTCATGCCAGCTTTCCTGGCCAGCTGATGTGCTCTCCTGTCTGCTACTCAATGCATGAGCTGGAAAAATCTAATAAAAATTTTACAGCTCATAAAGCACTGCTACTCTCACCTGCTTGTCTCCCTGTACCTCTTTTGTATCTTCCCTTACTTATAAACCTGACACCTCATTTTCTTTGTCATTATTCTTCTCATGCTTGTCACTTGCCCACTTGAAGATTTTTCTGCACCTGGTAGATCTGGTAAATGAGAATTGGATTGTTAATGATTAGATAAACTTCTGTGTGAAGACAGGGTTAGAAGGTCAGGATTAGCTAGTTCTGAAGAAAACTGGTCGGAGTTGATGTATAAATCAGAATTTCAAGTCAAATTTCTTCCTATTTGCTGCTTTAAAAAATAAAAGGACATGGAAATATTGAATTGACAAGAGAAAGACAACAATTCAAAAACCAGTAAGTTTTTAAACGTATGTCATGAGTGCCTCAAACTTGCTACTTTATGTCTATCTGCATATAGTAATGTTCATGGAAAAATGCATTTATTTATGTGGCTAATAAGAATCCATACAATTAGAGAAGATGTAATTAATAGAATAAATTTGTAAGACAGATGCTTAAAGCATACTTAGAGGTGTGTGTGTGTCCATTGAAATAGCCCCCCTGGCTTCAGAGCACAAAGCAGCCACTCATGGGAGAGAGTTTTGTTACAAGAGAGGGACCCGGCCCTGCCCCAGCAGCTCCCCAGGCACCCAGCAGAGTTTCCTGCCTCAGCAGAGCTCAGGGCACTTTAGACAGTCTGGCTGCAGATGGTTTTTTATAGGATGGGTAAAGTGACATCTCTGTGTCAGAAAAGTTTGATGAGATCTCTTCACGAGAACACACAGTTAGATGGACTTTAGTTTTCTACAGCTTTCAAATACAAATGTCAAGATTCAGAATATGGCTCTGAAGGAGTCTGTGCTCTTTGCATTCCCAGGGCATACCATGGAGCCCTTCTGCATGGGAGAGATCATAGCTGGCAGATCTTTACTGACCACACACCTTAAAACATCTCTCTCCGTGAGATATTTGCACGTGTATATGAATCTACATGAGCCCTAACAAGCATTTTTCCTATTGCCTTTTCTGAATATTAAAGATCAATATTTTTGTCATTATTTTGCTTTTCATTACCTCTTTAAATCTGATGTTAAGTAACAAATTAGACTCAAAACCAGCCTCAAAGAGCTGTCACTGGCTGAGGTATTTGATTGAAAACAACCCCAGCTATGGCAGCAATAGCATTGGTGTTGGCAATAGAGTTCTAAAACCAAGCCCATCTCCAGAGGGCTCTATATATGGAATGATCTAAGACTTGGATACCTTTTGTTGTGCAGCAAAATAGTATAAGTCACTTTCCACAGGCAAGCTGGGGCAGACAGTGTGAGTCAGTCCCCAAAAGCTGAAGTGCACTCTCATCAGCTGCAGCACACAGCTGGGTCTGAGTCGTGGCCTGGCCACTCTCCTGTGCTGGAGCGCACAGGGCAGGTGGGGACATCCCACCTGAGGTGACTGAAGGGACCAACAAGCACAGCTGAGCTGGAGGGGTGTGAAGTGGCCCTGCAGGACTGCAGGTCAGCCGTGCTGCTGCTCCACAGCCTGAGCTTTGTCACCCTCACAGCAGTACAGCCAGCCTGGGGTCTGGCTGTGCAGGCAACCACATCAATAATGTTGGAGGAATAGGTATTACTGTAAGTCTTTGATAAATAGCTACAACAAATAAGGGGCAGATAAGATGCTGTAATAAAAAGACAAATAGGTTACACGAGATAAGCTAGGAAGAAAACAAGTTAGATAGCTTTATAAATCACATCAAGGAGTTATGAGACATACAAGTTTGATCTTTGCTAGAGAGGCTAATGGGGAAGTATGAGCAATATCTACAGACATGAGAGCTGGACACTGGTAAATGAGAGATGCTTACAGGATTACAGGAAATTACTATCTTTCTATCATTACACTATTTAGATCTGGCAGCTTAGGTAGATTTGAAATCACATCTATCCTGCTTTTATCAATGACTTTAGCTAAAAGAATAACAAAAATATTCACAAAGGCCTTGAGGTCTCCTCAGAAACTGCAAGTGATGTCAGTAGTCCTGGGAGCAGATCCAGTATTTTGTTTCCCTTTGCTGTTGAAGTTCCATGTGCTTCTTGGTCCCTCTGGGTCTGGGATCACACCTCACACTGCCAGGAAGCAGGGTCAGGGATTTCCCCCAGTGCCAAGCCAAAGAATGTACTGCACAGCTCCATCCATATGGCACAGAGTGGAAATCTTAGTAGGATCCTTTTTTGTGGGATGTGGGGGCAGGTGAGCCATGAGCCAAGTGGGAGTGTTGTCAGATTTCTGAAAGTCCCTCTGCAGCTGATGTGCTTCATCCCTTTTTATAATCTCCTTGAGCTAAATGACACATTGATAAACTGTCTAGGATAAATAGTGTTTTCCAGGCATTACCAGACAGTGGGGACTTTTTCAATGATCCTTTGTCACCATTTAAGATCAAAAAGGTTTGTACCCAGTGAAATGGGAGGAAGAAAAAGCTTCTTGATATTGCAGTGAGTGTTTAAGTATCCTATTGTTTCGTTAACATGTTTTGACAGATTTGGTTTCAAGATGCATAAAAGTGTAAAAAACCACTGTTATATAACCCTCATCAGTCAAGGATTGAAATTTAGATTTACTTCTTACTGAACAGAGCTATTGTGTTCTACCATAAAGCTAGTGAAAATGCATAGCCATAACAGCACTTGGATTTAAAACACAATATACCAGGTGGACTTGCATGGAGTGATCAGAATACTAAGTGTCACTGGTGGTTTGCAATGAGTCTGAGAGATTATTTGTTTTAGGAAAAAAGATGAGTAGGCTTGCTATAAAAGTGTGAGGAATCTCTGATTGGGGTACACATGGTAGACAGGCCAAACATCTTTCACTATGATTAAGTGGTATCAGACACTGAAGCTGGATTGCTTGTTCTGGTGATGCTCTTGCTCCCTGCGTGCCATGGCAAGTTAATCTGGTTCAGCAGTAGCTGGGGGATGAATTTTGGCATTTGGAGTATGTTTTATGACCTGTTCCCCTTCTCTGATTTCTCTCTTTGAAGTAGGGTCTGTGTATGAGAACAGTCCCTCTGAGCTTTGATCTGCTTCAGGGTTTGCCCTAATGTCACTGTAATCTCTACCACACAGAACAGAATGCTTTAAAACAGGGCATGGCACAATCTTCACCAATTTTGAGCAGGGTTTGTAGTGCTGTTTGATTTTCCACATTCTGCACGTTTCCACATGACCTGTACCTAGTACCTGCTGTGTTAGGGCTTCAGAGGGGAGTCTCAGGGGACCCTGCTGACTACTGAAACTCCAGCTTCTCATCTGCTCCTTGCCTTGCTCCCAGCAAAACAAAGGTGATGTGCAAGCATGCCATGTAAACATGACACTTGCATAGGAATTCATCATTTTGAGCCTTTCCCGTGCAGTACAGACTTCCTAGCCTACAATGAGGAGAAACAATAACAGCAGTGCTAAACAATAATGTTTGTAAAATGGCAGGTTTTGGCTAACCAAGCTTCCCAGTGCTGTCCCTCCTTGCTGGCAGCAGTATCTCCTGGAAGTTTGGCCAGCTTTGGCTGCAGGGATGTGCTGCTGGAATACACAGTTGGCAGAAAACCCTACTGGGAAAAGTAGGCACAGCTACTGATTTGGATGGAGTTACACTTGTTTACACTTGAACTGAGCTCGATCCCCAGCTCTGCAGTAGTATTTAGATTCCTGGTGCTTTGCTGTGTCTGCCATTTGCTCAGGCCACCTACACACAGAGGGAGTGCTGCAGCTCCTCAGGGCTTACAGCAATCTTGTTAGTTAGGGTTTTGTACAGGGCTTGCCTTTTCCTCCCCAAAATGTATTTGAACGAGTGGTTGCACTATGCTCTGTTTTTTTACTGAGCCAGTAGCAAAGGAACTTTGCACAACAAGAACAGCAGGAGAAATATAGCAAAGATGTGGGGGATTAAACAACAGGCATCTTCTCATCTTACCAGCAAAGCTTTCACTGAAATATCTTTACAGAAAGAATTTGAATGGTTCTGATTTTACACAGAGTGACATTAAAAATAAATGCAATATTTTAAACATTATAAAATCTCTGTTACTGGACTATTTCAGGCTCTGGCAATAGGCAAAACTATACACTTTCTCTTGTTTGCAAGATTGTTGCAGTGGTTTGGGTATTCCTAGGGTAAAGGGGGAATGGTCCTGATGGATGGAGGCAGGGCTGCCACTGGTGTGTTGTAAGTCCTCTTGTAGCTGCTAATGAAGAGGTGCTTGCTGCTGTTGCTTGTAACCAAGAAGGATGAGGGCTCCCCGAGGCTCTGATTCTTGTGCTCCTGGCCATCCATAACTCTCAGTGTAGCAGAATGACATGAGCAAGAAAATGAAAAGGAAAAAACATTGGTTGTCTATAAGCATCTTTGAAAAATTGATCCAATAAAATGTTCAATGAATATATTCACAAGTAATCTATGCAGCTCTATGAGCTGAAAATAAATATGGGAAAGAGGAAGGTCAATCATTCTATACCTTGTTCCAAATAAATCAAATAAGCTGTCAGATCAATTATTTGTCAAATATGAACTGAGCAATTTTGGGTCTCCTCTAGTAGAATGTCAAAGAACTACATAATTAGCATTAGCCTGGCTCACCAGTGATGTTGACTTGGCCTTGAAATTCTGTAGGCAGTTATTAAGCTGCTCAGGCTCTCTATGAATCTGTTTGTTCAGTTTGGCTGTGCATTGCTGGATGTCCAAGCAGATGTGTGTCATTGCTGGGTTTCCTCCTGAAGAGTTCCGTTTTACCTTCTGTCCTTGGCAGAGCCTTCACAGCAAACTGCTGTGAACATCTTCTCATTTGCTTCCATTTGCTGATGACTTGAAGATTTATGTTCCTTGGTCTCCTTGTTACCCTATTTGATTCACTTATTAGCCTGTAAATGTCCCTGGGAACTTAGAAATCTTGCCTAGATGGACCAGTGACTCATTATTAATAGAAATACCTTTTGAGAACTCATTTGTATGTTTTGTTGGTAGGTTATCCTGTATTCTTAAGAGTTCATGTCTGCTCTAATTTGAGAAAAGACTTTGATTCTTAATTTTGTGCTCAATACTGGGATGCTAACTGACAGCATGTCTTTGCTTTCCTTCCCATTTTAATATACACAGCATTTAAAGCCAGATCAAGAAAAATCACTCATTGACTGTTTAACCAATGACTTCAGTAGAAGCTTTGCCAAAAGAAGAGGAAATGTTGGGCCAGTTACCAGTTTCAGTGCTACAGAAATACTGGAAGGCCTCATACTGTATGTCTCATGCCTTCGACAAGCACAATGGGGAACAAAAGACTGCCAAAAGGACAAGCTACCAGGGGGTTTCACAAGCACAGGTGGCAAAGAAGCTGCAGGATATGGGAGGGGAGGACATACAGACTTGGGAAGGAAGATCTGAGTACAGAACTAGAAAGGACACTTTGAACAAATGGAAAATCTCTCTAATTCCCAGCACCCACAGTATCATCTTCAGAGGCAGCTTCTCATTTCAGTTGACTTTCTCAGAACTTAGACTCATGTACATGTAATATTTGATGACTTAGGCAGAAATAGGTCTATTTTCAAAGCTGATCTTTGCATTACATATTGAATCCATTATAGATTCTCTTCTACTTTAATGAAAAGCCTGCATGAATGGCTTAAAAAATGAAAAGAACTTACATCATAAATCGGACTGAGGCACTTGCTTGAGAATTAGCATGAATATGTAAAAACTTCCCCAATCAAATAAATGGTAATAGTAGAACTATTTGAATATCTCAGCATAAGTAAAAGAGATGTAAGTGCACTCTGCATTCTGTGGCATTTTGTGCATCTTTCTCAGAGGTAATATTTCCATAATATCCAAAGGACATATTCTGCCTTTTTATGCAGGGAAGTAGTCTGACATGAGAGCAAGTCCTGATTAAGCTGAGTACTTGGATCAAGAAATTATGGCTTGTGTTCAAAAACAGTTTAAAAAGTAGTCCTTCTGTGGAGGAGATAGGGATGCACATGGAGCTTTCCATGACACGTAAGCAAATGCATGGAAGCATGTGCTGCAGTGTACTGCATCCTCACAAGAAGCTGTTCAAAGGATGCCTCACAACAGCAGAGGGGATGAAAAAGTGGCATAATCCTGCTCTTGGGCAGTTTTTTCCCTCCAGACTGTGGCTCTACATTGCAGTTTTCAGCCATGGAAGGGAATGATCCCCAAGCAGAATGAAATAATTGGGTCAGAACTGTGATTATAGTTCTGTTTTGCTAGTTAAGCTAGTATTTTACCCAAAAGATTTAAGAATTTTGGATTGATAACAGAAATGAACAGACAGAACGAGAACAGCAAACAACCTTGGAGCCACTCTATTTTTCTGTTTTATTTTCTTTCCTGGGGTTTGCTGGGCAGTACAAATGTTGCCTTGTTGACACTCCTATAGCCCATAGCACATTATCTGTGCTTGATAAAGGAACAAGTCTTTTCCACTTACCTGGGAGAACGGCACACTCAAAGTAAAACTATTATTTATTTATAGAACAAATGGGAAGGTACTTAGAGAAGATCAAGTATGTAGAATGAAATGCCAAGGTTTTCTTTTACATCACAGATGGAAGTGATTTGCTGTCATCTCTCATTTGGAAGATGCTCGTCATTGTGGATGTTCTAACCCATCCATCCCCGTGCAGAATACCCAGGCCTTTGTGTGCTGGTTGTCATGGGTACCTGTGTGTGTCCATGAACTCTGTTCAGATGGAGCCTAAACAATCACATACTTACACAGAGAAAAACTCTCTTTTCATCAAAAGAGCTGAATTTGGGCTCACACTTCTCTCTGTCTTTCCACAGAAGGTTGTTTACTCAAAAGCAGCAAAATATAAAACATTTACAAAAACGTCAGCATAGCTGCCACTTTGGAGTGGGGCTGGGGAAAAGGATGTTTTTTTTCCCCAGAGGAGGGGTAGAATGACTGTTGGTCTCATGATCTTGGAGAAATGAAGGACCCTCAGAAAATGATGGGGTTTGGTCCTGCCTGTCGACTACTCCAGCATTTATGGTTGTAGCCAAAGGACTGACTGAGTGCCTACCAGCAGCTACCATCTCTTCTCCCTCTCCTAGGAGCAGGGGAAGCAGCAGATTGGAAGTAAATCACCACAAAATGCAGTAGCAAGTAAGGATTCAAGCTTTCTGCCCCCTGTTCCACCTACTCTAGAGATATTTCCCAGCCTGTGGCCCATGGGTTCCCAATTTTGATGGAAAACACAGGCTGACTTTGAAATGTGACAGCAATTCAGAGGGAGGGAGGAGAGACTGCCAGATGGCTCTGCTTTGCACCTTCTTCAGTTTGCAGGATAACACTTTGTGATTTGCCATAAATGTATCATTTTCTTCTGTGCTGTGGAATAAAGCTAAACTTTTGGCCCCTTGGCTCCATCTTTCCACCTAAGACCAAAATGATGCAGTATCGTGGAGTGAGGAGGAAGAATATCTGCTCTTGTATGTGCAAAGGGAACAAATGGGGGTGTGCTATGGAAAGAAGGAGAAGCAGCTCATGAAAAATATAGCCAGCAGAGCTGGGAACACCCCCTCACTGCCCACAGGGAATGCACACATCTCATGCCTCTGAGAGGCTGGCTGGAGGTGTCTTAGATCCATGAGAGCAGAAGGAACTGTTTATTGACTTGATCATAATCTAAGGTGGAATTATAGCCTGAATTGATGAACTTTTGGAGGTATATTACTTGTTACTGTACAAATCCAAATGACACTTTCTTTGCAAATTTTTTTTGCTCTCTTCCTGCTGGTATAGCAGAAAATAGTGAAGCAATTCCAGTGGAGCATGGTGGCCACTAATCCTCACACCGAGTGACAGTGGGATGTGCTGTGCTTTCAGATCTTTGTTCCAGTGTCCTCCTTTGTCCTTCTCCTGGCCTCTCTTCAGAGCTCCCATGGAGAAAATTTTAACCATGTTTTAATTCACTTTCACACTGTAACTAGTAGGAGTGTGATAATATCACATTACATGATTATTTTTGGTAGTTTCTACCAGGGACTAAAGAGTAACAAGACTATAAATATCCATTGCATGACCTTAATACAATCCTTCTAGTTTATGAAAATGTCAATTTTCTTTTATGATAATTTTAACAAATATAGCACATAAAGCAGAAATTTGCGGTTGGGAGCTCTGATTTTTTTTTTAAGTTCAAGAGAGAATTCAGTACAGAAAACTTGTCAATAGGAGGGTTTTGGAGCATGTGTCAACATTTGCAGAGAAACTAAGTTTATGCATGTAATTTCCATATTCTGATTGAATTCTCAACCAGACTTCTAAGACTATAGTCCTAAAATTTGCAGTGATGTTTAGTCTCTTCCAGGTTCAAATCAAGTCATGTGCATCCATTGGGCTGTTTAGCAGGATAGTATGGCTCTATCATCCACGCACAGAATGAAGAGCTTCCTTCAGCTTGCCCCCCTCCATTTTGTGTCTGTTGCCAACAGAAGTCTTCCTGTGTAACTGGTGGAAAGAGGAGCTCAGCCCAGGAGCTCCATGTTGGTCATCAGCTCCATCACTGTCCTGCTGCAGCTGAGGAAGGATTCGTAACCCTACATACCCCCATGCACCCACCCCTGTTTCACTTCAAAGCAGTCACCCCCAAATCCTACAGGTCCTTGTGTCTCCCCTGTCTGTGCCTTTCCCACTGTTTTGGTGTCCATGCAGCAGCACAGCACAGCATGAGGTGTTCTGTCCCCAAGGAGGAGGAGCTTTTTGCAGAGCCCAGTTTTCTGTCCATCTCCCAAACTCAGGGGTGAGCTGCTCTGTGTGCACATCTCCTTCAGCCATGCCAGTCAGGCAGGTTGGACCAGAGGCTGGATACCAGCAATGGTATGAGCAGTGAGCTACACTTAACAGTTTGCATGTGATCTAGATGCATTTTATAATTAAGTAAAAGTGTAAATATCTACTGGTTTTGCACTGTGCTATCGATGCACTTTACAATGTTACCTGAAGTGGCTTACTTCAGAGCAGATGCCTGTAGCCACTTGTCCTCTGCTAGGGCATTAAGTGCACAGAACCTAATACCTGCTATCATTTCTCAAAGAAGCTGCTTTGTTCAGGGACAGCCCAACTTGGTTTAGCTATCTGTTTACTGTAAATGTGCAAGCAATTTAACTTCTGCTCAGAAATGTATCTAAAGCATTAGCTTGCAAACAACTGTATGCACAGAAGTTTGGTTTTCTTAAATGTGCCGAGATAAGATTAATTAAATCCTTTCTATCTGCTCCTGTTTTAAAAGTTCTCCAATGCTACTGTGATGGCTAGAATCACAAATCTGCTTTTTCTATGGAACATATCTAAATGGAAATAAAGATAGCTACAAATGTATGTACTGTGCTGCACATGTGAGCTCTGGTCAGGATAATAGCTTTAAGGTAAGAATTCATACTTTTTCGATAGCACCTGCTGTAGTTTTGGTACTCCAATAGGAATTCCAGACTTTGAGAATAAATCCTTTCTCTATTCAAATCCTATTCAAATGAAAATTGTAATTTAGACACAATGACATGATTTAAAATAATCTGTGTAGGTTGTAGCAAGAGTCTGTCCTTAATAAAACATTGATCTCAGTCTTATTTGTCACCTTTAACAAGGTTTTTCTTGCAAGGGAAGCATTGACTCCAGAAGGTCTAGTTTAAACAATAAAGCAGGATGAGAAGGCTCCCTGTTTTCCAGACTGAGTTTGTTTTATGGTAGCAAATTCTATTAAGTCTGAATTTAAACAGAAACTCCTCAGGAAAGCAAGTATCCATTTCAATCATCTAAGATTTTCGTTTGCTTGGGGGTTTTTGGGGGTTTGTTTTATTGTGAGACTTGGTGGCAAATCTGCTAGGACTAAAAATTAGCAGGTTTTGTAAAAACAAGTCCTATTTCTTTGAACTCTGTCTCAAAAGTGTTTTCAGGTCCTGGAGTGAATTAAGATGGTTCATTTGAAGCAGGAGATCTTCTGATTGCTCTTTTCATAGTTCTGAGCAGTCTATCATGAGAATCACCATAAGTGTGCTCGGCACTAGGCAAGTCAGGAGTTTTCCAGGAGTCTCCTGCTGTGCTGCCATGTGTGGCTGACCACTCCCTGCCCCTGGCAGGGATGATCCAGATCCCTTCTGGTGAGGGCCCCACAGAGCCTCAGCCCCTGGGCCTTGGGC
This sequence comes from Irena cyanogastra, assembly GCA_013397155.1. Taxonomy (NCBI): domain Eukaryota; kingdom Metazoa; phylum Chordata; class Aves; order Passeriformes; family Irenidae; genus Irena; species Irena cyanogastra. The sequence goes on along the minus strand of VWZV01014155.1, from coordinate 469,528 downwards.
ACAAACAAAGCAATGCACACACTTGTGGCACTCCCCTTGGCTGGTGGCAGAGCCCCGTGGTGCCAGGCTGTGATCTGGCAGTCTCAGCGCGCCGACATCGCAGACGTTCTCCTGATGAACAGCTGTGGCTGCAGCCCTTCCACAGTGTCTCAGTGCTTAGGAAACTACGCAAGGATTCACTTCCAACTGAGATGCTGCTAAAATATTTTTAGCAGAATGGACTGATTTCAGGAGAGATGGGCATTTAGGCAGGATTTTCAGGCAGGTTGTCTCAACATGGGCCCTGGTTCCTTACTACAGAGATAGGCAAGGCAGAGAGCAGGAGGCCAGGATTGCACAGGTCTCCCCTGCTGCCACAAGTTGTCCCACAATAGGTCCATTCAAATTTTCTTTTTATGAACTGGTGATGGTTAGAAGGCAAGGGACTTCTTCACCCCAAAAAGGATTTGAACTCACATTTCCCACACTCAAGAGGTTCAGCTGAGGTCTGTAAGATTAGGATCATAGTTTAAGCTGCTATTCTCCAGTTAGCTTTCTCTCAGTAGGTTCCACAAGGGAACAAATAAATGTTGTGCTTCAATGCAAACCCGCAAAGCTTGCATGTGTGAAAGAAGGTGCTCTTACTGCTACACAAACCCTTGGCTACTGCACTGCTGTGCCACCAGTTTGTCAGGATATATGATTGTATATATGATAGGAATAGCAGGAAGCTTTTCTTTTTTTGCAAATGCCAAGGGTAGGGAGAGGCTTGGAAATTTCACAGCATTTTTGTGACAAATAGATCAAAATTTAATAGTTCTTAACCATGGCTGCATGTGAACAAAAGAACTTTATTTTGTAGATTAAACAAATTCTGGTGAGTGACATCTGTTTCTCATTGGCCATCGGGGCTGATCCAACACTGCTTTTCCTTAAGCTTTCACAGCACTGCTCTGTTGCAGTAATGCTGGATAATACTACCACCAGTATTGATTGTTCCAGGACTACAGAAGGTAGTAGCTGTTGCAAATACTTTGATCATTTCACTTCTCCATCGAATATATGCTACTTTCATGAAGACTTTAAAAAATCCCAAATAAATAGTTCTAATCAAAGGAACACAGGTGAGAGTCAGCCGTGGTTGTGTATGTGTAGGCAAGAGAAGAAATCTTGCACCTGGTATGGGCAGGCTTGTGCATTCCTAGCACTCACCCTGTCTGTTTATCAATATTATGATCACTTAAGAGAAACTGCATTTCTAAACCCTTAGTTTTGATTTTCATTGTTTTGTCAGCAATTTCTATATGATTGGCAGAACTTTGGATATAAAAGCCTACTTTAAGCACAGAAACATTAGATCAATCATGAGATTTTATAGCTATTGCAGTTGTATCCTTTTCACTTGCCACTGAATGCTGAAACACTGGGGATTCCCATTTTCAACTCTAGAAAACGTAGCAGAAGAGTTACACAGATTTGTATCATCTGCTGTACATTTTGTGATAACCTGGTACACACAGTCACCACGAGGAGCTCGAGGCCTACATGAGCCCCTGAATGAGTGAGTCCATGAATATTTTCAAGACAGGGCAAACACCTGAGTTACCCCTGCTCAGGTGGGGCGTTGTGCTGGCTTGGTTGTGTTGAACTGGCAGTACCTGGAGAGTTGTGTAGCTCAGCCTTGACTCCTGTGTGGAATAGCCTTTTTTACTCTTGACTCTTCCAAGTGATAGCAGAGGTTTTACACTGTGTATCTGAGCTTATCCTTGTTTATATTACTCTTTCTCTGCTTGCTACTGGTATAGTGAAAATACATTTTCATTTCAGTGATTGAAGTCTCTGTGACATCTAACCAGTGCCTCACAAAATAAAACTGTCGCTCCTCTTATCTCTCCATTATTCCTTTAGCAATCTGATTGTCTATTTTTTCATTTCATATGTACATTGGCTGAAAATCTTAACAATATTGCACTGTAAGTTTTATCTCTTTTATGAGGTAGATTGCTCCGGTGCCTTTCCAAATAATAGTTATTTTTTCTGCAAGTCCTTTGCTTGAAGACTTAAAAGTCTTTGTGTATCTACAATTACCATCTATTAATCCAAGAATATAATCAATCTAATGCCTCCATGGTAGTAGAAATGGTTTGGATGTTTTCTCTAATTTAATCTCATCTGCAAAATTTGAAATGTGAATTTCAAGCCCATCCATCATACCATTTTTATACATGATAGTACAGTGGGAAGATTGAGTTCAAAAGTTCAGGTGTGTAACTTGTTTCTAAAGTCTTTTTGGGTTACATGTTATTTATGCTTTCTGCTTAGTACTTCTACTTAGAGCCCCATTAGTTATGTTTGATACCTTGGAATTCTATTCTGCTGGATTTTTAGCTCTTCTGGTATTTTATTTAACAGAAGAAAATAATTTTTTCCCATCGTGGTAATAGAAGAAATTAGGGTCGAAGGGTCAGCCAAGGCCCTGGATCAGCTGAAGTCTCTGAGTTTGAGATCTGTTCTTCAGAAAGTTGGATAAAACTGAGGTGGCAGCTTATTACCCTCAGCAGCCAGGACTGAAGAAGGCTGAAAAAAATTGGCTACCTGCTCTCTGTTCAGGGTGGTGTGGATAGGTATGGATAGGTATGGATAAGTGGGTGAAAAGTATAGAAGTACTTCTGGAGTGTGTGGAGCACTTGATATTTGCATATCCTACCATTCTACCACCAATATATTCACCCTCAGAACAGTAAGGATTACAGTGTTCACTTGGAGATTTTGATAATTGGATTTTCTGGAAGCATCTTCTGCAATAAAATATTTCAAATAATTTCTCTTTTATTTAGAATTATTAAATTCTAAATTATTAGAATTATTAAATTCTAATCTGAATTTAAGTTTTTCTTTTTTTTTTTTTCTTTTTAAGGTCGAATTGCTGCTGCCCCTGTAATCCGCACATGTTTGATAAAAAACATCTGTTCTTATGTTTGGATTAACAATGTCCCTAAACCTCTTCCACCTGCAGGTGAGGCAGCACTGTCACCCCAGGTACCTGCCTGTGGGCACTCACACATTGCTTGCTACTTCTTGCCTGGCTTTTTAAGGAAAGACCTATTGGTCAGATTGGTTTGGCTTAGATCACACAGCTTCAGCCAGAAAAGCAAAGATATTCATGTTCTGTTCCCCAGGAGCAGCTGGAAATGCCTGTTTGAACAGAAAATACTGTCTGTACAAAAGCTGCCTCCAGCACAGGGTTGGCTGGGAGCGATTGCTGCTATCAAATGCTCACAAGGAGATGGGAGGGTGGGAGGGAAAGGGGCACTGCTGCCTGTTTGGTGTCTGTGCTGCTGGTCTGAAAGAGAGGCCTGGGGAAAAGGAAGGGGGGAAAGGAGATCCTTAAACTGATGAGGAGTTGAGCCTGCATTTGATAGTGTAGAGGTTAAAGGTTATGTCTCTGCATTCCCACTGATTTTACTGAGGTCACTGGAACCTCTCAGGGACTCAGCTGTCTGCCCAGGCACAACTAATTGCAGGATTGAATTCAGCTGATTATATTTGAAATTGTCTTTATAATGGTTACTTCATTTTTCTGAAGCTCTGTCATGTTAGTAGAAATCTAGCATTTTTAGTAAATCTATATTTTGTGTGATCTTGGATTCAGAAGAGAGCTTGTTAAACTTCTATTTGTACTGTTCATCCCATCGAGGTTGCTTACCATTGTTGCACAAGAAAAGGAAATATATCAAATAAAAAAAATCCGTTTTATAGTTGGCAAATGCCTGTATTTTGTCTTTGTATGATGTGTTGTCATTCATCATCTAACCTTGGGGAAATCATGGGCACTCTAACAATGTAAGAGTCCAATAAAAAAGAAAATGATTTCGGTAAAATTTGAGCTAGGGATATGTAAAAGAGAAATGCCCCTGGGTAATAAAAATTACCCATGCATAATGGCTGTGGATGTATCAAGCAGGCGTGCTGTATATACCCACACTAGCTCAGCTGCAGCTGTCCCTGCTCACCAGGCTCAGGTGTACAGAGATGATGGGAGAGAGTCAGGAGAACAGGAGGTCAAGCAGGAAGCAAAGGATCGGGGAGCCAAGTGCTTGGTAAGTGCTGGTGTGTCCTTACCCATCTCCTTCCCCTCTTTGTTAGAGCTGTCTCCTTTGATCTTGCCTTTCTCGTTAGTACTCTCTGCTACAGAATTTGGGCTCAGTTCCAAGGTTGAGGCCTGCTCCTGCTGAACGTCTCCCATATCCTTTCCCTGTTAGTCAGCCTGTCTCATTAGAGCCTGCAAGGCTTGTGCTGTGCTGCAGCAATGACACTGCTCTCTCTTGCTTTGGTGCACTGTAGGGGCTGTGCTTCTCTCCATTTAATAGTTGGATACATTTTCTACTGTCATCCCCTTTGGACTTGGCTAGCAAGCTTTAGGAGGCTTCTTAATGTGCAGCTCCTTAGTCTTCACTTCCAGTTTTGTGAGGACTTAGCCCCAGTCTATGCCTTAGCCAGGGCCCTTAACGTTCTGAACAAGAAGGCAGTTTTTTACAAGAAACTGTGTTTCCAGCAAGTCCTGTTCTGACAGATTGCAATCCCAGCAAATACTGTGGCTCCTGCTGGAGATCTGAAGTTTACTGGATATTTCCATTTTAAATTTTACATTTTTGTTTATTGCACTTTTTATTCTCACAGTCGCTCAAGCTAGCAAGGGGCATAAAATCTCAGGGTAGGGGTAAGTCAATAGGTTATTGGGTGACTGGGGCTATGTCCTTGCTCTTGGCCAGAAGTTACCACACAGTGAGCATTTGACTGCCTTGGGCTATTTCCTGCCTGTCCGACCAGCTCCTAACAGGCAAGAGTCACATGCATAAAACAAGTCACTGTTACAAAGAAATCATTACAAAGGGGTGGTTCTGCCAGCCAGCACTGGGAATGTGGAAAAGGTCCCCGAACTTTGACACAGGAGTTAGAAAAGTCTTCTAGAAGCAGTAAGTCAGAGCTCTTGCAGCACATAAAGCTCCTTGCAGATAAGTCTAGACACAATCCTCCTCCTCGTCTAGTGCACATTATCCCAATGACTCTTTATTAATAGGAGTCTCCTTCATTTCCAAGTGGCATTTTCCATTTGCAGTGACACACAGGATTCACAGTGAAGGCCAGACCCTTCTCCACAGCAGGTACTGAATTTACTGGCTCCCTGCTTCCCACCCCCACCTCGTTGTCCGCTACAGCAAATTCAAGCTTTTTGTCTTGTCTTCATCAATGTAGCCTGTCATAGCTCCTAGTGTGAGCAACTGTGAGTTTTCTCTTTGAATCAGACTGTTGCTGAATCAAGTCTTTTATCTCCTTTTTCTCATTTTAAAAGGGTTTAGTTAATCCTGCTGGCACTAATATTTGAGCCAAAAAGCTGGGTAAATGAATCTATGATGAACTCTGTGCTACTGTAACTGATTTCCTCCAGTACCGAGCTAGGTGCTTTAAAAATAGCTGGGATACCATTATGCTCCAGCACAGTCATTTCTGTGCCTGGAGCAGAGACATGCCTGAAGAATCTAAATCAGTAAAAACTTTCCTGACTTGATTCCAGCTGCACCAGCTGTTTGTTTAGGTAGATAGCCAAACAGCAAACACCCACAAAGCTGTTAACTCTGCAAATCTTCAGTAAGTATTTCCTAAACTACTGCTGACAAATTTCTGATGGGACCTGAATCTCTATAAATTGAATGATGTCAAAGCACCATTAGTCAGCGTGTCATTGGGCCTACTTTGCAGTGTGGCTCAGTGATTTGTTTTCATGTTCGTACTGCAGAAAAGTCAAACTGGAAGACTTCACACAGCAAGGGAGATGGGCACAGCCCGCAGCAACTGATGAGCAGGTGGATGGTACCCAAATGCCCCAAGGTATGATTTCAGAAAGAAGCCTGAGCCTGAAGAGGTTTTTCCTTCTCTGCTTTTTATATCTTTGGAAATAAGTGAAAATGACCTCTTTACAGTCTTGGGAAAACAATGTTATTCCTTTTCTGCCCTTACTCATACAGGAGTGGAGGTGGTATCACCAAGGGGGTGCTGCACAGTTAAATGTGCAATCAGCAAGAAGTAAATGCACAAAGCCCTGTCCTAAATGAGCACTGTTAGGTCATGTTTAATATTGGAACTGTTCTGGTTTACACCTGCTTTAGACCTCCTGATACTCAGCATAAACCCCTAACAGTTATCACTGAGAAGAAGCTGGGGCTGTGGGGGAGCAGGCTGCCTGCCACAACAGCATCCCAGGGTGAAGCCCACACTTTATTGCTGCTTGGCATCTCCCCGCTTCTGGGACTCAGTGAGAACCCACACAATTTTCTGAAGCTGAATCCTTTTTCTCTGGCCATCATATAACGTCAGCCTGGACTAGAGAAGTTATTGCTGTCAACAGTAATAGACACAAAAAAGTTACTACTTTTTCTGAAAATGAAAACAAAACAAAACCAAAAAACCCCAACACCTCTCCTGCCAGCTTACAAAGCAAGGACACCAGGCAGCAGTTCCAACAGGACCCTTGCATGCAAACAAAGATGCCTGACAGAGCTTGAAGCAGACAAAATGGCACCACATCAATGAAATTATATGAGCCTTTTTCTTCTCAAGGATGCAGATACATGCCACCTGAAACACAGGATGCTTGGAAATACCACACACACACACAGTTGAACCACACACATTCTTTGAGCTTCCCTTCTGAATCTCCTTTGCACAAATGGCATTAACACTGCTAGTGCTGACAGGAACCAAGAGAAGCTGTCCTCACAAAAGCTTAAACTTGTACAGAACCAAAGGGTAGGTAAGAAAAAAGTTTTTTTGAGATGGCAAATAATAATTTCTTAGAAACCACCTCTATATTGATGACTACAAAATTAAAAACAGACAATGAGATTTGAATTTAGAGGCTAGGCAGCAGAAGATGGTGACTGTAGACATTATTTTTGTTGCTCAAGTTGATTCTCATTGAGTCTAATTTTCATGCATGCATCCAAGTCATCTTGTAGATACCTGTGTCCAGTGTGTTTTGTGCAGGGAGGTACCAGCTTGTACCCCTGGAGAAACATTCTGCAAATAAGGGCTGTTTCTGCAATAAACTGAGTCACACTCTCATCAAACTGGTAGTCTTTGAAAAATGCCTGGAAATATGACCCATTTTTAAAATAAATGTTAGTCACTTGATTCATTAAAAGTCAAAGAGGCGGATAACATCCTTAGTGAACTTTGTGCTTTTGGCACAGTTTCCACTGCCTGGAGAGAGGCTGTGTAGTGTCTTTAGGGGAGAGAGTGGTTGTGTTAAACAGCCATTTTTTACAGTTCAAAAAATAATTGAATTCTCTGATTCACAAGCTCTAGTTTTCTATCCTCTTTGTCCTCTAGTATGTTATTGCACAGTCCCCCTGCTCCTTCCTAAGCTCCCAGGTTGAAGCTGGCTCATGAGAGGGGGCTTTGGACACTGAGTAGTGTAAGTGGTCTGACCAAACTGAAAAAGTGCTGAAGTCCCAGGACACAGATTGTAATTAGATAATCTGATGGCCAGCTTCTTATCGCTTGGGGTTCTTTAGGTTTAAATTGAAGGCAGGAGCCAGCTGGGTTAAATTTCCAGTCAGATGCAGAGGAGATTAGATGAGTGGTTTGCGGGGAAAAGGAGGTAATTTATCTCATCATCTGCAGTTGGCACTCAGGGCCAGCGCTGGGAGGTGCTTTGGGGCAGCAGCACTGATGACTTTTGGCCGGGAAGGGCTGAGTTCATGTGGTGGCAGACGTGGCTCCACGGCAACCTTGCTGTCATTCCTAGACTGAATGCTGCCACTCTGCAGAGCAGCACAAGAAAGGAAAAGCTACAGGAGTAGTGGTTCCTGGCATTAGAGGGCAGCATCATAAGCATGCTTTTCTTTCCTAGCAAGGAGGGTAGGACTGTTTCAAGCAGAAAAAGAAATGCTGCCCATACAAAGCCTGAAAGAACTCATTTCAGACAATTCTACTATGTCTGTGTAAGAAAGAGCAATTTTTTCATCATAACAAAACACAGATCTTGATAAACCAGTGGCTTACAATTTTATTTTAAGATTTCAGAATGGAAAATACATTCCAGATAAACAATAATTAAAGAGGATTTTCCTACCAAAAAAAGTGAGAAATCTGACTTTAAATTGGTGTGAAGATATGGATCTTAATCTGCAAAAACCTGAAGGCATTAATCTTTTGAGAAAATATTTACATATGCACATTATAAGCTTGTTTGGGGATTTGTTATGCACTGGGTGGAGAGTATATTATGCAGACACCAATGAAAGAAAAAATAAGCTTTGTAAACATGTTCTGCATTAAAACGGTACAATATATTGCAAGAGTTCAGGTAAGTTCAAGGTACCACAGAGAACTTGCAAGAGAAGTGGTGCTTTCCCATTGAACAAATGGTACATGTTAATATGTGCAGGCTAGACAAATTCTCTGTAACACAATACAGAACCTCCATCAGCCTCTTCCCATGCTTCTACTGTAGAAGGTGGTGCAAACCCCTTTGGTTGTGCCCTTCAAAATACAGCCAGGGAGCCACTCCTCATTGTAGAAAGAGGCTGTGCTTTTGAAAGTGAGAAATGCTGAAGGAATAGATCATGAGTAATGTGAAGGAATTTTGTTCTCAGATGTGATGTCTGCTGTAACTTTGGTGATGGTGTTGGGGTAATGGCTTCAGTGATACTGACTACATTCGTGTCCCAAACCACCGTTGCAAAATTTCACTACAGTATGTTCATTCAAACTTACTTAGAATAAACAAAAAATGTTTATCTATCATGCTAACTAGTATCAGTTATAAAAAAAGGAGAAACGGGAGAGTGGTTTGTCTCTTATACCTGGCAATCAGCCATGACTGAACTGCACTCATGTCACATGTTTAACGCAGTACAAGTACACCTGACTCTTTAAAAACCAGAAAGGAGCCATGGTTCTGGGCACTAGGCAAAGGACACATGACTGACATAAACTGTGCCTTCCTGGCCTGTGGGTTAGCAAAACACATAATATGTGAGCAAACAGACTGAAAAATCATTGAGAAGTCTCCTTTTATTTGAAGCAAAGCAATATGTTGCAATATAAAAAAATTGATTCTTTCAAGCTTCCAGAGATATTAGAGAAGCATTACAGAGAACATCACATTGGCCAGTAATTCTTAAAAAAACCTGACAACCCAAACCTCTAGAAAAGGAAGACTTTGAAGCAGTTTTGATAGTGCTGGTTTAATACATTTTGATGAGATAGGAGTTCCTGTGGCAGCAACTTACAAATGCTAGTGGGCAGATTGATTTAAATGAAACAATTACAGTCTATACTAATGAACCTAAAAAAAAAATCATAAATTTTTGTGAAGATTAAACAATAGGTGGAGAAGCTACCTTAGACTGTGATCCTTGATGGACACATTCTGAATATATTAGATTTTCTTACTGTTAACTGAAAGTCAATGGTGTGAGTAATGAGGTAATGTAATGCTTTACCTTTCTTGTCTTCTATAATAATTTAGTTCAAGCAAGCTTTAGGAAAATCACACTTTCGTTTCAAGATCCAAAAGATCAATACAGCAGTATACATTTAGTGCTTGAGGGAAAATTTACTAAAAATCGTTTCATGATGAAAATGCCAAAGGCAGACACTTTTGTTCAATCTGTTGCTTTGAAGGGACCTTGTAATCTTAATTCCACATTAAAGACTTATGGTCATTATATCAAACAAAGGTAGTAGGGGTCCCTGTAGAATGATTCTATTAAAAAACCCCACAGTATTAACACATTTTAGCATAGCAGTCTGTATAATTACTTTGGACTAACAGCTGATCCTACAACGTATGAAAGATTTTGACTCACATGCAAAATCTATCTGTTGTTCTTTGCCTAGCCAGTGTTCTCCCATCCAAGTGAAGAGGGTCACAGAGTGTTCCAGCCAGCAATATTCTACCTTCCAAAATTTTGGAGGAATAATCAGCAGAAAAACAGATCAAGCTGAACTTAGAACAATTCCTGTGCTGATAAATCAGTATTTCCCATTTCTGTTTTTGTGGTGGCACATATGTTATGGAAGCTTTCTGGATATTTAGAAAATCAATTGAAACTTGTACTGAAATCATATATCAAGTAAGGATTTACTAGGGAGGGTGACCTTAGTCACTGAGCATTAGACCCTGTTCTCCAGTTCATTTCATGGTATTGGCAGCTTGAGACTTCTTGCTGTGGTACCATGTTCTCAGTGTGGCTCTGTGATCCTTCACGGCAGCCCCAGATGATTTGCATTTTCCCAAAGCACGAGAGAAGTTTCAGACACTGCAGCAGTCAGAGAGTATTTAGCTCCAGTATTTGACACCACTCTAGGCTGGAGGGCAGAAGGAGAATTGATGCTCCCCAAGCACATGCTGTGACTACAGCTGCAGCATCCTTCCTTTTCCAGTCCTTATGCAATACATATTTAGACGGCATCTGCCCTTGCTAACTTTCGATTTTCATCTATTGTACTCTAAAATGAGGAGCAAACAACTTGGCCCCATTCACAACAGTTGTGTAATTTTCATGTAATTAAAGGAAGATTATTAACCTAGCATTATTTCTTTTCAGCTGAGATAATAGAAGCAATCAGCACTGATGGTGCTGATCCTGCCTGGGCAGCAGTATGACCAATTGAAACACAGAGGGCTAGTGCAGAATCCCATCACTTGTTGCAGTCTTGCATCTCTTGCACATCCAAACTGCTACAGTGGGAATTTTGAAGCTGCCTGAATTGCAAAATCAGGCCTTCAGCATGAGAGAGAGCATTCTGGCTGGCTCATGGAGAGAGTCCTGCTGGGAGATAAGTGACAGTAATGGTCAGTCAAACCCTGGTGTAGAGGGAAGTGTTCTAAACTCAGCCTCTCAGATATTAATGTTTACTCCTGTCAGTTGCAGAGTCAATTGCAGCATGGAGAGAATCAGAATTGTCTGTGTGTGCAATAAAGCTGGGCTTGCTCCCAGTCTGGCAGCCAGTGTCATTCCTGTGGCTGGCATTTCAAGTATACCCACCTTGCAAATGAATTTAAGCTGTTCATAGTGTTTCAAATCCTGAGACAGAAGAACAGGATATTTTTTCCCCCTAATGAATATAGTCTAATTTCCTGATGAGATTTAATACATTGCAGGTAACTTCTAAACGTGGTGATTGTTTTTGGAAGGCAGGTAAAATGACCAAGAAGGAAGTTAAAATAAACAGGACAGAGACCCAGAAAAGCCATTCTAGAGAGCAGATACTACAATGCAGGAGACCTTTACCCTACAGAGGGCAAGTGTAGGGGTAGGCAAAGGGGAGCAGGGAAGGATGAATGCCCAAAGCCATTAATGACAGTATTTGGAAGAGTGCCTTGTAGGCTTTAGTCTTTTCTCTCTAGTCCTGAGAGGAGAAGGAAAAGCAAAGTGAGCTTCCCAGCCTCCTCCCAGTGGTTCTGCTGGAACCTAAGCAGAAGGGAGCCCCTCTAGGGGACTGAAAGCAGTAAAATATTTCACTACAGTTCACGGTGTTTTTTCAGTCTGCAAAAACTGAGAGAAGTTTCTTGAAATTCAACAACTTACCAATTATTTCTAAAATGGGGCTTTATCCATGAATTTGGACCCCAAAATAAGTATTGTTACCTGTCAAATGTACAGTTCATGAAAGAAACTTTTCATTATATATTTTGTACTAAAGGTCTCTGACTCTTGGATGTAAAAACAGTTAGAGAATGACTGCTTGACTTTTCTAATTTTATCAATTTATATGTGCCTATCCAGCCTTCCTGAAATAAATCTTTGCCTGTCACTGCCCTGCAGCTCTCGCACACCACTCCAGAGCCAGCTGTGCATGAGTAGCTGCAGTTTTCTCACAACTTCTAGAGAACAATATGACCAAATGAGAACAAGGGGCTTAACTGTGTGTGTGTGTCTTAGTAACAGCACACTGATTTTTCGTAACACACGTGAACTTTAAGCTCCATGTAGTTTATGATCATACTCTGCCTTTGCACTGCCCTGCATTTCTCTGTTTCCCGAGCATTTGTGGTGGAAGCAGGCCCTCCATGTGCATCAGCCAAATATTTCAGGTATCACGGTACTTTATTTTGAGAACAGTGCCAGACCAACAGAGCAGTGGCATTACTGAGCAGCCCTAGAGCAAGGACTCACACTTTGTTTCCAGGGAGGGAGGGTTACCTGCCCGCCCAGAGCTGCATCTGTCACTGCACACAGCAGCAGACTCTGTATTCAGGTCACCGAGCAGAGCTCCGACCTCTCATTCCTATCAGGTGTTTCATGCTCCTGGGTATTTGCTTTTGCAGCTGCATTGAGTTACTTGGCATGTGAGCCCTAGACTATGATAGTTTCTTCAGGTATCTTGTAATCTTGAAGCACGAACAAGTAATTTTGAGGCAAGAACCAGTAATTTCGGGTTCTGATGAAATCTGTGTGAATAGGAAAAGAATAGCAGAGTGGAGTGAGCCCAAGGGCTGGCAATGGCTCCCGCACACCATGCCCCAAGGCTACTGTTAAACACCTTCACCACTTCAAAATGCAGGTGGAAAACATCTCTTCCAGGGAATACAGAAGAACTGCACATGAAGTGAATTTTTGAGCAACCGTTATTTGAGGAGAGGTCAGCAATCCCTGTAAAAGGTTGTATTTACATTATGTTGTATTGGCTTCGAGGCCTGGAATTGTTACTTAGAAGCCAGCACGCGCGGAGAGGTCCGGAGATGATCCCTCAGGACGACACCCCCCCGGGATCGGGGTGTCCCGGTGCGGTGCCAGCCCGGTCTGTGGTGGGGCGGCGCGGCCGTGAGGGCAGCGCAGCACGGCCGTGAGGGGAGGGTAGCGGGGCCCTGAGGGGAGCGCGGCGGGGCCGTGAGGGCAGAGCGGCACGGCCGTGAGGGGAGGGTAGCGGGGCCCTGAGGGGAGCGCGGCGGGGCCGTGAGGGCAGAGCGGCACGGCCGTGAGGGCAGCGCAGCGGGGCCGCTCCGCCCGCCCCACGCCGCGGCGCCGCCGCCACGTGACCGCGCAGGGCCGGCGAGCGAACATGGCTGCGGCGGCGGGGTGAGTGCGCTCTGGGCAGGCACCGGGACCTTCGGACCCCCCGACCCCCGGGACCGCCGGCACCCCGCTCACTGCTAGGGGCACGGCGCGGCCGGTGGGGGCTCGCGGGCGGCCTGATGCAACGGAAGTGTCCCGGGCCGGCGGCGGGCGCCGGGAAGGCAATAGGCAGGCGCCGGGCTGCGTGCGCTGGACCTGGGTTCTCCGAAAAGATTTCGGGTTCTGCGCGGGGCGGTGAGAGAGCTGTGAAGGGTCCCACGGGCGGGTTGGCTCGCAGTGCCTCGTCCCCAGCCGTGCGTTATCTTTTAAGTTGTCTCAGATTTGGAAGTGATGCTTAAAGGTGGCGTTGGATTACGTAGCACAAGGGTTTCCCCACATTTTACAGCAAAATTCACCCATTTCTTCCCGTGCTGTAAGAACGTGCCATTGTAACCGTATCAGAACGAAGAGGGAAGTTTCCAAAGTTGCCGAACAGGGTCAGGCTGAGGCTTGGCTGTCACCCGAGGCTTTGGGGAGGTCGCTGCCCCGTGGGTCCCCTCCGGCTCTGGTGTCCCCAGCGCTGTCCGGGCGCTCCCCGCCCGGGAGCTCCTGCCCGGCCCTTGGGGCCGCCCTGGCCTGGCCTGGCGTGGGCTGGTCAGGAAGGACATGGAGCGGCGCCGGGACTTCTAGCTGTCAACTTTACAAGAAGCACTGAGTTGGCCGTGAAGAAAATACCCATTTTATACCTTGAACAGCCGTAGTTGCTTTTACTGTTTGGTTGTATCGCCTGTTTCCTTGTGCTGCTGTTGTCGCAGGCCTCTTGAGCTTCACATATGCGATGTGGAAACAGCGTTGGAAATTGTTTATGCTTCAGGCTGATGTTGATGAATCTTTTGCTCAAAACAAACAAATAAATAAGGCCCAGTCAACAAACAAGTGATAATTTACTGAAAAGTAATTTCAGTGGTTTCTCATCTTCATTGAAATCTGGATCCTCTCTGTGGGATCTCAGTAGAACAGAAATGGCAGTCCATGAATTTTCTGCTCAAAAAAACAGAAGTAAAAAAAGTTAACTGAAAAATGGTAGGAAAATAAATAAATACAAATAAAATAGAAATAAAATAGGAGTTTTGGTTACCAGTGTGTTCTGGTGATTGCTTTACAATAAGTCCAAAATGTTAGATGAATCATGCAGTACCAGAATGTATGCTCTCTAAAATATAAAGCTTCTGAAATAAGCATTGAAAATCAGGAGCTCCAGGCAAAAGAAAAATATCCTTTAAAGAAACAGATGTAGTTTAATGTTCCTAGCTATATTTCACTTGCAGTATAATAAAATAAAAGAGCTCATCTGTGAGCTTGGGCCTAAGTGATTATAAAAATTGTATGTGACAGCCAGCAGGAAACTGTCAGCTACTGTGGGAGGCCTTTACCAGACTGAGCAGTGGTTGAATGCTGGTAACAGACTGGAGAAAACAAGGGAGCTGAGTTTCTCTTGCCCTGTTTGGTTCTTACAAATATCCACTTTTGACACCAGCTAAGGTTTATTTGTAGAAGCTTGCATAGCTTCAAAGAGGCATGCACTACAAAGCAGTGCTTGTATCAAGTACACTTCTTTATCAAATGTGTAACTTCACATGAGAGTTTTGGGTTGAGCTTGTGGCTGCAGATGCTGGAGTCCTTGTGCTAATAGAAGAGGCTGACCTTGAAGGACCAGCCAATGTGTTGTATTAATTCAATTCTGATAACTCTGCTGAAGCAAGTCCAGAGGAGTTGATCAGAGGACTGAAGTGCCTCTCATAAGAAGACAAAATGAGAAAATTGGTGCTGTTCAGGAAAGGAGAAGGCTGTGTGGAGACTCACAACACTTTCCAGTATCTGAAGGGGCTGCAGGGAAACTGGAGAGGGACTGTTCATCAGCAGGTGTAGTGATAGGGCAAGGAGTAATGGGGAGAAATGGAAAGAGAGGAAGTTTAGACTGGATATTAGGAAGAAATTCTTAACTGTAAGAGTGATAAGATACTGGAACAGGTTGCCCAGGGAGATTGTGGATGCCCCAGCACTGGCACTGTTCAAAGCCAGGCTGTGCAGAGCCTTGAGCAGCCTGATCTAGAGGTGTCATTGCCCATGAAGGGATGTAGGACAAGATGATCTTTAAGGTCTGCTCCAACCCAACCCATTCTGTGATTCTGTGATTTGTGTGTCTTGTGGGGTATAACTGAGTGATTAGAGATCATGGACCAAAATGAAAAGCTTATAGTTTCTTCCCTAGAGAGAATTTTGTGGCAGTTTTTTTCCAAGACAAATCCCAGAGTTTTACACTGCTTACAGTGTAATTGCATGTGTATTTGTAGGGTTGATACACACGTGAAGCAGTTACATATGTGTACCCACTCAATTTACTACAAGTCATTGAGCAGCCAGTCCTATATGTGATATTTTTTTCTTGTGATCCTGAGTATTATGAAAGTTTTGTTTCCCAGTTTTTATTTGCTGTGGAAAGTGGCCATACACCTTTCTATTAGACTGAAATGCCCCTGTCAGTATTGTCCCTGAAAAGAGCTCTCTGTGTTAGCTGTGTGAAGCTCTTGCATGACTCATGTGTGCCAAGTGAGTGGATCTCTGCAGGCAAAGCAGCACCTGTGGGTGTTCTGCCGTGTCATCAGTCCATCCATGGGGGTGCCATCAGTTTGGTATCTGAGTGCTTGCAGGAGAAAAAAGAGAACAGGAACAGCAGAGGAAGCAAACTCCTCTAAGTTGAATAGTCTCTGTAAAACCTAGCTGGGTTTCTCTGCAGAATTCCAGTTGTGAAAGTTGGTGTATTTCCTGGCAAGCTCACTCCACCTGAGGTATGAATTAGCATGACAGCTCAGCAGAGAACCTGAGAACAGAGCAGGATTTGCAGCAACACTCAGCCCAGCCCTCGGGTCCTGCAGCCCTTGCTCAGCTCTTGTGATTTCTACAGCAGCCTTAAAACCGAGACCAAGGCCATGGCCCTAAAGAAACTGTGCCACTCTAAAACAACTGCAGAGGCCATGCTCTGCTGTGGGTTAATACTGTGGCATCGTATTCAGACAGGGAAAGTGGGATCTGTTATGTCCAAGGAAGAACATGCTTTCACTTAGAGAAAACATGCACAAGAGCTATCATTTTGCACTAGAATGAATTTTAGCTTTAGCATTAAGATCCCAGTAAAACACACACTTAAGTGACTTGTTAAAACTACTGGTATGAATTGCTGCCTGATGTAATTATTTCTCCTTAAATCTCATTTGAATTGTCAAAGGTTTTAAGTGTAATAAAAGCATTAATATTAGACTTAAGGGAGATGAAAATATGCCTTTGTAGCAGCTTCCTATGAACTCCAGGGTGTAGGAATAGCCCTGGAGGAGAGAGGTCAGAGTTCTCTCTTTTTTCTTTTTTCTTTTTTTTAAATCACAGAAAAAGATCCCCAAACTTGTGAAGCAAGTACAATTGCAATGGAGGTGACTTTTTTCCTTCCTTTGAAGCAAAACATGAGACAGGCTGTGCTATAACCTCTGCCTGTTGGTTTTTTTGTTTTGTTTTGTTTAGTTTTTGTGGTTTTGTTTTGGGGTTTTTTTTGTTTGTTTGTTTGTTTTTTTCAACAGATACAAAGGTCTGAGAGAAATATGTGATATAAGGGTATCCGATGATGTTCTCTCCTCCCTTTTATAAATGCCCCCTAAGGTGAGCGTATGATTTCCAGGCCATTGCATGTACTTCCTCCAAGGGATGATCGTGCTTGGAGAACAGCGTTTTCAGCCTCCTGTGTGTTGCTGAATTACTGAGCCACAACTTTGTACCTGGAAAGCCTTGCCTATTTTTAGTTTAAGGTTCACTATCTGACTTAAAACTTTCAGTAGCTTTTGCTAGGATTGTATGAACTTGCTTCCTTCTTACTACAGGAATGGGTACCCCAAAACAAAAGCTTATGCTGTGCTTCCAGGCTGTGCTGATGTGCTGCAGTAGGTAGTCTGCAGCCCTTGTGATGATTACCTGCCTTGGTGCTGGGTTGTCAGGTGTGTGTTAGAAGGAATAAAAATAAACACATTTGGGTTTTGTGCACCATCAGCTGAACTTGTAAGCAGATAGTTTGAAAATTGGATTAGCAAGAGCAGTCTTTTACCTTCTAAAATTACTTATGCTGTTACAGCAAGTGGTTATAAGCAAGTAAAATAAAGTATTTTATTAGCTCTTTTATGCTGTGGCTGCAGTAGGAAATTATAGGGTTTACATTTCTGAGGTTGATAGAGTCTTTTAGGAGGTTATGCAGCTATAAATCAAAGGTTACCTTTCAGATTGCCTATGAAAGCTGTATAATAATTAAGATGTGGAGCTTTGCTTCTCTGAGGTTAAGTACTTTGGTGGTTGGTTCATTTCTTGTCATCTTAACATAGTAACAAGGTAACTGCACCTTCCTGGCATCTCCTGTAAAGCACAGCTGGTAGAAAGTGGCCGCCCAGTCAGTCTCGGAGAAGCTGAGGTGGGGGGACAAATTGGACTTAAATAATAGGATTTTATGGATAAATTTTATTGATCATCTCTAATACTGAAGCTCCAAAGCACAGCTTTGCTATTTAAGCATAAAAAACCAAACCAAATCTTTTAGATTCTTCTCATATCATTTGGTTAAACTCCTCCCTCTGCTCCATATTCTAGAAAAGCTGTAGTGTTTCTACTGGTAAAGCTCCAAAAGGTGCACTTATGGACCTGAAACAATGAGAATGAATCAGTCACCTGTTCTTGAGGTACTTTCAACATCTAAAATTACTTAGTAACAGTGGGCTCTCTGCTTTTAAACTGTATCCTCACAGTTGCAGCTCTGTTGAGTACAATCTTTCAGAAACTTTCTGGCTGTCTCAGCACATTTGTGTGGCCTTAGGGACGAGTGGTGGTACCCAATACATGCTCCTGTGGCCACGTGTTTGAGTTCAGTCACTGGCTGAAGCTGCTTGTGTGCATGCAAGAATAAACATACATGCATACATAGAAAAGAGATTTGCAGATCCTGTGTGAGTATGGGAAATGCTGTTGTCCTGTGTCTGCTGTCCATCATTTTTTCTCTCCACTCCTGTTTCCCAGAAGGACTTGCTGAAGTTTGCTAGACTTACTGTAAACTTCCACTTCTGTTTTCAGCAACTCAGAACTAATTTTTGTCCCTCCTGCTTTGCCTCTCCTCAGCTGCCATGGGCTGTAGTCGCTGTGTGTTGCATTACCCAAAGGGATGTAACGAGGCGTGTGCTGTGGGCTGTAGCTGCAGCCAGCCTTGTCTGCTGTTTGCACCTTTTTGCTTTGGTACTTGTGTGAGCAACGCTTGGTGGCTGCCTGAGAGCGATGGTGTGTACAACATCTCTGCCCCATGACTGATGAGCCTCTCGTTAGTAGAGTTGAACTAAACTAATGAACACTGCATCTAAATTGTGATAATCACTGTCTTTGCCATTAATTGTCAATTGGAAAAATCTCTTCTAGACCCTCCTTTTGGCTGGGGAATGAGACTTTGAAAGTGCCTTTAGCACTCTTTGCCTTGAACAGAAGACGGCTGTGTGAACGCCTGAGACAGAATAAGGATGTCCAGAAGAATTCAATTGTTCTGCTGCAGGGTGGAGAAGAAACCCAGAGATACTGTACTGATACTGGTATTGTGTTTCGCCAGGTAAGAACTGAATCAAAACTTCAAATTAAGAACCTTTCTTTGACTGCATGAATTTTTAAATGATTTTAAATTATTTTCTCTGTCTCTCAGATGTGCATTTTCTTGCTTCACTTAAATAAATTTGCTTCACTTAAATAAATTGGCTTCTTTATAACATTGCTTCTTCAGCTTTGGGTTGCTCTCACTTTCAGTGCTTTAGTGCTGGCTCATTATTTGGTTTAAAGGGCCTAAACCTTAATGATCACCAGTATTTAAATCTGATCTTGAAGACAGCAGTGGAATATTTCTTCATTTTTTTCAGTTTTGTCTGTGACCCAAAAAACAACCATCTTTGTGTAATAAAACATGTTATAGTGGACCTAAGCTGAATTAATTAATAGAAAAGTATATTTCATGGTTTTGTAAAACAGCAGCCTATATCTTGGAATTTACACCATGTGTCTTCTTAAATTAGACTCTTCCTTAAGCACCCATGTGTTCTTCTGTCACAAATAGGACTTAATGCGTTCTGGGGATGTTGGTATAAAAGAACTCAAGTTATGCATATCCCATACCCTGCATGGTTTCTGCAGCACTTTGGTTTGTGAATTTAATTGAGCTGTTGTGTGTTATGAAGAAACAAACCCAGAAAGCTTCTGTAAAATCTAATTTAGATAGCATATATCTTAATGTAGTTATTAGTCTGGTTTTAGAGGGGATGCACCTTTCAGGGTTCTAGAGCATGTGTCTGTCCTTACCAAAATTAAATCCTCTATTGTTAGATGTTTTGTTGTTTGCTTGCTTGTTCTTAAAATAACTCTTGGGTAAGGGCTGTTCCTAATGCAGTTTCCTCTTCTCTGGGGAAGGCTGGGGTTTCGTTTCAGCGCTCTGCCTTTGCAACCCAATGAAGCTGCATTCTGCTTTTGCCTTGTCTCTTGTGAGGTGGTTGTTTCTCCCTGATAATACATTCCCTGATTCTAGATTGGAAGAATGTATTTTAATGTGTAGTGTATGTTAATTGTGCTGAGTTAACCTCTTTATGATAGTTTATTAATCTCTGATCCTTTCCAGTTGCCAACAGAGGGATTTGTATTATTCTAACCTAAAACTAATCAGTCTGAAGAGGTTTAGACCTAAACTACTTCTTCCCCTCCAAAAGCAAGAGACTTCTTCCAGATACGTGGAAATAGGAATTAATATGTACTGTAGTGTATTTTTAGAAGTGAAGTCTTTCTTCTAAGAATATATTTTGTTTTAATCTAGGAATCTTACTTTCACTGGACTTTTGGAGTAACTGAAGCGGGCTGCTTTGGAGCAGTAGATGTTGATACTGGAAGATCTATGCTTTTTGTTCCACAACTCCCTGAAAGCTATGCTGTTTGGATGGGAAAGTAAGACCAACCTTTTAACTGCATTCTGGTGTATCCAAGCACTTTATAGAATGTAACTGCCTGTAGAGCTCCAGTGTTGTGTCATTTAATCAGATTTAATCAGGAATGATATATACATAGGGTGATATATACAAGCAAAGATACAAAACATGATCAGTTCATACTGATCATGTGATATGAAATGATGCACCACCATTTGGAACACAATACCCTTAGAATTGGAACCCATGAATCTCATGGTAGCTCTGAGAGGAAGGTGAACCATAAAGAAAAATCAATATCTTGTCTAAAGCCCAAGCAAGTTAAATAATAAAGCAGGCTTTTTTGAACTGCTTTGCTAGTTTGCAGCAGCCTTAGCTAATGAAGTTTTCTGAATGGCATAAGGTAGTTTCGTCTCTGAAAGGCTTTTTTAAAATGAACTCACAGACAGGAAAATGTGATTTTAATGCTATTCTATGAGTATGCCATAAACATCTCTCCATCCGCCTTAGTAGTAAATACTACACAGTTTCATACTAGTGGAGGAAGTGATTTATTTATGTGTTCATTTCTTTTCTCAGTCTTAATTGTATTTATACCCTCTACCACACTGTCAATTTTTGTATCATCTACATTGTCTCAGAATATTGGACTGCTTCTAATTTAATCTTTTGACAAGCTGCTTCACTTCTAATTGAAGTTATCACTTATATTATAATGCTAATTTTGGGAAAAGGAAAACAGTTGTAACTGATCCCACGTGCTGAGCTCTGTCAGACCATATGGCAGGGCATGGCTGCTTCTTCTCAGAGAGTTTATATGAATTTCACTGTATTAGACCTGTCTGGGGACTGAAATTGTGATGGCATAAAAATCTGCATGCTGTTGTCTGAAATATTTTAGCTGTGAGCCACACCTGTCTGGGAGGGTAGGTTCTATAAGCCCCCCATGTGTACTCTCTGAAATCTGTTCCCACTTATAGACAAATTTTTTTCCTATCCTTAAATTCTCTTCTGCTGGTTCAAAACAGCTGTTTCATACCCACACTGATGGTGCCTAATCTAAAAGAGCTTAAAAATATTATTGAAATACCAGCATCTCATTTTGCATTCTCAAACAAAATATCGTGGTGCTTATAACTAGTGGCCTTTTTGATTTGTTCGTGCAGCACTTGTTATCTGTCCATTTACAGAATTAATTAAGTCTAGTTAAACGTGGTTTATTGTCATTGCTTGTATCTTCTTGCAGAGTGTAACAAATGGTCTTTGTTGTTTTCTATATTCTTCTCCTTGCCCTTCCTGAATCCCTCTATTTGAATCTTGTTTTCTCTTCTGTCAGCCGTGTTCATGTACTTTTTCTGCTTGTCAGAAGGAGAATGGGTGAATAGCTCATTTGTGAGTCAGTAGCGGTTCTGCTTCATAAGTTGGTTGGCAGTGGGTACTGCACACAGCTGGGGATTCTGTTCCTTTTCAGAAGATTCAATTTTAACTCAAAATTAGCACTGGAAGAAAAACACAAGTAAACATGCATTCCATCCACTGCAGTTTATTACTATAGTTTCCCTTGGAAGTGCTTAGTTCTGGGCCCATGGAAGGCACTATCTGCTCACTGGAGAAACAGTTATTTAACATCAGTAAAGCACAAATCAGTCTAATGCTTTGTGTGGTGTTTGAGAGGCTGGTGTCTTACAGAGGTCTGCAGCTTGTCTGCTAGTTCATAGCACAGGGTAGAGTTGCTTTGCCTGGTGTTTATTCTGCTTTCTATTTAAGACAGATATGGGAATCTGTGGATTTGGTCAGAAACACATAGATTCTCTTAAAATTAGTGCAAAAGGCTCTTTACTACAGTTTTACCACTGTTGTATTACTAAATGTATCATTTGGTGTAGTGTTGTGCCTTCACTTCTGAGGAACACATATTTGAGTTGCTTTTGAAGCATAGTGTGGATAATGTGTCATTCAGAAGGGTTAATCTTTTTGCCTTGAAGTAATACAAAAATGGGGCTTCTTGACTCTGTTCAAATTGCAGTCTCAGTTTGGCCAAAGCCCATGCAGTACCTGAGGGTTTTCTTGGAGAGCAGCAGACCCTACGTTTACAAATGACACCATGAAGACTGTAATTTTTCCAGCCTCACCACTGTGCTTGTTTTTATGAGTGGTGCTGCATGCTGAAGTGGTGCCTGGGGACTCTGCAGAACAGATGGACCTGGAGGTGGGCAGTGCAGCACTCTGGGCTGGGGTCAGCCCACAGCCCAGCACTAAGCAGTAGGGGTGTTGAGGGTGACTGCCACTTTGGAGGTATTATGGATCTGGTAGGACTTCATGCTGAATGTGTGTGGTCTGAAGATGTGTAAAACTAGTTGTTCACAAGTCCTTCAAGCCAAAATAACCTCTGTGGTTTTAAAAGGAAGGAGAGTTTAGTTTAGCTCGCAGACTATGGACCTTCTCCAAAAAAACCCAAAGCCTCTTAAGGTTGCAGTTGCAGAATTGTTATGAGGGTAATGTAGGACTGGTGGTCCTACATTCATGGAAAGAATCACAACAACATTGATCTGTTTTTAAGTTATGGCTGTGAGCATTTCTCCAGATGTTGGGCCAGCCACTTTCTTAGTTGGCTGGAAAAACCTTTTCAAGTAAGAGAACCACTTTGCCTGTCTCTTGACATGTGCCTCTGCCCCTGTCCCTCCATCATTTGTAAGGCAGAAACACAGACTCTGAGAATGACTCCAAGCTTAGTGGGTGGCCTTTCTGCTCCTGAATATTTTTCTGGTTTTAGTTCTAAAAGGAGGAGTTTAAGAAATGAATCTGGTAGTATAGAATAGTAAAGGCTTCAGAAGTGTAAATGTTTTGTAAATGTCCCTCTTTCTTGGCACAGTCTTACCTAATCAAGTTTTTGGTGCAACAAAGCTGTTAGCCATCATTTCTGTTCCTAGAAAGCTTTGAGTTGGTATGACTGCATGCCTTCACAAAGACTTCGGTTTTGCTAATTAATGCTGCACCTGCCATTTACCTCCTTAATTATAAATGGCAGTACTAGTCAGTATGCTGATTAAAGATATTTTATAAAGTAAAACATACTGTACAGCAGCTGCTTTATGGGGAGAGCATGCCAGAATAACTTAATAGCCTTGCCACATAGAGTGTTTTTAATGGAAGACAAAAAGTATTTAACCCTTTGATGCTCTAACCTTCGAAACACATATTAAATGTATTAATGGTTTAGAAAAAAAAAATGGTGCTGTGGTGCCCAATTAATGGTGCCATTTCCTGTGTTTTCTCTGAAACTCTGCTGGATGACTGGTAAGCATTGCAGCTTTAATCCAACTTCAGTTGCACTCGCTAAGTTGCAGCTTTAAATTCAGTCACTATAAGTAATGTTTTTCCATGAATTTGATTGCAAGCTATCTGTGTGTTCGAAGTTGAACCTTGGATTAGCGCTTGGAGCTGTAATAAAGCACAGTGAAATGCTTTGCAAATGTTAGTTATTTCTTAGTGACCTAATGAGGAAGCTCTTTAAAACATTATCATAAATTTCAAGTAGGTTACAACCAAAATCAACCTTTGATTTTTGTGATTACATTTGACTGACATCAGCAAAGCTGAGTAGTTTTACTGCCTTTTGAAAAAACTGCAGAAGTATAGGGTTGGGGGTTTTTTGTTTGTTTGCTCTTTTTCCCCTTAACACTTTTGTACAAGAAAGTAGCCTCTCAGCCTGTGTGGGCTTTTACCTTTTTTTTTCTTATAGATTTTTTGTGACCATAAAAATTAGAAGCTAAGAAACAGATCTTGTTCTCTTCTTCTTGATGGAGATTGGTGAGATTTTGTGGCATTTGTATTTTGAATAACCATGAGTATTAAATCGTGCACAGCATGGTATGTTTATCTGACTGTGTGGTGGTGATGGAGACTGGTGCATTAATTACCCTTGTTCTGGCAACAAGAGGATGAGGTCTGTAGAAGGGAAGCTGACAGTGGGCGCAGCTCTTTGGAAAGGGAGTGGAGTGTGTTTGCAGGTTACAGGAAATGGGCTCCAGATTACCTTAATTCCTCTTCTTAATGTACATTTTGCAGGAATGAAAGACAACTTCAACAGGAATTTTATTAATGTGGAGCATACAGGTCCTCTTCTCCACAGCCTGCTCCAGAGCTGTGTGTTTTTTTGTTTTACCTTCAGAACTGATGTGCCATCTCCTACTATGTTTTATTTATGTAATTTTTTTATTTATGTCATTTTTCTCTAAAATGAAATATGCTTTTCTTTTTCTGTGTCTCTCGGTTTGATCTTTCACTGCAGTTTGTCACTTTGCAGTACCCACTGAATCTTTATTTTGCTCTAAAAAAAACCTCCAGGTTTTAATCACTTTAGGTCATCTTATTACTGTTTTGTACCAGTTGGCATTGCAATTTATCTGCAAAGTTTGCTACCATCTGGAAATGTTCTCTATGGATCTCAAACATACTCAGTTCTGCTTCTGTTTCTGAGTAGTGTCAGAACTAATTTCAATCTTTGCAGTATCCCACTAATCAAGACTTGCAATCCATTTCTGTTTATTGCTTTAACTTCTGGGGACATCAGTCTAGATTGACACAGCACTTTTCAGTGTGGCAGTTGGAGGGTTTCCCAGCCTGGGGAATGCTCATTTTTTATCTATCTATTTGTTTTTATTTTCTGCTTTAGCCTTTTCTGTTTTCTTATTATGACTAGTCATTGGGTTTCAGCTTACGTTGTAGTGTTTCTGTCCAAGCCAATTCAAGTTGATTTTGGAGAGTAGCAGTCTTGAGGGAGGTTTTTGTCAAATATTTTACTATTATTCAGGTAGTACATCTGTTGCTTTGCCCTTCATCTGATCCTTTCAAAAGCTGGTTGCTTTTTATTGACAAGACTTACTTGTGCAATTCCCCAGGGTGCTTATTTCCATTATTCCAGTTCTCTCCCTGGTACAGTGATTTCCATTTCTTGTCCCCCATTCATTTATTATTATATTTCATAGAATCATAGAATGGCCTGGGTGGGAAGGGACTTCAAAGATCATCAAGTTCCAACCTCCCACCATGGGCAGGGCCACTTTCCACTATCCCAGGTTACTCCAAGAGCCAGTGTCCAACCTGGCCTT
Source organism: Irena cyanogastra (assembly GCA_013397155.1). Classification (NCBI taxonomy): domain Eukaryota; kingdom Metazoa; phylum Chordata; class Aves; order Passeriformes; family Irenidae; genus Irena; species Irena cyanogastra. The sequence continues at coordinate 444,343 of VWZV01014155.1, read as the reverse complement.
GGGCACTGCCCAAGGGATGTGGGCAGCCACAGCTGATCTGGGCACCCTGTGCCAGGAGCTCAAAACCCTCACAGGGAAAAACTGATTTCTAATATATAATCTAAACTTCCTCTGGTTTAGTTTGAAGCTATTTCCCCTTGTCCTGTTGCTCCAGGCTCTTAAAAATTGATTTTCTCCCTCTTTCTTTTTGGCTCCTTCAGGCACTGAAAGGCTGCAGTTAGGTCACCCTGAAACTTCTCTTTTCCATGCTGAACAATCCCAGTTCTCCCAGCCCTCTGCTCATCCTGGTGCCTCCTCTGGGCTCTCTGCAGCAGCTCCAGGTCCTTCCTGTGCTGGCCCAGGGCTGGGGCAGCTCTGCTGAGGGGCAGAGGGGCAGAATCCCCTTCCCTGCTGCCCACGCTGGCTCAGCCCAGGTCAAGGTTTGGGGTCCCAGCTCTCAGGCCCGGGGCAGGGCCGGCTCTGCCCCACAGCTCCCCCAGGGCCTCTCCTGGGGCTGCTTTTGACTTCTTCATTCCCAGCCTTGATTGATCCTGCAGGTTGCCCCAACACAGACGCAGCTCTAGCAGTTGATCTTGTTAAACTTCATGAGATTCCCATGTGCCAGCTGCCTGATTTCTCTGTGGATAAAAATTACTTTTTCAGAATAATTAATGTCTGGATTGCTCTTGCCACTTTACTGACAATTGTTTTCTCTAAAAGCACTGCTCAAATGCTCAGACTTCTCAAATGTTCAGTTTAGTCATTGTTCCAGTATTCTCATTGTCCACAACCTTGCTTGGTCTGGGATGAATGTGTATGTTTTTATGACTTTTACTTCAGTACTTATTTTTATAAATCTTTGCTTTTTTATGGCTTTCTTAAACAGCTTAAATTTCTTGTTGAGAAGGCTTGAAACCATAATAGCAATTTGTATCAGTCCATTGACTGGCCATCTCTATCAACATACATCTTTAAGTAAATGCTCCAGTTGGTGGTTTTGTAAGCATTAAAGTGCTTCTTTTTCCTCTCCTCTTTTTGATTCAGATGTATTGAGAAAAGAACCAGCACTAAGCAAATCTGTTGGATGATGCTGCACCAGAATTTTTTAATATCCGGATGTGGCTTCAAACCACAATTTGAGATAACACGTCTCATTTTGGTAGTGTGGCAGGGAATGTTGGTAACCCCCACCAGGCAGTTCTTATTTTATACTTTATGTAATGTGCTACCAGGAGTACTGAGTTCAGTGATATAAACTCCCGATAACGTTTTGAAATGTCAGGGAATCCAAGTTTTTCTTCTTTTGTCAGGCGTGCCATGTGTTTTTTCTACAAGGACTTGGCTGCTGCTGGTAGGAAAGTGAGCTGCAGCAAAAGAAGTGTCTGTGGGGGTTTGCCAGCAGTGCTCCAACAAGGCTCTGTACCTCCACACTGTGCACTCCTCTGTACACTCCTCTGTACACTCCACTGTACACACTGTACACACTGTACACACTGTACACTCCTCTGTACACTCCACACTGCCACTGCCCAGCCTGAGGGCAGAGCTCTGCTTCTTGTTGCCCTGCACTTGGGAAGGCACTTCAGTGAAAAAAACCTCAAGTGATATCCCTACAGCACTGCTCTTGCACTTCTGAAATCCCACATTCTTAGCTCTTGATGTTAACTGTTTTCCTTAGGTTTTTTATTCCCTGTGACCTGTCTATGTGCTCAGGAAGGACTCTCTGAAAGAGTGTGGTCTCTCTTGAGAAACAAAAAAAGGAAAAACAAACCCAGCTGGTCTGCTAAAATATGTTAGGGAAATGTATCATTAATATTAATGCTTCTTAAAAGTTAAATGTGAGTATAAAGCAGGCAGAGTGTGTTTTACTGCTGTGTACCCCTTGCTGGAGCTCTGGCAGTCAGAGCAGGTGGCCACAGCCCCAGTCCTGGGGGACACCAGATGCTTCTTTGTCTGGCAGGGCCAGCATGGCGTCGTGGATATGGCACTGTGTGCAAGGGTAGGTTCTGTTTTTCTTTGTGCCCATTGAGTTGTTCTGTCAAGTTCATTCAATTTATTTGTGGCTTGGCTTTCCTTACAAGTTGTAAAATGGGAATGTTATCATCCCTTTCCTTCTTAAAGCTGTTCAGGTCATCTAATGCTGCTGTAAAAATCAGTGCTGCTTTGTCTCAAATTCTGTTACCGATTAATATGGGAGGTGTGAGATATGATACTCACATTCCAGAGCTTGCTGTAGTGCTTTTATGTGTGGGATATTAAATATCGCTTGCTTCCCCCCACCTCCTCAATATTGATGTTTTTCCAAAGTACAAGCAGAACATCTGCTATTGGCAGATTCAGTATATAACTTCCTTTGTTAAGAATTGAGACCAGTGTTTGAGGGAAACACTTACTGTATATAGTGACCTAGAAATTACACTTAATATCTTAACCACTATAATTCTTACACTCTTTTTTTTGAGAAGAGAGCTTTCTAATAAGTATATGTCATCAGTTTAATGCTACAAGAAATCTTTCGGAGATTTCAGTGTGTAAATATTTCCTTAGCCACAGTTCTTTCTGTGTAGAGCCCTTGTCTCCAAGGAAGAATTTTATTTGTAGAGAGGAGTAAAGCAAAGGTTACCAATTGCAGGTTTTCTATGTTTTTGTTGGGTAGCTCTTGATAGTATCTCTTAAATGTCTAATTGAGACACTGCTGCTTGAGGTAGAATTTATAGAAAGTATAAGGAAGTGTTTGTCTTTTGGAAATGCCTGTGGTGGGAATAGCTAAACAGGAGCAGTGAGACTATACTTGAAGCAGATGAAATAGGGAGGTCAGTGTTTGGCTTTTAGTAGGACTTACTGTGAGATTCTCCTCAAATCTTTTTTTCTGATTTCCTAAGTCCAATGGCCTGTATTGCTGCTCCTAGTTATTCTGACTTTGCATGATCTATATAGCACTGGGAAGTCCAGCATCACATACCCAGCACCTCGTGTCCAGCTTCGTGCTCATGAGCTCTGCTGTTCTGCCCCTCAGACAGATGGGGCTTCACTTACAATCCTGCTTGTTTTCCAGTCAGATCAGCTTGAGTTGTCATCTTAATCTTGACTTCTTTTAAAGTCCATTATTTTCTCAGAATCCATCTTACTGTAGACTGTATCAAAAGGAGCAGGGAGTCTGAGTTTACATGTGTGCAGGTAGTTTTGTCTTTCAAATACTAGCAGTAATCTTGAGAATGTGGATAGGGAGTACCATTAAGGTAGTCAAAACATGGTTGGAGGCTGTCTGTGATACCAGCAAGCCCATTAGTACAGTTTTGCTTTAAATCTAGCTTGATGCCTTTTAATCTTCTTGTTTGAGATAGTGAAATTCCTTTTGGATATAAAGGTGATGGCACTTTTTTGGACAAAATCAGGAACATCTGCTGGTGTCTTTTAGAGTGTGCTGTGTTGTTCTTCCTAGCAGTTCTTGACACCCTCTTGTTTGGTTAATGCTTTACCATCTGTTAACTTGATGATATTGTAATGAGAAGGGAGTTTATTGGTGAATCTCTGACAGCACTAAAACATTACTTTTGCATCCCTTTTCCTCTCTCAGCTCTACATATCCTGATGTATTTCTATTGCGCTTTAAATTTTGCCCAGCTTGTTACTCTGTGTTTGCAGTCTCTGAAATTTATATTCTGCTTTAAGCTCATTCTAGCAAAGACTGAGAAATGAGTTGTTGACTGTGTAGAACTTCAAGTGCTGACGATTATGTTTGTCCAATTTTCTCCTTGTGCATGTGCTTTCCCTCATTTAAGTGAGGAAAAATGTAATGTATTTCATGCTGTGTGTGTGCTGCAGTGCCACGTACAGGTGCTACCTCCAGGATAATGTAGGCATTTAATTTGCTCAAGACAAAGTGATTTTGCCATAAAGTGCTGTTTTATGTCTGTTACTCTGAATATGAAAGTCAGGGTTGAATGGAAGAAGCAGAAAGCTTTGATGTGAAGTTCACTAGTTTTAGCCTTTCTGTCTCACTGCATCAAGAATCATCCTCTCCTGATTTTGTGATACAAGCTTGGACAATTTTTCATGTATGTTAGGCACTAAAACTTGTAGAATCTATGAGGAGAGTACTGTACCCTGAACATTATTGTGTAGAAGTCTTATTGCTCTATTCTCTTGTTGTTCCAACTATGTTAATCCTTACTTTTAATTTCTGCTTGTGAAAACCTCACTTTCTGGTAACTACCAGGAGCTGTGGATCCTAAAGACAGTAAGACTTGTGGATCTGTATTTTAATTGCAGGAGAGAGTCTTCAGCATGGCATGTTGCTTTCTGTCAGTACTTGTTGTCTTCTTCCCTGACATAGTAGGAGTTCCTCAAAATGGTTGTTGACTTGTTATTTGAGATTCCTACAGCTCCTTTTTAAAAAATACATTAAGATAATGTTGTTGAGTTTTCTGGTTGGTTGGGGTTTTTTTTTTTGTTTTGTTTAGTTTTGTTTTTTCTTGCTAAAGCCAGTGATTAGAAATTGTAGGTAATTCCCATTATTTGCCCGAGTATACATTCAGTGATAGCATGTGTGGTCAGCCATCCAGAATACTGCTTTGTTGTCTGTGCCAATTGATATTAAATTTATATTTCATTTTGCAGAAGAGCAGTTACATCATGTTGGTGCTTGTGGTGGGCTGCACCTATTGCTTTCTTTTATATGTAACAGTGGAATAAGACGCCCTTCCTCCAGAATAGCTGCCAAGCACAAACAAGGCCAGATGTGAGGACTTAAGGAATTCTCTGAAACAATTCAAATCTTAACATTAAGAGTGTATAAAATTTGTTTAATATTAGCAGTGAACAAACCATTTGGATTATTTTTTTCCTACATGAATATTCTACATTCTAGGCTATGCAGGAAAATAACTAGTCTTGATCTATGAACTCCAACTGAAATGCTGAAGAAATGCTAAATTAGGCTGCTTCAGGAAAAGCTCAATTTCATTTTAGAGCTGATCCCCTCTAAAAACTGAAAATCTGTCCTAGAAGCATTGAAACGTGGAAATACCAAGCAACCTTTAGGAATAAATGTTAAATATATTGAAGTTTGGATGAATGTTTAGATGCAAATGAATACATATACATAAAAATGTATATCAGCAATTAGGCTGCAAATATATTAGCAAGTGGCTTAGATGTGTTTCTTTCAGGAATAGCTATCAGCTGTTATAAATTCTGTTCACAGTTTTTCTTTTGCATTTGTGATTTAGATCCATCTCATTTTACATCTCTTCTGAATACAGTTCTGAAAACTAGAACACTTTTTATCATGTTGGTATTACAAGGCTATTGCTCCAGAGTCTTTCAGCATACAAAGAAATGATGCTTAATGGAATTCTTACAGTAATGTCAAATTTGTACAGATCTCTTAAGATTTGTGTTATGAATTCTTGTGCAATGTAATGAACAAGAGGTTTAAAATGTTTTTAGACAATGAGACCAAGTTTTTATTTGGTTTAAAGTGGAAACACAACATTGTTGATAAACTGCTGCAAAGAAATTGTGATTTGAATTCAGTCCAAATATGTAAAAGCTTTAAAATATAATTTTGGCGTATTTATAGATACACAGAACTGTCATAGCTGTTCATCTTACTGATGGATAAACAGAGGAGTCAGTGTTATATTCCAATTTGAGGATCACATCAAAGTGAGCCAGTCCTAATAATGTGGTCTGGCAAAATCTGAACTGGTGACGTTTGGTTGTGGTTTGATGAAGCATCTTGGTTTTTAAACATGCCATCACGTACCGTGTGAATTTAGTTAAACCAAATGGAAAAGTTTATTCTAAACTTGGATTTTTTCACTAGGATGAATAACTGACTGAGATCTGTGATTACTAGTTTTTAATACTCTGCTCCTTTACACTTTTGCTGATAGTTTTTGTGTTTGATAAATGTGTGTTAGAGAAATGAAGTACAGTTAGGTATTAATTTACAGTGAGGTATTAATTTACTCTCTGACTTAATGTTTCACACTGGATTTTTACAGTGAAAGTTTTGCTGCTGCTCCCCCACCTCTTTTTTCCCATTGCTACCTGAGTAGCATTTTGTTTAAAATAAAGTTGTCACTTGTTATTATTGAAGGATGAATCTCCAATATTTGGTGCTTAAATAAAACCACAGCTGTTAAAATAAGGCAGTGTATAAGAATTCAGATCTTCTTAAAATACAGCTTTGCATCTTTAGGCCATCTTCAGCATTTCCCAATCGTCCTGAGAGTGAGAAACCAAGTAGGTGATCTAGAAGGGTTAGAAAAACATGGCAGAGAGAGGAGTTTCATGGGAAGTATCAGCAGAAAGTAAACATTTAATGTTTAACTCAAAGTAACTCAAGCTTTTTCACTGGAAATTGGGATGAATTGTAGGTGATGAACTAGAGACAGTGTCTTGTTTAAGGGGTTCTTTGTGGCTGAAAATGGGAAATACTAGGATCATATTAATGTAAATTAATATCAGTGCAGGACTCTTAAATTTTCTTTCTGATGGCCAAGAACTCTGAAATGCCAGATTTTCGCCTAGATGCTTGGGCATGTGTATGTGGGCATGTTCCTGGAGTTTGGAGTTGCTTATTTCCACTGTAAGAGAAAATGATAACTCCTGTTAATCTGGAAGTTAACTATTGACAATTCTAATTAACACTGGTATTTGCTTGACTGGAGTTATAAAGCTGTAGGGAAAGGATATTGAGCCTTTTTAGGGCTGATCTTTTAGGGCCCATTATTCTCTGTGGGTTTTTGCCAAGTTGTGTTGTCAGGGAATCTAAACAATTTTGCACACCCCAAGCCCCTTCCTGAAGCCTATAAAAGTTAGGTCATTGCTTCTGTTCCCATCTGTTTACAGAGGGTTGGGGTTTATTTTTTTATAGGTAAATAGACATGATTCAATAATATCTGGAATCATATCTTCCACTTGGGTAATCCTTCTAATTAATTTATGGCTTGCTGTGGGGTTTTTTGCACGTAGCCTCTGCAGTGATTAATCAGAATTCTAAAACTGGCAGCCCATAGCAGCGTTACAAATGACAAAGCCAAACCTAAAAGTTGTAACCAGTTAACTTATTCTAGCTTCTTCAGAGTCAGTTGTAGAGAGCAGTACTCCTCATCCCTGGGAAATATCAGATGTATTTGAAATTATGATAACTGAATGAAACTTCTGATTTTCATTATGCCAGGTGAGCATTTCATGGAAGATACCCTGTGGTGATCAGTGCTAGCTTTAGCCTGTTTTGCATTCAAATTGCATAAAAATGGGTACTGAGCCCTGTATCTGCTCAGGAACTCTGCACTAGTACTTCTTACAGTAACTACCATGTTGTGCATGATTATCTTTCATTGAGCCCCAGTAAACTGGAGAAAAAATGAAAGAGAGTAGAGAGAATATGGAAAGGTACCATTGAGGATCACAGGATCATAAAACACCCTGGGCTGGATAGGACCTTAAAGATCATCGAGTTCCAACCTCCCACCATGGGCAGGGGCATCTTCACTATCCCAGGTTGTGCAGAGCCCCATCCAGGCTGGCCTTGGACACTTGCAGGGATACAGGAGTGGCCATAGCTTCTCTGGGCGACCTGTGCCGGAGCCTCACCACCTTCAGGTGGTGAATTTCGGAGGAATTTCTTCCCAGTATCCCATCTAACCCTGCCCTCTGTCAGTTTGAACCCATTTCCCCTTGTCCTGTCACTCCATCCCTTCTCAATTGTCTCTCTCCATCTTTCCTGTCAGCTCCTTCAGGCCCTGGAAGGTCACAATGAGGTCACCCTGAAGCCTCTCTTCTCCAGGCCAAACAATCCCAGCTGTGCCAGCCTTTCCTCCCAGCAGAGCTGCTCCATCCTCTGCTCATCCTGGTACCTCCTCTGGGCACTCTCCAGCAGCTCCAGGTCCTCCCTAGGACCTCAGGGCTGGAGGCAGCTCTGCAGATGGGGTCTCACTTGAGCGGGGCAGAGGGGCAGAATTGCCTCCCTTGGCCTGCTTTTCTTCTCTTGCTTCTCCTTCTCCCTGGTTGCTTTCTATACTGCTTTTCTGTATGTGACAGCATAGAATTTTTTGGCACTAACACAGACTTCATGTTCACTTTTTCCTTGCACCTCTATGGTTCTGCAATAGAGTTTGTCTTAGAAATCTTCCCAGTGGGGGAGAGAGCTTCATCACTGGAGCATCGTGGCTCCTGTGGGATGGTAGTTTGTGGGAAGTGTATATGAATTTATTTTTCTATCTAGTTGGAGGTGCTAAATGACTGTATAAAAAAAGTGAGGCAGAGCTGTGAGTGCTTCAGAGAGGAGCTGAGAAGTCTGGCTCTCAACTTTGTGCTAAGAGTCACTTTTGAGTGAGATAGCAAGAGGAAGATGAGCAGGGAGGTACACATCTGGGAGTCGTGGCAGCTTGTCATTAGGTGTGATGAAGGCAAAAGTATCTCAAAGATGACCTAGTTTAACAACTGAGAGAGAGGATGGAGGATTGTGGGAAGCTGCTGTTCTCTTTCTCTTAGAGAAAAATTCCTCAGCCTTGAAAGAATGATGAGCCACTTTTGTTCCTCAAAAGAGTCATAGTGTACATGAAAAGAGGTGTTGGAGGGATTAAAGCTGGAACGGATTAATATTAACCATAACCGAAGAATTAGATTAGTAGCTGTGTGCTGTAGGCTACACAATTACAGGAGGCAGCTAGCAACAACAAGAACAAAAAAGTTGAGAAAGAGCTTGTGAAAGGAAAGAAGTTTTCTTATTGGAGTGATGGAAAATGAGACCTATTCTTACTTTAGCTGCATTAAATGAAGTCAGTAAAATCCAGCACGCTTGTGGGTATACTTTTATGACATATTTACTTTACATTAAACAGTTCTTTGATTTAAACAATGCAGCTAATTATAAAAAGGTGCTTTGGATGTATTGTTCTAAAGAGCGTATGTTACCGTAAATTACCATTGGCCATACATTAGCTGGTTTTACAGTTGGGATTCTTCTGATACCAGATGAATTGGTTAAAACTGTAAAAGAGAACAAAACTGGAAGGTGCTAAATCTGTTCATCATGTTTCTGGATTATTAAAATACTTTAGTGTGTGAGGAATGAAGGAAGACTAAGGAGATGCCTGTAGGAGAAACAGAGTATGCAAAAGTTGGAGGTAAGGCTACTATAATATAGAGGGTATATAAAGATAAGGGGATATAATGTTTTTTTTTAAATTATATGTGAAATAAGCCGGGGAGAAAAGATAAATGATAATTGCTTTGAAATCTACATCACTGATAGGAGGAGTCTACACAAGGAATATTGCAAAAGGGAACATAAAATTATGAGATCGTTTTCTGTTACTTTTGGGTAGTACTTTCACAGATAATACATTTTTTAAAATCTGTGATTTTCTGCTTGAGAACACCATAAACAGTTTCATGTTGTTCATGTCACAGCCCAGTACTGTTTGGAGCGTGAAGAAATGTAAATGATAAAGGAGCACGCAAGATTTAAAAAATGGACATAAGGCAGTGCTCCAGCCTCCTGGTGCTGGCAGCAGCTCTGGCATGTGCCTGTGGTGTGGAGCAGCTCGTCAAGGTGCTGTTAGCCCCACCACTTCTGATGGTCCTCACTGCAAGGGTTAGAAATGCCCTTTGGCCTCCAGTCTCATTTATTTTTTCCCCAGATGTGCTCTTGTTGTGTAATGTTTATGTGGCTGAAGCTTTGGTCCTGCACACACCTCTTGCTCTCCCAGTGTTGCTCAGGAAGCAAAATGCACAGGATCCTCCATGCTCCAGCACTTCCAGTCATGGGGTTTTTCCTCCCATTTTCTTTACTCTGGAAGTAAAGAAATGGTTTTTTTTTAATGGAAGGATATAAAGAGGGTGATTTTATTATTTTGAGATCACATTTTCAGGATTATAGAAGTTGTATTTATTTCAGAGTTGGGGACATGGAGATTTTAATGAGAGACTGAAGTCTCCTATGTAACTGGCTGCTACCATATAGTGAAGGGGTGAGCAGCAGTACAGCCACTGCTACAGAAGACAGCAGGAGAGCCCAGGAGGGACTGACTGCAAGCAGATCCTTCACATTCTTCTTGCCTTTAGAAAAATGTCTCTGGCTGGATATCAGGAGAAAAGAGTAGAAGAGATTTAGTTTTTAACATGGACCTGTAAACTTGCTCACTCTGTTGGGTTAGAGGAATGGATCTCTGGTGTCCTGAGGAATCGAGGCAGCAGAACCCATGTCTTAATAGCCCTCCGTCTGCCAGCGCAGTTACCAGGGTAAAAAATGAATGTTTTATTCACTCTTTGAATGTAACACAGGGCAGGCTGGTGTTTTATTATTTCCACATCCTTCCAAAGATTGGTGAGTTGAAAAGTTGTGTATAAATGGCATGGCAAAAGTCCCTAACAAAACTGTCTTGCATAGAATGGGAAAAAAACACTTTTGTTCTGGGAAAAAACCATTTTTGTTCTGAGGAGACCATGCTCTCTAAACATGGACTGGATTAAAGCACACTGACTTTTGTAGCCGTGGCAACTTTCTGTGTAATCTCCTATTTTGAGAAATAAAGATAAGATTAGTAAAACATTCCTCATATCTGGTTCTATTGTTATGATAGTAGAGAATATTATTTCTTTGTCTGTGGCCTTATTAAATATAAGAGCAAAACTAAACCTAAATATTTCTTTTTGTTGTTTTCCAAAGGATTCATCCCCCTGAATTCTTCAAGAACAAATATGCTGTGGATGAAGCCCACTATGTGACTGAGGTGAGTTGTCTGTGTATCTGAATATATTTTTTTCTATGAATACAAAGTCAGTGAATGGCAATGACCTTGCTTAATTTTAGTCTCCTTCTTACTGGATGTCTCCTGACTTGGTGGGATCTTCTCTCCCTTCCCTCTTACTGGAAAATGTCCTTTTATCTTACAAAGCAGTTACACTTTTTTTTTTAAGGCTGCTCTTTTGATCTGAACATAGTTCTTAATCCAAAGGCAGTCTCATAAACATGTTGTGTGCATGATGACACCTGTCAGTGTGTGGTTTTATCCAACTGAAGCATGTTGCTAAATACATTTTTTGGAATGCCTTGGAGATTTGTGGAGATTGCTGTCAAGGAGGTTCCATGTCCTAGCTTGGACTTGAGAGCCTACATTCATTTTATGCCTCCAAAAAGCTGTTGGAAAGGCTGCCTGCCTCACTCTTATTTTCTATAAAATCATCCTATTACTTGAATAAGCAAATATATTCACATTTTTCAGTGCAAGTGTGCCTTGCTTAGTTAGGTTTCTGATTTAATTTCTGAGCAGATGTATGTGCACCCTTGTGCACCTGGCCAGCGATCGTTTCTTTGCTAGGAAGGCTCAGCAGGTGAGGACAGTATTCCTGCCAAGCTCTGTGTGTGACATTCATGGAGAGCAGCTTGAAGAAGACTCCTCTGATTCTTCTGTTCCCATAGAATACTAACTCTGATTCTCTAGGCCAAAAGTTTTGTTCTCATCAGCTGTGAGGAGGTTTGCTTTAATTTCCATAATGAGTCCAGCAACAAAGTAAATTTTGATCTGAATGTCAGAAGCTGGGAGTGGAGGGAGCTATGGAGAGGTTGATTTTTGCCATATATGAGTTGGAGTCCTGTAGTGTTCAGGTGCTCCAGTGCTCATCTGTCAGATGGTGAAAATTGCAATAGAAAATGCAAAATAAACTGTTTTATTTTTAAAAATCACATCTTTAAAAATAAAAGCATTTTATTTTTAAAAATCACATTTTTAAAAATCACATTCACCTTAGTCATTTTGGGTTGCTTTCTGTCAACAAATGTCATTATTGCAGTTGTATTCCCTGCTTTTTTGCTGCTTAAAAACTTCACTGGGAAGTGAAGATGGGGAAAAAAGCTCTGTATGTAGACCAGTAAATAAATTAAAAAATGAAGGCTGCTTTTGGCCTGGACTGTATATATTGAAGTGGGAAGCTGTTGATGCTTGCAGCATAACTGTTCAGCTCTCAATGGTTCTTTCTATAACTTTTGCTTTGTTTGCCAAGGAATTGGTTTTCCACCATCAGAACACCAGGGGCCTTTTTAATAGAGTAGCTTTACATCAATGAATGACCAATGTGTGTAAGTGTGTTATCCTGATATTTCATGAGATTAAGAAATGAAAAAAATAAAGGGTGGAATTGATATTTTTGAACTTCACTGCCATATATTTTCTTTTGTTAATATTAGTAGTGTGCTATTGAGGTGGTTTAAAGTTGCTAGAATATTGTTCTATGAAGCTATGTAATGTGTTCATGGCCCCAAGATATGTGTAATTCAGCACCCACCCATCTGCAGCTGCTCTGAAAGCCCTGCACTGTACAAGCCCAGTGGTTTTGTTCTCAGTTTGTGAATGTTTGAAGGAAACTGAAGGAGCCTAATAAAAGGATTAGTCAGTAAAAGTGACCTAGTGAGAATAACAGTAAATATTCTTTGCTAAGCATTTAGCACATTGTAATGTAATAATATTAATGCAAATGTTGTATATGCAGGATAGAGCACCCTGGTGTTCCTTATTTCTGTGTGACATTGCAACTTTTTGGCTCCTATGTTGTGTCTTCATAATGATGACAATAGACATGAGTTATAGCACAATGAACTTGATCACCGTCAGTATTTTGTATTCTGCTGTCTCTTGTTGTATGTCTCAGGTACTACTACAATATCTGAAAGGTATCAGGAACATTTTTGTCTGCAGCTCGTATACTTTATATACAGTGAATATTGATTAAATTGGTATCACTGTGGTTATGAGGAAAAAAAAAAAGACAAATAACAGTAACCTAAAACCTCTTTTTAGATATCCAGTGTATTGGCTTTGAAGAAACCTGCTGTACTTCTCACTTTGGTAAGTCATATTTGGAAAGTACTGCATTTCTTCAATAAGGATACTAGCTTATGCAGCATTTCTTTGCACTGTCATTCTCTATTTTTTCCTCCCCATCTTACACCAAATTTGAGGTCACCCATGTATAACAATTGAGTCTTCTGGTCCCCCCATTGTTTCAAGATTTGTAGCCTCTGGCCTCATCCAGTATGCATTCTGTCTGCCAAAAGCTGTTTTGGTTTTCTGGTAAAACATGACAAGCCTATTGACCATGATGGCCTCCAGCCTATTTACACTGACTCCAAACTCCTTTTTCCTTTCATGCTGTTCTGGTCATGAGCATGTTTGAGCCTTTCTGTGGGAATTCCACAAGGATTCAGGGAATACTTTTTCTACATAGAGTGGTTTTAGTAAGAACAGCTTCTGGGAGGAGTGAGGCAATATCAAATGCTTGCTAAGTATTTTGAATGGTTGCTTGCTTATTTCTTGGGAAGAAGCATCAATGAGTGGCGGTGAAGACTGCAAGTTTCTCCTTCCCATCACCTCTCTCCCAGCTGCTCCCCTGCTTTGCAGGTGCTTTATAAACTCTTACTATCTGTTTTATTGTTCTCAAATATTTATAAAAATTATTTGCTGACTCTGAGCTTTCCCTTACAGCAAAAGCAGTGGCAGCTCCTGGATTTCTTGTTTTCCCGTGACAGAGACCAGACAGAAATCTTAACAAAAAAATCCCTCCTTAGGAAGTTACATGGCCTCAGATCTGAATTTTTTATCCATTAAGAACAGAAGCCCTAAATAGTTTTCAGTCTTTCTTTCACTTATATTTGTATACACACATATACACTTAAAAGATGCTCCTATGGCTTAATTTCATGTTCTTTAAGAGAAATGAGAGAAATTGAATGTTTGACTATCTTGTGCTTCTTACTGTGCATTTCTTCACATGGAGTTGTTGAATAGTTATCACTCTGGGAGCATCCTGTTGTAATCAGGAATTTTCACATAATTTTTGGCTGGGAGGAGGGTGCTGTGGTGCTTTCACATTCCTCCCACTGCCGTGAAGAAATATTCAGAGAAGGGAAGAGCACTTCTCTGTCTGCTGCTGAATGGAAACCTGGTCTTCTCCTCCTGTGCTCTCGTTCCAGAACTGCTGCTCTGCAGGGTTCCCCATGCACATGTCAGAAGAGTTCAGCTGCTGTGTAGCAGCCAAAAGACTCTTGCTTATGCTGCTTGCTTGAATGGAAAGCTGTAGGGGAGCAGCAAGCAAATTTAAATAGTAACATTGCCAAGGCAGGGCATAATCATTTATTTTAATATTAAATTACTTTAGAAGAAGCCTTGCCTCTTTTTCATTCTCTTGCTCTGTATAATTATATTATAGATCTCACACGTCCCTCTCAAGAAATAAGGGCATTAGAAATCAAAGCTTGTCTTTTTCCTAAGCAGCACATCCTGACCTGAGTTCTGTGCTGGTCTCCTATGGAACTGATTATTTCTTATATTGGACTGTGTTTGAAAAAACAGTCAGGGTTTTTTTATTTACAGTGATTCAGGTAAACTTATGTGTAAGTTTTCCCAAATACTTGCTGCAATCAAGTTCTCCCCATGATTTAAATTTTAAATACATGTGTTTGGCTCAGAATCACAGTCCTTTTTAATCTTTTTCTCCCAGCGTGGTGTTAATACTGATAGTGGAAATGTCTCCAAAGAAGCTTCGTTTGAGGGGATCAGCCAGTAAGTGACACAGCTTTTTTGTACATTAATTGTTACATGGTTATGTTGAATTCATTTTAAATTTCAAATTAAATTATGTTTTTTCTTGATGAAAGGATGTTGAATGGCAGATCAGATGCCAAACATTCCAAACAAATTTTGATACATGTTTCTAATGACTTGAAATACAATCACGTTTTTTTTTTGAAATCTGTCTTGCATCTAAGTTAATCCAAATTTTCTCTTTGTCTGTGTTTATACTGTAGCTATTTAAAACCAAATAAACCCATCCTCATACATCCATTTCCATTTTTGGGATGGGAGTATTTGATTTTCAGATTGAAGAAAAATTAATCTTTAAGCGTAGCCTCTTTCTCTTACTGAGTTCTTTGTACATTACTGATCTAGATATTATGGATTCTGGTAATGCACAGTCTTCTGAAAAAATGTTACATTACAGGTGTAAAATAAATTCACAAATCAGGAAAAAAAGGAATAATCATTTCTGTGTCCGAGTGTGAGCTTTTAGTGTCCTTAATGCCGTCTTTTTATGAAGTTTGGCTACTAGTGAGGTGAAAATGTCTTCCTGCATGCAGTATTTTGAAAGGGCAATAAATAGAAATACATCACAGCTTGCTCTGGGATATGAGGATGATGGCCTCAATTTTTAATGAAATACAACTGTCTGTTCTGTTATGATATCTTTTAAAGGAGATAATTTACTGGTTTTAGCTCAAGTGTATAGCAAAAAAGAAACAGACCCCCCTCATGAAAAAGCCTGTTAAAATAAAGAGTTATGCTGAGATGTTGATCATTGACTCCCAGTCACTTCACTATATTTTTTCCATCCTCCTCTGTCAACAGCATGTTAATTCTACAGTGAAGATGGTAGGGCACAGAATTTTCTGCAAGTCTGGGTACTCATTTGCATAGTCTGAGCATGCTTTCTGCTGGGGTCATTTCTTTGTGTCAAATGATCTGAAATCTGGAATCTGATTTCATAATTACTTAGTTATCCCCTCTGTATCCTAAATGGGAATTTAATGGTTCTGTCAGGAATAGTGGGAAAAAGGTGCCAAGCATTTAGACATCTTTTGCTGCCCACTGAGTTAAATATGAAGTATTCCACAATGCATGCAGGTCACTTCTAATGGGTGTTTAGTGTCCTGTCTGCTGTTACAACCAGTCTTGAGTTCTGTTGCTTTGTCCAAGATGGTCATCTTATACTCTCCACATACAGGTGGACTCCAAAATCTGTGTGGAGCAATATCTCCAGTTTTATCTGATACACCTCCACATGAAATATAAACAGTTACTAGCTTCACTGGCAATTCCTTATTGGAATGATGTACGAAAGTCTGAACTACCAAAACCCCCTTTTTTACTCTGAATTTCACTAACCTCCATTTAAAGAGTTTAATTAGTAGCCCATTCACTAGTTAACTAAGTTAACATTAAGCTAGGAAGCCACTCCATTTAGCACTTCATTTGAGATTTTAATGGAGCCTCCTACAACACTGAATGGTATTTAAGCACTGGCTTCTCAGTTAGTGCTGAACGTGCTGTCCGTGTGTTCCAGGAGGAGTGCTTCTCCATTCCTAGCAGGGACTTCCAGCTGTCAGCAGATATCTCTTTTGAGACTTGGCACATCTTCATCCCTCTCCACCCCTAGGCACTAGGTCATTCATTTTGCTGCCTTTGACAAGGTCTGGTTGGTACCTTCCCCTCCCAAGCTCACAGTATGGAAGAGCATGCACTGATTTTGTTGTTGGATCAACTCCCCTCTTCTGACAGACACCATGCCTTCAAACCACTTGTCACTACAGTCTTTCTTTGAGCAATCTGATTCTGTTTTGTGTCTTCTCCTGAGCTGTGGTGGCTCTGGTGAGCTTGAGCTTGATGCATGTGCAGGGGTAACTGGTGGTCTGGAGGAGGGGGTGAGCTTCCTTTTAAATTCTGCTTGCCTCAGAATCCATTTTATTTTTATTTTCAGTACAGACCCACCAATTTCAACTTTCCTGCTTTCCTGCTTCTCCACCTCTCCGGTAGCACATGTTTCCTTTATAGAAAGATATATTTCAGATGTATTGATTGTTTCCAAGAGGATTACACCCAGAGCAATGTGTTCCTTCAAAGTGTGCTCCCTCCTGCCTGCCTGTGACTGTGCCTTGCTGGCTCCCAGTCCTCAGCTCAGCCAGGCTCTGCCTTGGCCGTGCTGCTCTATTTTATGCCTGATCTCCTGTTTTTGTTTTCTGGCTTCCTGGCCAAAATCTGTTTTCTTGCTAGGACCGTTTTGTGTTTCTCTTGCTCCCATATGTCTTTTTTCTCCTACGTTGACCTAGCCCAGTGGGAGTGGGGGGCGTGGGGGGTGTTTCATAATGGATAATAATGAAAATAACGTCTAATTTCCTGAAAAAGGTGTATCTTGCTGTCTTTGCAGACTGTTCATCTGCTTCTGTTACAAGGTGTCTTTTTCTTGCCCTAGTGATGTTGCTTCTCTGCCTTGCTTTTTGAACCTTTTGAACTTCTTCTGGAACATTATTACCTAAGCTATTTGGTTAATTTTTCTGCTGTCATAAATAGTCATTTGAGGCAAAATGACTACTGTGGTCGTGGGTTATTTCTGTGCCCTGAAGATCACCCTGAAGTTATTTTTGTCATGCTAGCAATAGCTAAGCTTGATTCTATCCTGATTATAGAGTCTATAGTGGTGAATTATTTCATGGTTTCCATTAGTTTATGTATAGCTCTCTCATACAGCAAGGGATGTTGTCCTTCAGGGAAGCTGGTCTGTTGCTGCAGGCTGTGGGAACAGAGACCAGCGGTGCATGGAGAGTTCCCTGCTCAGCAGAGGGTGGTACTAAGGGTCCCTGAGGGACCAGCCTGGGACAGGGACTAAGATAAGAGACCTGGGCTCTTTCCTGGTGCTGCTCCTGGTAACTCCCCTGAGGTCAGCTCTGTTTGCAGCTCTTTGGAATCCTGCAGAAAGGGATTGTTCATTTGCCCCAGAAGGCTGAAGCATAGAAGGCAGATTTCTAAAATAGTTCTAGTGCTTTCTTTTCTAGAAATTCATATTTATATTTGCTAATAGAGGCCAGTTCTGTGTTTGCAGGTTTTTCCCTAATTCATGGATCCATTCTTCAGATGTGCAGGATTTTCTTTAATCATGTCAGTTATGTAGCCCTTGTAAAAATGCTTTGAGAGTATGTGACTCACCATACAGAAAATGTATTTTTAACCTGTAGGGTTGAACAGTAATGTGCCATATACTTTAAAACGCTGTTGAATAAATCTTTTTTCACTGTGTTGGCAGGGCTTTTTTCATCCTCAGAGTCAATTGAGGTAAATGATGGACAGCTTAAGCAATGTACCTAATGTTTAAAGTTTTGCAGTGAAATCCTCTTTTCATATTGGATCGCCAGATCAGTTCATTAGGACAAAGACTCTCCATGTTGAAGAAGAGGAGAAATTTCTAACATTGCGTATCAATATGTTTTAGATTTTTATCACTGTAGGCACACACAGTGTATTCATTAAGCTGACAAAAAGAGGTCTCATTATACAGTGCTTTTATATGGGAGGTGTAGATTTCTAGGGTTATTTTAGCTAATGAATTTGTCTTGCATGTGAAAGGACAACTGAGTATGAAATCAATTTGGACATGCCTTAAAGTGTAGTATTTCTTAGTTCTGCATTGATTAAGTGGGAGCATTAATATGTCACAGATTGCAACTGTAGCAAATGCCAATTTGTTTTCTTCCTCAAGACCACATATCTCATCATCTATATATTGTCAATTTGCAAATTGCAGAAAAATGTAGAATTAGATTGCACTGCCTAATCCTCCTAACATTAGGGGAGTACATATTTTGTTACAGGTAAGTTGTTTGCTGTCTAGTGAGATCAAAACTTTGCTGGGAGGCCATGGTCAGGGGGTTTTATGTAGGGGTTTGTGCACAAATTATGTGAATTAAACACCATTTGTATACTCATAGTGTTGGTGGTGAAAAGCTCTTCCTGTTGAGTTTAACCAGTAACTTCCACGATGTGCTTGGTTTGTTTAGCCACCTTGCTGGTAGATGTCCTGGTGCTGGCCAGGACAGGGTTGATTTTCTGCAGTGTCTGGGAGGTGGCACAGCCAGGACCCAGATGTTCTGTCCCAGCTCATGTCAGTGCTGGGGCTGGGGAAGGCACTCTCTTGCTTTGGAGAAGAAGGGTGTTCCTTGCTGCAGAGAAATGTGGTGGGCAGAGAAATGTGGTGGGCAGAATGGTCCCATTGGATGTTTTGTTTATTGTCAAGGGTTTCCTGTATAAATCTTTTCTTTGACTTTTACCTTTTGTTCTGAATTTTGTTGCTGTTACTGTTCATTTTCTTACCTCATTGCTGTTTCTAGAAAATCATTCTTGTCTCAACCCATGATCCTTGCCTTTTGTACTTCCACTTGGAGGGGAAGCAAGTGGCACTGTGGTTCTAGTGGGAGCACTAAAGAAAGAAAATGAGACAACTTTTGCAAGACTATTCTGCTCCAAAGCTTTGAAAGTTCACCCCTGAACAGCTACAGGATCCTGTTAAAGTGAAAAAATATGTGACAGCAGAAAAGCTGTGGCAGTTCCACAAATGCACAAAGTTATGCAACATGCTGGACTCTGGCTGTGATTTGTCAGACACTAGGGAGCACCCTCAGGGGGAGGAGGAGGAAAGCAGAGCAACAGGCACTGTGGGCACTCCCACCTGCAGCTGAGCCAGAGAAACAACCAGTGCTGGGAGCAGTTGCACCTGTACAGGAAAAGAAATCCAAGACAATCCATTTGCTTAGTGAGGGATGAAGAGGAAGCAGGGCAAGAGGAAGAGGCAGAGCCAGAGATAATCCCCTAATCCCTATCCCCAGTGAGCTGGGAGATGTGCAAAAAGATTTCAGCTGCCAGTTGGGAGAGCCCCTGGTGACCCAACTGTTCCAGTGCTGCAATATTGTGGCCCACAATATGAAATCAAGGAGTGAAGCCAAGCAGCTGGGATCCCTGTCCCAGGATGTGGAATTGACCAGGGGATTAGAAAATGAATAGGAACTCAGCCTCTGGAGTCAACTCCTGTCAAGCATGAGGGAAAGGTATTCTCTCAAGGATGGTCTAATAGTGCAAAGAGACAAGTGGAAGACCATGGAGCAAGGTATCCAGTACCTGAGTTAGCTGTGCTGGGGGTACTCTGTGAGTGTTTAAAGCAATCCCCTATAAATCCAGATGACATCTGGTGTACACAGCCATGTGGCAAAGGTTCCTATGGAGCATGCCATTGCTGTGTGCCTACTCACTGGCAGTGAGCTCATGAAATAAGAACAATCAGTGGATAATTTGGTTATCATATGCAAGCTATATGAAGAAAGTATTTCTTGCCCACCACGGTTCCACATCACATCTGTGGAAAGGCTATCCAAGGATGTCCAACAATTTAAAGAGGACCACCAAAAATTTAAAGAAGTGTCCCATGCCCTGCCAGTAGATACCAGTCCCTGGTATTGGGAGCAAGTGCTCCCCTGCTCGAGGGAAAGGGGACACACCATGAGGTAATCTGTGGTTTTACCTGCATGATCACAGAGAGGCCATGAGGAGGTGGAATGGAAATCCCACCTCTGCCCTGGGAGCACAGGGATGTGAGTTGAGAGGAGGAACAACCATCACAGGAAATTAGTCAAGAATAAAAGCAGCTCCAGTTTCCAGTGGGCAAGTCCTCAAACAGAAGGGCTGATGTTACTTTTGATCAATTGGCACTGGAGCACAGCTCCTCCTGGCACCCTGAGTGCCAGTGCTGGGCTGGATGTTCAGGGGAGAAATCCCTTCCACACATCCTGGCCCTGCTGCTGTTTGGAGGAAGTGGATTGCTCTGATCACACAGCAACCTTGAATAGGAAACCCCAAGTGCCCAGGGATCTTGAAAGTTACCAGGAACTGAAGGTGAAAATTTCAGATTAGCATCGTAATAGGAGGAGAAGGTGACGTGCTGAGGAGGCCCCACCACATAATCAGCTACCAGGAAAGGAAAAGCAGTGCACTCTCTTCACTGCTGTGTCATAGAGATAACTGAAAAGGGAAAGCTGCTGCATGGAGTCCTACACAATGAGTCACAAAAGCTCTTGAGGGACAAGGTGGATCAAGTCAGGTTGCAGAGCTGAAAGCCTCCAGAAGGCCTTGGATATGGCTGAAAGAGAGAAGTGGCCAACACTGCCTCTACAGTGACTCGTGGATGGTGGCAAATGCCCCGTGGGGGTGGCTGGAGTGCTGGGAAAAGAGCAGCTGGCAGCACAGAGGGGAAACCCATCAGGGCTGCTGAATTGTGGCAAAACATCAGTGCCTGGGCAGAGGACATGGCTGTCAAAGTCCTTCCTGTGGGGCTCCAAAGGACATCACAACAACAGACAGGTGGGTTGGGCTGCCAGATTAAAGTGTCTCAGGTGGGTCTGGACTGGCAACACAAGGCTGAGTTATTTCTGGCTTGGTGGGCCCATGGCAGCTCAGGTCATCAGGGAAAAGATGCAACATCCAGATGGGTTTGTGATCGAGGGGTGCCTTTAACCACGACTCCATCTCCCAGGCTGTCCATGACTGAATCGTGCACTGCAGTCAAGCAGGGCCAGATGGGTAAAGTCTCTGTGGTGTGAGGGACAATGGTGGAAATAGAAATAAGGGGAGGCCTGGCAAATTGATGACATCATGCTCCTGCCAGACCTGCCAAGGCAAGCACTGCGTGCTGACAGTGGTGGAAACAGCCACTGGATGGCTGGAGATTAATCCTTTACCTCATGTCACTGCCTGAGGCACAGTGCTGGGCCTTGAAAAACAAGTCCTGTGGTGACATGGCACCCCAGAAAGAGCTGAGTCAGACAGGAGGACTCATTTCTGAAATGAACTTGTGGACACCTTGGCCAGAGAACACAGGACTGGTGGGTGTTCCACATTCCCTGTCACAGACCTGCCTCTGGGAGAGTCGAGCGCTGCAGTGGGCTGTTCAAAACCACACTGAAATCAATGGTAGTGGGACCTTTGGAGATTGGATTCTATGTTTAGCAGAGGCCACCTGGTTAGCTTTCAGTAGAAGCTCTGCCAGTGAGGCTGGCCTTGGTCCGTCAAAAGCCCCACGTACCATAGCAGGGGATAAAGTCCCTGTGATGCAAGTGAGAAATGTGTGAGGAAAGGCAGTGTGGATTTGTCCTGCCTCAGGCAAAGGCAAACCCATGTGTGAGATTGCTTTTGCTCAAGGACCTGGATGCACTTGGTGGGTGATGAAGAGGGGTGGGGAAACATGATATTCACCTCGAAGGGATTTGATTTTTGGGTGAGAACAGTTTGTAATGTTGACTTCTATAATACTGGTTGCTGAATGACACTGTCACTGTGTGCCATTACCACCATGGACAGTGAGGATGGATTGCTCAGATACCAATTGTGAGCTCCTGGTGCAGCGACCAGCAGACAGCACACCAGCTCTCCTGACCTGAACATCTAGGATAGATAGAACACACAGCCATGGACCTAGATGTTGTTTACACCCCTTCATGTCATTGCTGGGGCCAGGAGGAAGGGACCCTCTTGCTTTGGAAGAGAAGAGTGTTCCTTCCTGTTGAGAAATATTTTGGGCAGAACGGTCTGATGTTTTGTTTATTGTTGGGTTTTTTCCATGTAAGTTGTTTCTTTGTCTTACACCTTTTGTTATTAATATTGTTGCTGTTACTGTATGTTTTCTTATCTCATTGCTGTTTCCAGTCAATCTGTGTTATCTCAACCCATGATCTTTGCATTTTGTGCTTCAGTTGGAGGGGAAGAGGGCAAGTGAGTGGCAGTGATGCCATGGTTTTAGCGAGAGCACTAAATGCTGTCCCTAAACCACAACAGTAACTGGAGTAAAGTGTGATTTGAGTCACCAGCCTTAGAAGTCTCAGTTATAAACAGGTGGCCTTGTGGCTGCTCACGCAGGACCTACAGCTGCCATGAGATGAGTGGAGCTGAGACAGTTCTGTCCTTAATCTTTGACTTCCTTGAGAAAGTGACCTACAGTATGTTCTCTGGCACATGTAGGTTGATGCTGTGTCTAAGGGGGTCTAACATTTTGTTTTCTAGTTGGCGTTACATCAGAAAGTCTGTCTTGCAGGTGAGAGAGAGAACTTCTGTTGAGCTGATCGCCTCCTGGCTCTTCTCCACCCACCAGCACCCTCCTGATTCAATCCTGCTGCCTCTCTGTGTGTTTAATGAGCTTCCCCAGTGGACACCAAACCAGAATTTTAAGGAACTGCCACATAGTAGGTATTGTAGGTGGTCCTAGCCAGCAAGACTTGGATTTCTGGCAGCACAAAGACAGTTCAAGAAGAGCCTGATGCCTTGAGAAGGCTGACCTAGAATAGAGGTGAGATGGAGTTAAAGAATAAAGTAGGTATTTATTAAAAGGATTTTCTCAATGGATCCACCTTGGGCAGCACAAGAGCCCAGCCAGGGCTGCACCCAAGATCAACCAAAATGGTCACAAAATGCAGCCCAGGCATGGGTTCTGTCACTGTGATCAGTTCTGCTCCATTTGCATCTTGGAGTTAATTGTCCAGTTCCAGCTTTAGGTTATGCACTCCCATCCTTCTTGTTTTTCTCTCTTCAGCCCACGTTGTTTATGCTCTTGGGCCTGAGATTTGGATCATTTATCCTTGATCCCCAGCTAAAGCAGGAATGGTTTTGTCTCCCTACTCTGTGAAGAGAGCTCACCATCCCCTAAGATGAAGCTCAGAGCTACACACTAAAGCAGTACAGAATCTGAAAAATATAAAAGCTAAAACCTGAGGCATCATTTATGGCCAAGAAAGATGAAATCCGGGGACTGTAGCTAAAATGGCTTTTCTAAAAGAATGAGCTGCTGTAATTCTACACCAGTGTACACTTTTCCCCCTTTTCTGAATGCTCGGGTGAGACAATCTTCCTTTATGAGGTTCATATTTGGCTCATTTAATTTGCTTTTGATTTCATCCACTTGTGCTTGTGGTTAAAGTGATCAACTGAGTTTTTGAGATGTGGATTTTCAGCGTCAAAGTCAGCTGCCTTCTCTAACTGCCCTTGCCTGTGCTTTATTTTCTTTTGTTACTTCACAATAACCATAGTTTGTTCCTATTTGCATAGAGCTGGTGTTGGACACTCCAGTGCTGCACTGTCTCCTTACATTTGCCTTCATTGATCAGTTTTCTGTCTGACATACTGATGACATTGTTGAAAGGTTTTGTGTCTCTTGTTACAGCTGCAGCATAATTCTGTGTCTTGGTTTTCTGTGATGTGTTCCCCAGCCACACAGGGAGCTCAGGCTTTTGAATTCTCAGAATATTCATAGATTGATTTTACTATGTCATTCATATATTTTCTTCTGTATAAATTTGTATTTTACTGTCTCTTACATTGTATAATTATTTCTGCATTGGTCTACATAAGTGATAATTTTTGAGATGGTGATGATTAAATTGAAAATATGCCCTTTTGATACTTTCTTGTTTCCAAGTGACCAATTTTATTATATGATGATGCATTGTTCTGTGACTGGTGGGTGGCTTTTTGTCTTGAATTTTTTTACAGTGATTTCCCATTAATACCCATAATATTAAATACCATACAGCTTGTCCTTGTTGAATGTTGTAATAAATTTTTGATTTGTGTCTTGCTGTAGGAATACAGAGCTACTAGCCTTCTCCTTATTAAGGTTTTATAAGTTTATGAGCATCTGTTTCTGAAAAAGAGAAACATTGGGGGTTTTTAATGCTTTCTCAGGATACAGGAAGACCCTTACACAGTTAAAAGTGACTTCTAAGTAATTTTTTAAAATTGGATTTGTGCTTTCATTGGTCCCTTCTGAGGTATAAAGAATGGTTAATAACCTGGAATAGATTTAATTTTTTCCTTCGAAAATGTGGGAAAATGAACTGTTGCCTGATAACATTCTTTTGAAGAACTGTTGGGAGCTTGTAGCATTTTAATTCTCTTAAATACCCTAACTGGAGACCCAACAGTCCTGAGCAGACAAAAATATCTTTGATGCAGAACACTCCATAGGCATTTAAATTGTAAGAAAAAAACCCTTTTAACAATGCTTGAAAATCTGTTTGTGTTCCGCCTAATTACTCAGCTCCTTACTCTATTTGCTACTGTAGTGTTATTGTTTAGAGAGCCTCAAAATCATTCCAAGAATACATGAATTGCTCATGTAGAAAATAAACAGAAAAACAGTGAAGTGTCAGAGGCCAAGGCGAGCTGGAAGCTTCTGCTTTGCCTCTTCTGTAGATTGGAGAAGACACGGAGAGGTCATTTTCCTTTCACCACCCTCTAAGCAAGCTTGTTTGTCACATGGCCACCTTCTGTGCACACAGAGGTGGGAAGGCCTGAAACAAAGGATGAAATCTGCAATTTGCTGGGTTTAATTTCATTGAAGGGTGTTTGAGGAACCAAGTGAAAATCACAGAATAATTTGGAAGGAGTGCCTGATGGTCAGTCTGGTCCACCCCACACTCACAGCAGTGAACTGATAACCTAACATTTTATTGTTGTCAAAAGAGGTGTGATAAGCATGTCCCAAACATACTGTTACACTGGCTTCTGCACATTTTTAAAATTATGTATGTGCTTTAGTCTCATGTATTTCAAAATTAAATGCATTCTTCTCACTGGGTTCTCTATTAAATTCCCATACAATACTTGTTTGCACTTTACTTCCTCAGAGAAGACACAGTTAAAAAAAAAAGAGTATGTAGTCTCTGCTGTTGTGTCTGGCTGCTTTTTAATATCAGTGTCTTTGGGTTTTTTAGATTTAATGTGAACAACAAAATTCTTCATCCTGAAATTGCAGAATGGTGAGTAACATAAAATCTTTCTCATTGAGTAGTGTTGAACATGCTTATACTGTACCATTGCTTCAGAGAGGTTCCCTCAGTGGAAGCCTCCTACTTTACCACAGGAGTTTTAATTTGAAATTGATTTCATGTTATGGACTGGAAATAATGGACAAACATAATAATAGGGCTAGGTAACAGCATTGAAAACCAAAGAATTTATGTAACATTTCATAAACTCTGTATCTGGATACACATTTCTCTAGGATGTGTTAGGGTTTAAGTCACATTTGTGTAAATATGAATTTGTATGAATGGGAAAAGAACTGAGGATAATTTATGTTCTAGCAACAGAAATCAAACGTAGATCAAAACTCTGTCTAAACAGGTAGTATTTAATTAGGTATTATTTCTTCTCCAGGATTTATTTTAACAGCCTTAATTTTGTTGAATTATTATTCATATAACTGTACTTTGTAATTCTTGGGGAATTCTGCTGTAGCTTATCTGAAACAAACTAGATGTGTGACTAAGTGCAAAGCTGCTCCATTTTACTAGTTTTCCTCTTTAGGTCAACATTGCTGACTTTGTCCACAGGATTGCTCCATAACTAAGGCTCTCTAGTTTTCCATTTAGAAAATTACTGAAGAAACATAGTAGTGGATGAAAGAACACAGTAGTGGATTTTTGTTAATGAATTAGATTTTTAGCTAAGCTTTTTTTTTTGTGCATTAATCTAGAAATGAGGAAGCAAATCCTTTGTTAAGACAGATAAGCTTAAAATACAAAATACAGGTGCACCCTCTGACTGCAACTGTTGCAGTGTATTGTATTGCATGCTACTACATATTACACTTTTTAATGTTTATTTTCAGCACATATGCTGAAAACTTTCTGCTATCTCCATCTACAGTTCATTGCCAGCTTGAAAACTGTGGAGGTGTTTTTTTGAACATCAGTGATTTCGGAACATTTAGAATTATTAAAAGGTCACATATCTGTTGTGGCAGATATTTTTCATTGCTTGGCAGCACATAAAGCTGCAAAAGGGAAGTGGGAGGCTTTGTGTTGACATTGTTCCATCCTTGAGTCATGGGTGGGCCTGGATCTGTGGTAGTGGACTCATTACTCCTGCTGATGGATGTAAGGGGGACTGATTCTTAGGTCTTGCCTGTTCTGTCCTTCTAGGATTTGGGCCATTCCTTTTCCTAAGCAGAGAACAGCTTGATTTCTGAATTTAAGAGGGATGGGGAAGAGGACCTGGAGAGGGCCCTGTCTGACTTCCAAGCTTTGCACTGAAGGCACAGCGGGACAACAGGGACAGAGATGGCAATTTTAGCTGCAGAAGGCTTTGGTTAGGGCTACAGACTTTTTCCCAAGGTAGCTTTCAGGTTGTTTCCATCCACCTTACTAAGGTGTCATAAACTTTTCTCCTCTGTGGTTTCAATTAGAGGGTGATTAAATCTTCTTTAAAAAGCTCAGGTATGGACACACATAAGGTCTGTGCCCTGGAGGTTGCATGGAGAGGTGGAGCATTGAGGCAGTAGAAAGGCAGCACTTGGAGCTGGCGTGGAAAGAATCATCTCCTCAGGGAATTGTGAGTGGCAGCCTGGAATTCTGATTTAGTTCTTCCTGCAGCCTCACAGAAGAGGGATGCTTGGTATGCACCTTCCCTACACCTGGCTTTCAAGGAAAGGGAATTCTATGTAAAGAAAAAGTTCAGATTTGTATTCAGAGATGTTTTAAAAGGTTTTACTGAGTTTGGTGATTTTCATTTTAAGTCAGAAGTATGTTAAAGATGGTTGTTAGGATTTAAGTGTCTGGTGAAATTAACATGTGAATGACAGGTCATGTATATTAAAGCTTATGAAAATAGAAATCTCCTTGGAATGTCAAGTTACCAGCCAAGAAAGTTTGTTTGGAAAGCAATATTTTTAGAGTTAGGAATACTTTTCTTTTAAGAAGATGAATTCTTTTGGGTTATATTCTGGGGTAGGAAATTGCATCCTTTGAATCATCTCCTTGCAGGAATGCATTTCATTTCAGATTTGGCAAGCTCTGAACTGCTGTGTTTTACATGGTACTTGTCAGAAAAACTTTGCTCTATGCCATGCTGTCAAACTGCCAGCTAGAGATGAAATGGCTGAGCTTTCTGAACCAGCCAGGGGGAACTGGGAGCTACAAAAGACAACTCTAGTGTTGTACAGTCTTCTAATAAAATGCAGAAAAAATGACAAGAGGCAAAGTGTTTGTGGTTAAGGATCTATTGCCTCTCTTGCTTACTTTTTCAAGATCTCATCATTTTCTGACTTGGTATGGAACTTAAAGGTGAAACAAAAGAATTCAACCTTACACTGGATTTCAGCAGTTTGCAGATGGTGGTTTGGTTTTTTTTTTCATTTTACTGAGTGGGTATATTTCCAAACAAATTTTAAAACTTTCATTTTAAAGTCTTCCACTTGAAATTTCATAGTGAATGGATATGCTAAGTATCAATTCCAGTGTTTTGAAAAGAAAATGTCATCGAACAGAAGAAAAAATTCAAACTTGTCTAAATTACCTCCTTAGTAACCAGAAGGAGGTTTTTTGACACCAACACTTAGCCAAATGGCCTTTTGTTCCTGTAATTTGCCAGTGTCTGTCATAATTGTGTTGTTGCTAAAAGTAAACATTTAGTAGTTTGCAGCTCTCTTTCTGCCTGTATATACTGTATTTTCCTGCAAACTCAGTGAAAATGGGGTTTGATAGTTTTATGTGGAAGATTTCATATGTTCTGTATTTTGCATTATTTTGATGGAAAGCTATAATTATTTCATTGTGAAAACTGATCTGTATGTTAATATCTTAAAACTGTGCATTTGCTTTTTGTGTTTTCAGAGTTTTTTCTATCTATGCTGTAAACCCCTTAACATTTTTGAGCTCCTGTCTTTGGTGTTCATGCACCTGCCTTTCAGAATTGTGATGTGATGCCTCTCCTTTGCATATGTGCATTGCTGTTTGCTGGCTTTGATGCTAATTCAGTTAGCAAGTTTTTAAGCACTGCAGAAGAGCATAAACGTAGCAACTGTGGTAGAGAAATTTCTATAAATAAACTGGGGAAAGGTAACAGCAGAGGTGAGAAAGGGTAAAAATAAAGCAGGCCTGTGAAGTCTGCCCCCATGGGCATCATCCTCACATATTAGGTGGTCTGTAAATCTAGTATTTCCAGATGGAAAAGGAGGAGTGGACATTCCCAGGTGTTTTCCCTGTATGTCACAGAAAGGAGACATTAAGGTTGCACACATGTACTAAAAAGCAGCAAAACAAGCCAGCTGATAAAACACTGATCTGATAACTGGAAACAAATACTTCAGGCAGCATTATCAGAGCTGGAGAATGCACATAGAGAAGCAATTTATGTATCTTTGAGGAGAGCACTGGTGTAGGAAAATACAGTTATGTGAATTTCAGCCTCATAATTGCCTCAAATTCTATATGCTCTTGACCACTTGATTAGGTCATACATGTAATTTGGTATCCAGACATTTAAAATGCCCAAATGCACTTTCAGGATTGAAATGATACTTGTTTATATTAAAGTTTCTTTGTCCTGCTGGATGACTGACGTGTGAAAAGACCAGCTGCTCATATGGCTAAGTGAAAATAAAAGTAGAAAATGTGTGTAAGAGGAGAATGAGGAAGAAGTAATGTTTTTACACTGGTAAAATGACGGGGGGCAAAAAAGGTGAAAGTTTTAGGTCAGTGCTGACACTCAGAGACTTGTGCTTTTATTTCAGCTGGATTGCACTGAGTGCCCCCTGCTAATCTGAGGAGTGCCTTACATGTGGAATCTGTACATTGTGGCAGTTGCATTAACCAGAGCCTGGAAATTATTGCCATTAAAATATTAATGCATTTATGCAGAGGCTCTAAGTGGTCCAAGAGCTGTTTTTAATAGAATGTTGAAGTTGGCATTCATGAAAAAAGGTGGGATTTGCTTCCTATTCTTGTTTCGCAAGTGAGGGAAAATATCATGAGAACTGTGGACACTCATCATGTGCAAGATTGCCCTGAAGTGTCAACCACGGCTGTAAACCTGGCTTGGGAGGGTGCTGCTTTTTGCACCATCAGAGCAGTGAGAAGGTGGTGAAATACAGGCTTTTCTACTAGCCAGACATGATGTGGGAGCTCCATCAACAGCAGCACTCTAACACAGGAGCCCAGTGTCTGGTGCAGGGTGAAGTTGATCCTGTTCCCTGCACAATCCTCCCTCTCTTTCCTTTTGGTAGTGGTTGGGTAGCAGTTTTTGTTGGTCTCAGAATGACTAAATATTTTCTGTAAAGTATTTCAGTGCCTGACCTTGTGTAAATGAAGAAGTTGCATTGCATAAACAGTCTGAGGCTGAAATTTCTATATTCAAACAGATACCTGAGAAGTTGTGATCTAATACAAATACCTTGATCCTGGAGCCTGGTGCCCAAGTCACGGGAAATGGTTTCTAACACTGTTTGCACTTGCTGTGGAACAGTTACTAACTTTTTTTACTAGCAGATTGCAACAAAGAGATTAGACAACTGAATTATGAAACAACCTATTTTTTGGGCAATTGCAGATCATGGATATGTACTGTATACTGAAGGTAATATAAAGGCACATCAAACAAGTATTAAATTACCCCGCTAGCACATGCAGTCTTCCAAGGAATAAGATTTAAAAAAAATTTAAAAATCTATAAGCCTTTGCTACCTCATTCTAACTGAAATATATTCGAGCCACTCTATTTTATGTCTTGGCTGAAAGACAGGAGTGGAAGTTTGTTTCCTCACTCATGGTCAGCAGATTTTGCTATCCCAGTGTAATTTTTTCACCTGGGTGTGCATTTTAAAACCTTGTACTTCTCATTCTCAATTGCATAGTGATTATTCTATGGCATATTCCGTTTGACTAAGGAAGTCAATCCACTCCCCTCTACAGTGTTTCTGTTTGTAAAAGCGTTTTGATCAATATCAGGATTTTACAAAGGTACCTTTACTCTTGCCAGAAGAGTTGTGTTTGAAGGGGAGTGGCTGTGCTGTAGTAATGCACCGTTGGTGGGAAATGTGGTAATCTCACATCAGAGGCACTGATGGCTGAGAAACCTGTTTCTGGACTCATTAAAACAAACTACAGAGCAGAAATACAGTAAATCGTTTTCTACAGCAGTGTGAGGAGGAGCATGTTACAATAAAAAGAGGGGTCTTGGTGGCAGTTTCAAAGTATAACAGTTATGGTTCTTTGTAATTGCTGCAAACCCTGGAGTGCAGCTCGAAAATGCGATTGGAATATTTTCATGCAGTTCAATAGATGTAGTTCTGTACTTTGTAAACAGTAAATATGTACTTCACAGCTGCCTTTGAGATGGGCATGAAAAGTACTAGGAATTCAGTTTGTGTAACAGTGGAAGGAGTATGTGGTGTTTAATAGAGGTTATGGGGCTGTGTCTGCTTTACTGTGCATGTCACACTCAATAGCTGCTTTTATTTGAACTACATGATAGAAATACATGTAGAGAAGAGTGAAACGGTGCATTTTTGACATTAGTTCAGAAGAAAGTATCGAGGCTCATAAACATACATGAATTCAGTATCTCATAAGGCACAAAGAGTAGGATGGGGTTTTTAGGGCATTGGTTTGTTTTATGTTTTTTATCTTCCTGCAGAAGCATGTGAAAGAATGGACACCATGGTTGTAATTACTGCAGCTATGGTTTCTCAGTTTCGTGGTTTGGGTTTTTGAATACCAAACAAAAATAGCATTTTTTCACACCACCCCTTGCCCACCTTTTGAAGTATTGCAAATAGGTGAGAGTTAGGATTGTGCTGAACAGAAATTCTGGAGCTCTAGGAATTTAAATATGTGAAATAGTTTCAAAGTGTGTTTAAAAGGAAATAGAGCATGCTTGTAAAAATGTTCCATTTGAAGTAATGTTAGAGTTATGACAAATGCAGAATTGCATTGGTTTTGTTCCTAATGTATTGTAGAATGAGTTGAAAAAATGTTGATTGAACCACTTGTTTATAAGTATTAAATAGGACAGGCTGATATTTGAAATTCTTGTGACTTGCCTTTGTAAGATGGTTTTGCTAATGCTGAATCAATGCCAACAATACTTTGCTGTCATGAATATTGTAATAGCTGTTTGCTCTTGAGGTGTACTTGATCTAATCTTATTATAGGTGATGCATATTATTTTCAGGGTTTTTTCACTTTGCATTCTTAAGCTGTGAAGTTGCAGTCTAACATGCTATCTGTTGTTCTTCTCTTTAAGTCGTGTCATTAAGACAGACATGGAGTTGGAAGTTCTGCGCTACACCAATAAAATCTCCAGTGAAGCTCATAAAGAGGTAATGGATCCTTTACTGTTAATAATTTTTGCTCTTAGTGTAGCAGTGGTACTCAGAAAATGTCCCCAGCAACCCAGAATTGCTTAGTAATAAAATAATGGAAAGGCTGGATAGAAATAAGAGGATAATATCCCTCCTATTACAGCCCAGTAATATACCTTGCATTGTCCTTGAACTCACTGGTGCATTTGTGATGTGTGAGAAATGAAGTGTGGGTTTGGGTAAGAGCTCACCTCAGCAGAAGGTGACCTGCTTGCAGTCTATCTGTTCTGTGTGCACAAATACCTGTATCATGATGGAGAAAGAAAATATCCAGATTATTCAGGCCCATGTGCAGCTCTGAACTAGCAGGTAACTGTCTCCAGATCCTGATGGACTGGGGAAGTCTTTCCATGCACAGTGTAGGGCAGGTAAAGGATTCCTCAAGGTGCTCCTCAGAGCTGGGTATGTCCCTGGGGCAGTGCTGAGCCCTGCTGTTCTGCTGCCATACCAGTGTGGCAATGACAAGTCTAGGCTCTCAGCAAGGCTGCTCAGGGGCTGGACCTGGCATTACAGCAGGGGAGCTGCACCCCTCTCCTGGTGGTCATGACAAAATCAGCCTGAGTGTCTGTCCTGTACTCCAGACAGTGGTGCAGATCTGCCCGTGAGTTCTGACTGGTGATGACCAGAGGGAGCTTAGGTAAACCCAGCTGATGAGGTTACTGACTCAGCTGTTGTCTTGGCTCCTGCTCCTCAGATATCCAAACTGTGAAGGGTAGGAATGTTCTAAAATTAATACTCTAAAACTGGAAACTCAAAGGATAGTCATTTTGCATTCATGTTCCTTGGGTTTTCATCATCCTTGAATAATCTTATCACATCTGAGAGTATTTTTTTCTGTAGAGCAGCTGCCTAGAACTTCTATAGTACAGAAACAGACAAAGGAATAAAACTTTCTTAGCAAATCTGAGAACAAGGATCAGATTATGACTTGTAAACCAATGTCAACTCTAGTAGCTTTCTGTTGATTCAGATTTCAAAGTATAAAAGAAACTTTCCCATGTAGGATAACCCAGTTCACAGCTTTGTTTTGCCTTAGTAGAACGTAAGGACTTGCTGCCGTGTTCATCACAGCTTTCACAATTGAACACTGGTATTTTGATGAGCTGCACCACTATATCATGAGGATACACTAGTTTGGCAATTAAACTTGCTTATCGCTGGAGACTGCAGGCATTTTTAAAGATTAAAGTGTTTGATTCCAGTATAGTTTTAAAATGCATCAACTGATGTAAATTTAAATGAAGTACAGATGATATTTTTGTAATATAGGTTTCTCTGGAGATAGTCATAAGTCATAAATTGATAAATATGAGATTTCCTCCTGCTATGATGGTCATGCTAATATGTATCTTACAGGTAATGAAGGCTGTAAAAGTAGGAATGAAAGAATACGAGATGGAGAGGTAAGAGTTCTTACACTAATTATAATAAAAAAGATAATATCTCTGTAGCAGGGGGAATAGCAATAGCTGAGACAATGCAGTAGCATGAATTCAGTTGAGACTGAGAGCTCATTGGTGTTTGAAGGCCATTGTAAGTATTATTTTGTTATTTTGAGGTGGTACTTCATCTGTCTCAAACAGATGCATTTGATGAGGGGTGATTATTTTTTGGTTTAGTGTAGCATGTCTCTTCTTGGAGTTACAGTAATTTACAGAAGCTTGATAAAATAGCTGCTTTCATTGTTTGAAGCCATGCAATAAAATTGTGTTTATGGTTAAACATTGCCTTTAGTCTGGTTATGCTTAGAAAACTATGAGTTGGTGTTTAAGAGTCTTATGAAGGGCTGTGTTCAATTACATTTTGCCTGCAATTACAAGCCAGCAGTACCTGTACTTAGCCTGCACAAGGAGCTCAGCTCACATGTGTGATGGGTGTTCTACAGCTGCTGAGAAGTCAGTAGAGAAAGCAGCAGATATCTCTTATGTTGAAAAGAACATGCTGTACAGGCATCCCTGAAGGGTTTGGCTGGTCCTGACTGATACACTAATGATGTGTCTAGATCTAAGGAAAACATTGCCTCTTCTCTTGGATCAATATTTACATTAGA
Organism: Irena cyanogastra; assembly: GCA_013397155.1. Taxonomy (NCBI): domain Eukaryota; kingdom Metazoa; phylum Chordata; class Aves; order Passeriformes; family Irenidae; genus Irena; species Irena cyanogastra. The sequence continues at coordinate 410,517 of VWZV01014155.1, read as the reverse complement.
TCATCAGCATTTATCATATAAAGCATGGTTTTAATCATCAAGTCCATTTATTTTTAGCTTGTACATGGTATTTTCAATTTTTAAAGTAATTGCATAATGAAGAAATAGAAAATAGCAGTCATATGTCAGTTACTGTTGTTTCTTGGCAGTAATTTTTCAAAGGCTTGTAAGCAGGCTAGAGCAGCATCCAGAGAAAGGAATATAAAGAGACCACAGTATTTGTCATCAGGATTGCAAGGTAGCTCAAAAGACAAACAAAGCCCTTAGAAGATACTAATGTTCCATTTAAACAGTTTAAATTTCTGCAGGTACTATAGGCTCATGCCTATAACTTGTCAGTGCCTCAAATTGCATTTACATATACCACCAGGTAACAGGGAAAAAAATATTGTTTACATTCTGTCTTTATTTTTGAACTTTGTGTTTGTGTTCATTTTACTCACTGGCCATGCTATACATGCCAATAGTGACATTTTGGCTCTGGAAGTCATTAGCAATCAAAAATTTCTGTAGAGCAGAATTTGTTCTCAGGTGCTTTTAAATGCCATGATCCTGGCAGTTGGATTTAAATGTCATACAACAACTACGTATGTAAACACTCTTCTGTAAGTCTACAAGGTGTATTACCTTTTTTTCTCCAGGACTTTCATTCTTCTCTGGCTAGCTCTCTTCCATACACATCAACCACATGAAAAGATTATTTGTGTCTTTCAATTGAAATAAATAAATAAATTAGCAGCTACTACACCTATTTAAAATTGCCTTCTATTCTTCAATACATCTTGATGGATTACACTTCTTGAAAGAGTTTGAAGCTGTTTAGCTAATGAAAGAGGTCTTGGCAGACTACTCTACTGTAGAGACTATAATTAGAATTTCAGTTTCTTTTACTGGTGGAATTCATCCCTGCACCTGTTCCTTTAGGGAAAAAGGGCCCTAAAAATTTAAATGCTGTCTGCTATTCTTCTGTTTTCTAGGAAGAATAATGGCAGAGATCCCAAAAGAAATTAAAATTTTCTGTTACTGGATGTAGGACCTAAATGTTGACTTTTCTTTGTCCATTTGGTTAAACGCTGGTAAATTATTTTGAAACAGTAATGTGTTAATGCTGAGATATATAAAAAATAAATGCATTTAACTGCAACTCCAATCAGCCCTGACTTCTTTTCTGGTTTGGTATTATTTAACTTTAACGTGTGGTCGCTTGACTTTAAGGAGACAGCCAAGGCAATTATCTACAAACAGTAATTCACAGCATGTGTAATTGCATATGAAGTCATTTTGGTAGGTCAGAGTCTGGGTTTTCTCTGGAGCAGTTTGTTTAGTATTTGTGCTTATCTCATGTTTAATTAATCTTCTTTAATTAAAGGCTTTTAATTATGAAACTGCTCTGTAGTGAATATATTGTTCAAAATGTAGCAAAATGGTAAAAAAATGTCTTCAGCCTGAGAAGTGTGTGAATAAAATCTGTGATTTCAGCAAAGCTGTTTAAGTGTGCATAAATAGACAAAGATGTTTTGTGTATATATATAAACACACTGGAAGTACTAATTAGGACCTACATTATCTGTTTCAGAGTGCTCTGAAGGCCTGGAGATAACTTCTCTAGATCAGTGTTTATCAATTTCTAGATTTCATCTGTATATTCCCAAACGAAGTGTGGAATCTTCTGTGCATTTCCTCATTTGTTCCCTTTTTATGAAAAAGAACGTTTTTACAATTGGGGTGGCTGCTTGGAATGTCAGTTTGACTGGGGAATGGTGTGAAAGTGTATGCTGTAGCAGGAGGTGAGTGACTTCCTGCATCACGAGTTCGGGACACACAGCTGTTGTATGCATTGCCCGTTTTTGTGGGAGTTTATCCTCTTCCTAATAGCACTGAAGGTCCAAATGTCAATATCAGAATAAGACTCTCCAACACTGAAGTTGTGTTAAAGAGAGCATCGTTTATTCAGGCCTGAGGTTCCTGCTGGAGATCCTAACCTAACGTGGACACGTGGTTCTATGAAAGTGTTACTTGTATAAAGTTAGTACATGCATGTTAAAATTTAGCTGTTACCATAAATCCCACCCCATGTTCCCAGAGATTCAGTCCTTTGTTTTCTCTGTCATGGCATTCTTGAGCCAGATGTCTTCTTATCTTCCAAGTGTCCTTGCTGAAAGCAGCTTTTGCATGCCTTGTTTCTTTGCTAAAAGCTACACAGGCACCTTAAAATGAATTAACCCTTTTGGTGTCACTGTGATCGGAGTCTGTGCACAGTCCTGAGTTCATTAAATGATGATGGATTTATCACTGCCTTGGCAGCACCAGGCAGCACTAAACCAGCCCTAAGCAACCATTCCCTTGTCCCACACCCCCTGGATTGTGTGACTGTCTCTGAAACCCCTGCAGCTGCTGAGCACGGGAGCACCTGGGGGTTACCAGGCAAATACCTGTGATTCCAGTGCCCACACCTGGAGCCTCATCCTGCAGGGTGGAGCCTTCGAAAACAGAGGAGCATTGGCCAGTGTACCCCGGGACAGTATACAGGGAACATTGCCTAGTGCACAGGGGGCAGTGACTAGTGCACAGGGAGCATTGGCTAGTGTGCAGGGAGCAGTGGCTAGTGTGCAGAGCAGACAGCATGGGCAGCAGGGGAGGGGATTCTGCCCCTTAGGTGAGAGCCCACCTGCAGAGCTGCCCCAGCCCTGGGCCAGCACAGGAGGGACCTGGAGCTGCTGCAGAGAGCCCAGAGGAGGCACCAGGATGAGCAGAGGATGGAGCAGCTCTGCTGGGAGGAAAGGCTGGGAGAGCTGGGACTGTTCACCTGGAGAGGAGAAGCTTCTTTTGTGACCTAATTGTGGCCTTCCAGTACCTCAAGGGAGCTACCAGAAAGATGGAGAGTCACTAATTACAAGGGCCTGGAGTAACAAGACAAGGGGAAATGGCTTCAAACTGACAGAGAGCAGGGTTAGATGGGATATTAGGGAAAAATTCTTCACTGTGAGGGGAAATAATTGTGGGGATTTTGCAGCAGTTAATACTAAACTTAAACTCCACTCTGCTATAACGCAATAATTTGAAGAATAAAATGACAAGAAAGCAGCTACAGAGGTTTTTTCTTGTTGGTTTACAATGCTTACAGGCTATTTTTACACCTTGCCTCTCTTACCAGCTGAGACTGATAAAAGTTCTTTATCCCTATTCTTTTCAGTGCTGTCCCTGATTCCAGAGCAGAGCTAGGGCTCTGAGATGAGTTGCTGTTGTATCTCTCAGTGTTAAATTTCACTATCTGTGGAAGTCTGAGGGCGCTCTCACGGATTATGGCTCTCATATTTCATTTTTCTCTCTCTGCTCTGCTCCAGTGAACAAACTGAAAATAAAACACATGTTATTTCACTAAAAAGAGAGAGAAAATAGCCAGAATAATTTTATTTTCCTTTGAGTATTTCCCTTTAGTGAAATGCCGATGATTTTAGCTAATCAGTATTTGCCACTTACCATTTCCTGATGATTTTGCTCTTTGAATGTTTTTGAAAAAGTCACTAACTTCTGCAGCAAATAATCTTCAAAAATACTTGTTTTTTTCATGAGGCTGGAGAGAATTTCAGCTCAATTACAACCTTCATAGGTCCTTCACATAAGTGTGCATTGATAGTAAATAAGAATGCCCACTGCAGCTGACAAAAATACACAGGTGAATCTTTTAGACTTGCTTTTTGGTATGGGAATGGTATTGAATTGTGTCATGACCCTTACTGCTATTTGTGTATTTTTTTAAACAAGAGACCAGCACTCTGTTAGTTTCAAGCAGCATGTCAGTCTGCTCAGTTACTGATACATCTTTATGTCTTTTCCTTCTTTTTTTTTAATAGTTAGTGTTGTGTAGCCTGGAAATGGCTTGACTGCCTTATTTCCCAACTGCCTTGCAATTAGAGGTGATGTGTTTTTCAGTGTAGGGTGCTGCTACCAAAAGGTTAGTTTTAAAACTTTAAAATACGTGAGAAACAGAGAGAGAGGTGGAAGGTGACCTTTTCCTGCATTTTAAAAACCCCAGCACAATCCACTGATTTTTCCTTTGTTTCTGCAGGCCTGTATGGTAGGACGGGAGTCTGCCTGCTGTCTGGATGCTGGTTTGGTGTAAGATGATCCTGTACCTGATATTATTTTTTTGTCTATGTATCTAGTTCTAGCACAAGGATTGAAGGAAGAAGTGGATCAGACATAATCTCTGTTTTTAGCAAGAAATCCTCACCACGCTGCAGCCCAGGAGCTTCTGTTCCACATGGATGCAGTGGGGCTGGCAGCGAAGGAGTAGCTGAGCCAGCTACTGGTTTTGTACCTGTGCCTGTGTTAGTGACAGCAGGGCTCATTCAGGGCTTCCTAAAAATGGTGATAGGAAATGACCTATGGTGTCCAGGGCCAAGCAGGCAGCTTAGGGCTGACAGCTCTGACAGCAAATGCTGGGTGCCTGCTAATTGCTTCGTTTGAGCTGGCTGCTGAATCTCCTGTGCTCAGTGCCCAGAGGGAAGTCAGATACAATGTGTTTGCCTGGAAGAGCAACTGGATTCAGGGAGACACTTCCTGCAGCCTTCCCCTCCTGCCCACCTTCCCCACCTACAGCTGCTCCTTTGATGGTTTAAATTAGGCTGTCGCCACTCATTTCCTGATCCAGCTGAAGTGAGGTTGTAAATAGTCTTTAAATAAATCTAAATTTAGAAATTGCTTTAGAAAACCCCTGAGCATTGTTTCTCTTCTGTGGTATACAGAGGCACAATTGCAAATGTGTGCACGCTCAGCTCAGCAGAAATGGGGGAGGGGATTACCTGTGAGCGTGGAGACCTCCAGTCTCAGCTCCTCATCTGCTTTAGGAGATGTAAATCCACTGCAGAAGTTTCAGCTGCCCAGCCCTGGCAAACATATGCTCACTTCCACTTGCCCTGCTCTCCCTCTTCTGCCCAGCTGAAAGGAGAAATGTTAGACACTTCTTGGGGTGCTGCAACCTCAGAGACCCATTTTACCAGAATCTACCTTGCTGTCAGTATGTTCATGGTGGTTGGTGATGGACTCCATTAGCTGCTGGGAGGAAGCAGAGCAGTTTCAGTAAATTCTCAGTAACCTCTCAGCATTTTCCCTTTGCAGGATGTCCTGGGGGAAGCTCAGATGTTCTTTCCATCACCTCCTGGTGCAAGAGTACTGTTTAATTGCACAGGCCACTCTTGTGACTTGTGATTGAAGTTCCACATGTTTGTGGTTCACATTCTGCAAAAAACCTGTGAACTTGGACCATGTGAGAGATTTAAAACAAGCCCCTCTATCATCACAGAGATACCAAAGAACAGTTACCATGCTCATATTGGAAAATGGTTGCCTTCAGAAAGAGAGCTATGGCAAGATGTACACCGTGTGTGTGCATACAGAACTTGGCTCGTGGCATAGCAAGAGATAACCCAACTTTGAATACTGTGTCACTGTATGTCCTCACAGGGTTACTAATATAGTAAATGTGATAATTCATAATTATCCTTTGATTATCTTTTTGGAAATTAAAAAATAGTAGCATTTTAATTTTGTAACTGATTGAAAATTGCAAGCATTATTAATTTCTATGGATGCTTTCTGCAGTGACTATTAGTCACTGCATCAACTATTACTATATTAAAGGAAGAACAAGCTTTCTTCTCAAATTAGCAATGATCTCAGTTTTTACTGAATCTAGTGTGGTATTGAGATAGTGAACTAATTAACATTGCTAATGACAAGCTAAGATTGGAGATATGTGAAATGAAACACATTGTAAAAGACAGCAGGCTGAAATTATTATGTGATGTGGATTTTGTTCATGCTTGTTCAGACAAATCAAAAGTAAAGATTCTACTGTATGCGATGCTTTATCTCCATTGTGAGATTTCCTCAATAATTTTTGCTAATTACTGATGAAGCAGAGAGATGAGGACTTTGTGTTTGTTGGCCATCTTTTGATAAACAGAGCTGCTCGTGATCATGATCAGAGACCAGAAGCTCAACTTGAAGGAAATGGGTAGAATACCAAGACTGTCCATTAATGTCATGATATCACACACTGACCTAAAAATTAAACCTATTTTACACACATGAAAAGAAAAAGGAGCAGATTTTGTTCCTTGCTGCTGGCGTGCCCGTTGCTTGAATTTTTTCCAAATTTGTTCTTCGAGCATCCTCATCATCTTAGTGTGCAAGTGACACCTTACAGCTTACTAAGCAGCATTTCTAATGTCTATTGTGATGGCTCTTTTGTTTGTTTCCTTTTGGTTTGGTTTTCTGTTGTTGCATCATCTGTCTAGGGGGTGGATTGTGCAGAATTGTGTACTATTTTGGCAGGTGGTAATTTTTTCAGTATGTGCATTATCAGCAGTATTGAAAAATGCAAGATCAGGGTTGTTGTTACAGGATGATATGTAATCATAGAATCCAGGTTGGGAGAGGCCTTAAAGATGAAGCCCAGCCACCAACCCAGCATCACCACTGCAAGCCTTACAGCACTAACCCATTTCCCAGTGCCAGATCTAGATTCCTCTTAATCACCCCCAGGGGTGGTGACTCCACCTTCTTCCTGAGCAAACTGTTCCACCACCCAAACAATGAAAAATGTTGTTATGATACCTACTCTGAGTCTCCCCGTCTCAGCTTGAGGCTGTTTCCACAGTTGTTTGGGTGCACAGTGTAACTGTAAGTTTAAGTGTTAGGATTTATTATATTTATTAATAGCCTTTTGCCTGTGTAACCTCTAGATTTGCTCTGTAATGGAAGGCTTGATGGTGCATGTAATACATTACATTGGGTCAACTTTCCAGTTTTGGGGTTTTTTTCTTTAATGTTGGTTTGAAGGAAGAGAAGAAGAACATATCTGTTACTAATATGTTGTTTGGGTTGGAAATTGCAATGGCATTCAGGAATTGGCTTCCCAATCCTGCAAGATTTGGTGGTATTCCTGAGATGTTTATGTTGAGGGAAGAGTCATCTGCTTTTCATCATTAATTTTGTGTTTGTGAGAAGGAAGTGAGCATGACAAGAAACCATTAAACTGAGGAAGGTCCTGGCCAGTGCTGTTTCTGTTGCTGCTGCAGATCAGAGACTTGTATCCATAAGACCTCTGAAGGGGTCTAGAATTTGTTTGGATCAGGTGAACTGTGGGAAATGGTAATGGTAGAGATAAAACCTGTTTGCCCTGGGAGGAAGCCTTGGTTTGAATTAGAGAGAAAGCCCAGCCTCATTTCCTAGAGTTCACTGCTTTTCTATGCAAATGAAAAAGTGCCTGTTGTAGAGCAACACCCCAAGCCTAGAAAGTTCTTTGTGTCTTGTACCGTCCTTGACCTAACACCCCACACCACTCCCCCAATGTACTCCTGTTGGTTTTTCCCCCGTTCTATCATCTATGCCTCTTCTCCCTGTTGGTTACACAGCACCCTTCCCTCCCACCTTCTCCCTGAATATAACCCCGACCCGCCTCCAGTGACCTGCTTCTTGCCAAGATGCCCCTTCAGCAGAGAGGTCCTCCTGCACGTTCCTAAACCCCTTCCCCCCCCAGCTAAGACCCCTCAGACCTGCCTACAATAAATCTCGCTGGAAAACATCTTCCAAGGAGTCCTCCTGTTATCTGGTGTGGCACAAATTACTCCATCCGAGCTCAGGTGAACGGTGAGCTGTGGGGAAGGGGAGCTGCTGCGTCCTTGGAGCAGCCACCGCCCTGGGAAGAGCCCCCAAAGAGGAGGCTTGTCTCGTGGTGAACTTGTTGGTTATTTGGGGCTGGTGAGGGAAGGAGGCCCCTGTTACTCAAAGGAGTTCTTGGGTAGATGATATAACTTCTTTCTGGTAGTTTTCTGTTTTATTTTGTGCTTCATTTTCATATTGGCTCTAATACTTGGGATCGATGCAGTCATTTTGTCACCTATGATAGGCCCTTAGAGCTTGATTTGGGTCTCTTGTGCAGTTTAGAATAACAATTGGAAATTAATCCTATTTCAGTCCCTCAGTCTGCATTAACCTCTGATTTTCACTGTTGGTGATTGGCCTTTCTGCCCTATCCTTCAGCCAGCTCAGGTGCTGGAAAGCAGCCTGAGCTCCAGGCAAAAGCAGCAGCATTTATCCAGCTGGGTGTGGCTGGAGGCTGGTGAATGGTTCAGGGGGACCCTGGGAACAGGGTGCAAGTGTTTACCAGTGAGAGGATGTGCAGATTTTTTGACCTGCCTACAGAGCTCTTGTATGGTCATTTGTTTGGTCCCTGCATAAAGAAAGGAATGTTGAAATGCTCCCAGGAATTGGAGAAGGTATCATGGTAGACTTAGTTGTAAAGTGTGTCTGGGTCTTCCTGAACATGCTTCCTCAGCTTCCCTTCCCTTAAAAATTCTGACTTCTGCATCTGCCTATATTTGGTCCACACATTGTCATCATAAATTGAGTGCTATAATTTTTTATTATTCTTAAGGTAGTAGGTTTGCATATCCCAAATGACAAATTACTGCCTTTTCCTCAGAATAGTTCAAGTATTCAAAAATCTATTGAGGACAAATTAAGCTCCATGCTGGGACACCAACGCCCTTTTAACCTAAGCCCTTACTGCATTTCTGCTTGCTCTGGATTGTTGAACACAAGTTCAAACTTCAAATATTCAATTTGAAACTGAAAGGAAGATTATGAGGCATTAGTGATTATGTTGGCACTCTGTCACTGAACAGCACTTGTGCGTTGTGTTCTATGTGGGTGGCTGTGTATTTGCTAAGAAGCGTAACTGAAGATGAAAGTTTAATTATTTCTTCAAGGCAAATCCTTTCTCCCATGGACTTAAACTTGCATAAGAAAAATGAAAATTCATAAGGAGTTTAAAAATTGGCTAAAATTAAAAACCATTTATTTTTACCCTATTTATTCTTCTGAATAATAAAATTTCCCCATGGGTTTTTGGAACATATGTAGAATAATTATACTGTAGAAGTGGTACTTTAGCTCAGCTTCTGGAGCTAGGGCAAACATTGTGATTATGCTGCAAGCTTAAATCTGGGTCTTACAGAAAATCTCAGTCAAGGCTCTGTTGCCATCAAGTGCAAAAAACTGTGACCCATGGATTGGTCCCTGTGGGAGCAATTACTCTTTGCTGAGATTTTTTTTTCCAGCACTGAATATTATAAATGTCAAAAAAAAGTTTAACCCTCAGTACCTCTAACAGAATGTTTTCATTCCTGCTGGCAAGAATAAAAATTTTTAGCTTGTATTTGCATGTTTAAGCCAGGATTTTTTAAAAGGGTTTTCTTTATAAACAACTGAAAGGTAAAAGTGCTGTCTTTTAAGTTGCAGTCTGCATGTCTTGGTGGAGACAAAATCGAGACTGGAGCTGCCTGATGCTGCTTAACGCAGTGCTGTGCCCCAGCCTCTCCTGATGGGGCTCATGCACGTTGGCTGCAGAGTGAATTGATTATTAAACCCTCTTGTCTGGCAGTGGCAGCAGGGGCAGAGTGTGGAGGGAGTGTGGGGTTGCTTAGGAACACGGCTGGAGCTGATTCTCACTGCAGCCCAGGGACAGGTTTGGTGCACAGGCAGGAGCGGTGCGTTCCGCGGGACTGGAGGGGAGTGGGAGCTGATCCTGCCCGAGGGGAAACCCACATCCTTTGGAGGAGGTGCAGTGTGGGTGTGCATCTCTGCTTCCTTCATTCTGGTGTTTGTGTAAGACTTACCAAATCAAAGTGTGTCCATTGTTCCTAGTAGAAATTAAAATTGTATTTTTTTATTACCTAAGTAACAGATCCAAACCCAGCAGATTTCCTGCCCCTGCCCATTTTCTCATGTATGTTCTTTGGTGCTGGATACAGTCTGGTCATTAACTGTGACAAAACTTTGATAAAATGGTTAGAACTTGAATCATGTGTTCAAAGACTTTTGCAAAGTGACACTGGTTGTGAGATGCTAAGAGGAATGTTGTGCAGCCTTGTAGCTGAAGCTTTAGGCAGGAGCACCATTCACTCACTATAATACTGCAGTGACACATAAAGACAAATGGGTCCCAAATATACCAACTCTGGGACAGGATGAGTCACCTTTACTTGTACTTTTTTTTTCTCAGCTAGTGATTTGTGTTTATCACTTTGTTTTCCAAATATAATATATTGATGATACTCAAAATAGTTTCAGGCAACATTAAGTGAAGACCTCCTGGTTTTGAGACATGAAGAGAGGACCTTGCAAGTAAAAATCCATAAGTTTTTTGCTTTCTAAAGGGTGCAGATTTCATTTGTGTGGGTAGACATGAGTGATATCTTTTAGTTATTATGTAGAACTTCCAGTGAAATTTAACAAGTTTTTTCTTTCCTAGAAGTTACATTACATTTTAGTTCAGTTTTTCTTAGCATGCATAATAATTTTTAAAGTTTTTGTGAAGCCTTTCAGCAGTTCAGAATGTTATTTCAGATTATTGTAACAAGTATTGAAAAATTTCTTCCAAAATATGAGGAAAAGCACTGCTCTCATTTTATGAACCCTATTCTGTAGCTCAGGTGATTTGCCAGATCTCGGGTGGAGCTCTGTGACCTCCTGCATGTTACCCCACTTGATCTACACAGAATGTACTGCTGCTCTGCAGGCTGTACCTGCATCTGTGAGCATGGTCCCTGTGGGTTATTTTTAGTTAAATTACTTTGTTGTTTGCCAGGTGTATTCATTTCTTCAGGGCTCAGTCTATACATTTAACCTTGCTCCACTTTCCCCTCCTGCTCAGTGACAGAGGAGGGGCAGGGTTATGCCCTTTGCCACTGCTTTGATGATCTGAAGACAGCTTGGAAAAATCGAGCATATGTAGTGTTAGTTCTTGGCTATTTTGTTGTTTTTGTTAAGGCTGGGATTGAAAGCACTTGAGATGATTTTTTGTGTTCAAACTTCAATGTTTATTATTTTTTATTTATTTCACAGTTTTATAAGTCATGAGTTCTACAGCATTCTACTAACAAGTTACAGAATGGTTAACTAACTTTCTGTACAAGGTTTTTTAAGGTTAAACTATCTAATTAAGAAATGACACTTAAATTATTTTAACTTTTAACTTAATAACTAATCTTTTGTGTCTTGCAATGTGAACTTTTGTGTCTAATTATAAAACACTACCTAAACTTATGAAGAAGAAGGTAAAGAAAAACAACTAGCCACTGCCTTAAAACCTCTATCTTGCCCCATATATATTGCTGTATTTTAAAACTTTAAACTCTAAGTTTTCTGCTTTGTGATATTACACACTCTTATTTAAACTATACACTTGTAATTTCACTGCTATCAATTAATTTTGGAAGCTTTCCTTACGGCCTCAGGTTAAATGTAGTATTCTCTTGTGGGTCTATGCTTTCAGCACAGAAAGTTTAAAATTCCCAGCATCCAGGGTTCCAACAGTGTAGGAAGAGACTGCTGGAGGATTTCACTTAAAACAAAGGCTGTGTGTTACAGGTTTGTGCTGGGCCAGGTCACTTGGCAGTGCTCAGGGGGCCGAGTGGGGAGTGTGGGGTGCCAGTGGGACCAGCTCAAGCACGGGGCTCCCCCTGCCAGCCAGCACTTTGCACCACATTCACCTTCATTGTCTGCTGGAGGCTTTGCCTTAATGCTCAACACCTCAATGGTTTGGGCTCCTGGCTTCCAGCTACAAATCATGGCAAATCGTAGATGTCACCATTGTCACTCCAGATAAATGCCAGATCATTACCAGGTGCCATTCATCTTTCTGCACTGCTTCCACCTGGGCTCACTAGCCCTCTGCTGGCATCCAGCATTGCCCTCAGCACAGGTCCCCAGATCCCAAGATATACTCATATCCCTTCAGGTGCCTCCTGTAGCTGGTAGGGCTTGGGCAGTCAAGGCTGGGTTGCTGCCACAGACCTGCCATTTGGAGCTGTGTTCACTGTACTAAAACAAGAGGCACAGGGCTTCTCAAAGCTGGCAGTGATGAAAACATGGCTTGAAGTATTTCCTTGTATCTGGAAAGAACATGGGTGAAGGACTGAGTGCACTATTGCATGCTGAAGGACTGGAAAATGGAAGTGCATTGATTGAGTAGTGTCCTCCAGCAGTAGTAGAAAGAAGACTTGGTCTATTTCAGAGATAAAAAACCTCAGAAAATAAAATTTTCTCTACCATCTTTCATACTTCAGGAAGAAATTTAAAAGCTGATAGGGGTGAGCAGGATGCTTGTGTGCTTCAATGTATTTTTTCTTGCTGAGGGATAACTTTTACAGTGGCAACAGTACTTTTAAATTTTCTTTTTCTTGAAGAAGAAGAGAAAGGCATTACTTCCCTTATTTTTCAGGTGGACTGTAGGTAATCACAGCTGGGGATGTTGGTCTACACTGGTAGACCACACACCTTCTTTTACTCTGACTCACTCTTAGACTGCATTTTTTTTTCTTTTTTGTTCACTCTGAACAAGTATTTTTGAATCCATGAATCATATGCCTTGGTGGTTCTCCTTAGAACTGGTAGCAGGTGTAAATTCATCAAGCCATTGAAAATGGATCTGGGAAAAAATGAGTCTCAGCTGCCATGGCAGGTAGTGCACTCATAGACATTGCCAGTGGCCTTTGGATCAAACAGCAGAGAAATAGCTTCACAGTAAAGAGCTCAGAAAATTCTAACTAGGTATTGAGTAGTGGCTTCCTTTTGATTTACAGCATAGCTTTGCAATCAATCTATAAAGCTTTGAAGAGAAAAAATAAATCTCTAAGGAAAAGGAGAGGGCCATACAATTAGTTGCTACTCTCTGCTTACTTTTCTTCCCTAATTTCAAGAGTGTGTGCTGAAAATGGATTATAGTGTGCAAAAATCTCAACTACTGGCCAATTGCTTTGTAGTTTCAAGCTGAGATACAGTTCACATCATGCTGGTTCTTGGAGAATATTCGGTTTCATCTTAGCTGTAGATTATGTGTAGATGGGTGTAGTTGGAGGAATTTGACAAGGGTTGCATGTTTGTTGTAACTTCCAGCTCTTGTATATCAAATTCCTGCTCTGATCTCTTCTTCTTTCATCTCCAGTATGTGTCTTTCTTTACTGAATGGAATGGTGAAGTGGATGTGATAACTTGCAGAGCCGCATTCAGCAGTATTTTTTTTACTCAAGCAAATTACTACAGTTCAGAAAACTTACTCAGTAATCTTGCACTGGAATTTGGATTTAGAATTGCAGTTTGTAATTGTCAAGACGCCATTTGGCTGAGATTGCTCAGCCATTAATTTGTTTGAAGTCGACACTTGAGTTGAAAGACTAATAGCTGCCTTGGTGCATTGCTCAATTTTAAATCTAATCTGTTAGGGAGTTTGGGTGTGCTGCAGCTGGGGATGTAGTTTGTCATTTTAATGGCAGGGGGGCAGAGCTATTGTTTGGGGACCTGGGGGTTTGCTGTTTGCATGCACAGGAGGGTTTTTGTGGTACTTTAGTAAAACTTCAACATATATAACAAAACTGATCTTAAAGTTCTAATATGTGTATTGGAGCTATTGTTTCCACTACTCAGAACAATTTATCTAGGATTAAAAAAGAAACACAAGAAAACTTGTGTTTTCATCATCTGAAAAATTGAAAGAATTGTTCAGATGTATTGGTGTGACACTTGTTGTGTGCAGATTACTGTCAGTGTTCCTGTGTTGACATGCAGATAGATTCAGGGTTTTTTCCTGCATGGGACAGACTTCTAGAGGAACTTTAAGAAAGGATTTGTATGTGACTTTTAAAAAAAATGGCTACCAACTTGCAGATATGATCTTAATCTCCAAAACTGGTAACTTGTGAACTGAGGTAGGGTTTTCTTCATAGCAGCAGTGTATCTAGCTTTATTTCCTCCTTATATTTCAAATTGATTGATTATTTTTTATTCATAATGAAATAGTCTTTATTAGTTCACATAGGAATATTAATTTCAATGTTAATGATGGTATAGACATGAATTAAAATGTTTCCCCACCCAGTATTAGAAAGCTACTATTTCTTTATGTAGCTAAATCTTTCCTTGGTCTCTTAGTTCTTAATGTTTCCCCAGTCTGGCTCCTGCTTTGCTCTGGAAAGATTTAGGCTGGCAGTAGTCAGCAGACAATTCTTTTTTTATTCACAGAACAGACTGAGTTGGAAGAGACACACAAGGACCATCCAGTCCAGCTCCTATCCCTGCCCAGACCCCCAGCAATCCCCCCTGGGCATCCCTGGTGTCAAAACCCTCCTGGAGCTCCGGCAGCCTCGGGGCTGTGCCCATTCCCTGGGGAGCCTGGGCAGTGCCAGCACCCTCTGGGTAGTGTTGTTGGTTGGGTTTTTTTGTTTGGGTTTTGGTTTTTGCTCCCCCCCCCCACTACTTTCTTGCCTGCAACAATTCATTATTTCAGTGTCAGGAATAATTGAAACTCAGAGCATAAACCGTGAAATATTTGGTGTGCTGTGTTTTACATAGCTAATAGATGTACTGGATCCTCAAAATATAAATCAAATCTTGTAGTCTATTAGACTTTACATAGTAGAAACAAAATATGAAATACTTTACAATGCAGAAAGTGCTTTGTTGCTCCTAAGGGATACAATTTTGACAATTTTATGAGGTTGCAATTTATTTGTGCAGTGTGTTGGCACATGGTTTTGATAAAAGTAATGTTCACAGAGCATTTTGCTAACAAGAATACTTTTTTAAAGCCACTAGTCTTGCTGATTTGTATTGTACAAAGAAAGTATCTGTTAAACTCCCTGGAAGTGTGCCTGTCTGAGATATACTTATGAATCCTGCATGGTAATACTGGTCTGAGGGTGAACAACTGAATAAGCTTTCAGTCTGTGCTGAGGAACATCTTTTAGGAATAATAGAAAAGAAGAAACCTGTTAAAAATTGGGGAAAGCTGCATTACTTTTTTCTGATACAGACTTTATCTTACACAAAAGACCCACAAAAACACATTGGCCTTGAGACTTTCATGCTACCCCTTGCTGTGAAAAAATGGTTTGATGTGGCTGTTCGAAGAATGGTGCAGTTGACAGGAATGACATTTCACTGAACAAATGCTTCAAACTGTTGTCTTGCAAGATATTCTTCTGTAAATACCTGTGAAACCATACTGCACACTGGACTGAATGTACATTGCTCAAAATTCAAAGTATGGCCTTTTCTATGTGCATGCTGCATGCTGTTTTTTTCTGAGTAGGCTGTATAGAAAAGGTGACATGGAAATTCTGTGCCAGCTGTGATTGTGTTTCCAACAGCTGATAGGGACAGTGAAGCAAAGAGCAGAGCTCTGGTGAGGCTCCCATACACATGTAGCACTGAAGAATCATGGCTGAAAATACAGCTTTACTGCTTTCCAGACTTCAGGTGGGATTAGACATCAGTTTAAATTCCAACTTCTTTTTTAGTGTATCTGTTTTCATATCTTGTTTCTTTGAAATTGCTTGAAAATATTGTACTGGCATTTTTGCTGTTTAAGTTGCACCGAAGAGCAAGTCAGCAAGCATCTCCCTTCCCTTCCCTTCCCTCTTCACTTGTATCTTTTAGATTGTTTTTTGTCTCTTTTCAACCTCTTTGTCCCTCTATATTTACATTCAATATAGTAAACCAAGGAAAAGTGTCTTACAGTATCTATCCCATTACTTGAGATATATGGGATATATGTTTGGTAAAAATGTTGTGGACAGATTACAGCAGGTAGTAATGAACCTGGGAGAGGATAGTTCAGAAAATAGTGGTGGAAGGAGTGTGTTAGGAATTTCATTTATAAAGTAGAGAAACTTTAAAAATTTGAGATTAGAGTAGAAATTAGAAGAACCAGAGATCAGAATTTTACTTGTTATCAGCCTGGTCTTTTGCTTGTTCCCATAGAGTATTTTGTCTTTCTAAAACCATCAAGGAATGACAATATCTTATTGCAAGGAGAACATAAGGCCTCTTAAGACCTGAAAACCTGTGGGTTTTGAATGGTTAAATTCTGAAAGAAATGAGGTTGTCTGAAGTGTTTCAAGATCTGCATACTTGGTATGGAGCTTTGTTCAGTATTACAGTGTGCTGAGAGATTCAGGAGGGCTTCCTGCAGATACAGGAGCTTATCAAAGCCTTTGTTAATGAGGATTTATACCAGTTGGGTGGAAGGACACCAAAAGGAATACTGTTACGTTTTAAAAAGCACCAGTTAGCCTCTAAAATGCATTTTCTTCATTGGCAAAGTTACTAGATTATGGAATGTCTGAAAGCTGTGATATTGTGAAACCAGCTGCATGGGTTGAAATAATGAAACTCAGTACTCTAGTTAGATACTGTGTTTGTTTAAAATATTATTTGTACATATTTCAGATTTTAGAGGATGTAAGTGTGCACACACACATGCATATTTCTCCCTACAATATTTAAAATTGCTTTAAATAAGCCCTGATGAAACACAGCATCATATATGCTTTATCAACTTCAGGAGTTGTTGTTACAGCTATAAAACACATCTCTCTCAAAAGACTGTTTGAGTAGCAGTGCCCTGTGGGGTTATTAAGCAGCTTCTGTAGATTCTTGCATTCCTCATCCTACAGTCAGTTGTGGAAGAGAGGACACATGAACTTATCCAAATTTTTCATGGAAAGACCCATCATTCCCCTTTTATCCTTCCTGATCTACATGCAAAGCTGGCAGAGGACTGTGAAACTCCGAAGCATCCATACCTGCAGAGGTGAGGAGGAGAACACCAGTGTCTGTGGCCATTCCTCAATGCTCCACTCCTACCCAGGGCTTGTCTCACGTGGCCACAGTCCACAGCAAAAGATGTCTGGGTGCCATGTACAGCCTGGGAGCACTGGTGGTTCCCTCAGCACAGGGTGAGGACCACTGGAACGAGAAGTACCCAGCAGCACATCCCAAACTTCAGTATCAGTAAATACAGGTGGGCATTGCCTATTGCAGGGCAGTCCTTTGCTTCAGCAGCACACAAAGATTTAGTGTGTATTTGGTGTGAACTTCTGATCTCTTGTCACGGGAATCTAGGCAATATAATATCCAAGTCAGTATTTACAATCCCATTCAAAGGTCTTGATTTTTGGAGTGATTGGAGAAAGTAAGTGCTGCTCTGAGTCAGGGTGCAGGATTGTGAGGAGACTTGATTGAAAGGTGCAGAACTCCAAAAGGATTAGGAAAGATGAATGCTTATAAGGCTACTAAACATAAAAGCAAGTGAAAGTAAATATAGATACGATCTTACCCAACAAAAAATTTACAAAAAACTTCACATGACCTCACTGTTACTGCAAAAATCCAACATAGAGTAAATCAAAAAGTTGTAACAATGAAAGCAGATTCCTCATGTTATCAGGGTTTTTGGGGAAGGAGAGTGGGAAACAGGAAGCAAAAGGATAGCATTTTAGTTATAAGAGTTTGAGAAGCCACTAGGGTTTCATTAGTTTGGTAATTTGTTTTTTCTTGTCTTTCTTGTTGGTTATTCCCCCTTTTTCTTCAAAGATGTATAGCAAGGTAATAGTTTGAGAGTTGTAGATAGCAAACTCAGAAGCTGTAAAATGGTTTATACATTATCTTTATTCTTAATAAAAACAAATAATTCTTAGAATATTGTGTACTTTATCTTTTTTCAGCTAGAAGACTGTATCAGATTAATTTTCTCTGAAATCCAGTGGTATTCGCTATTCAAGGAATATATTTGTTGCATATGAGAGTCCTTAGTAAATTAATTATGAATTGGCCTGAATGTACAATTTTGTCCAAAGCTAAAGAATCCTGTTGTGTGGGTGTGGAGGCATCAAAGCACAGGATAGACAGAAGAAGAGGAAATGGCCTCAAACAGCACATGGAGAGGTTCAGGTTGAACACCAGGAGGAAATTCTTCTTGGAAACGGTGGTCAGACATTGGCAGAGGCTACCCAGGGAGCTTTGGAGTGCCCATCCCTGGAGGTGTCCAAGAAATGCCTGGAGGTGGCACTCAGTTCTCTGGGCTGGGGACAAGATGGGAATTGATTACAGGTTGGACTCAGTGGGCTTGGAGGGCTTTTCCAACCTCAGTGATGCTATGAATTGTAAAAAAACATCACTAAGTGCCAGTGTGCCAATGATTTTTGCCTATGCATCCTGAGGTATGAAAAATTCTTGGGTTTTTAATCCTGTTAATACACATAATTCATTAATGGGGCTAGATGAACTTGCCTTGTGCTGAGGTGCTCATATGAGAACAGAAAACTAGAATTTTAATAAATGCTCATCTAAAGGCTGAAGTTGAGAAAGCTGCCAGCTGAGACACTGCCAAGTCAAGCAGCTGGGACAAGGATCAATGTATCCAGGGACTAAGGCTTGGACCAGAACTTCAAAATGGGTTTCCATGCTGAGCTCTGCCGGGAGATGACAAACAAGTCTGTTTGACCACCTTATGTTTTTCCTTTCATTATTTCTTGTCTCTGTGGAGACAGAGGAACTCCAATTCTCCCTACAGTACCTGTAACAGCAAATGACCATCCTCAGCTGGATCTCCTGTTCCTCTGTGCAACATTCAAGTGTGCCCCCAAAACCACCCCAGGCCTCCTTCCTGCTCAGGTGCCTCCACAGCTGTGCTCCTTTGGAGTATGAGAGTCAAATCCCAGTTTTCTGTTGAGCTATTCAGGTTGCTTTTGTTATGAGGTGGGGTTTAGATATCATTAGTCATTAAGAGGTGAAATAAAAGCAGAATACAACTCAGGAAATTACTAATTAAAGGAGTGGTACACTTGCTTTTAAAGATTCTCAACATGGGTTAATGAATATAAGAAGAACAAAATTAAACTGCAGGTAAATGATGGGAATAGGAGCATGGGTCTGGGTAGTCTCTAAACTGCAGTTCACCTCAGTGTAGTAATTGCTGCAGGTATTGGAAGCAGCTGGAGTAAATAGGTGAAACTTTTTTATTATCTCCCAAAAGCTGGGAGTATTTGTAAATGAGTTTGGCAAGATTCTGTAGAAAACTCACTCAAGAGGAACATGATAAAATTTATTATAAAATTAGTAGCACAAAGAAATTTTTTTTCCTGTGGGTGAGCTTTGTACATCATGATCTTAGCTAGCTGTGATCAAAAGATGCTTATCTGAACTTGGTAAAGATGACTTGTAGCAGTTTGAAGAGCTTTTATTGCATTGATTTTTTGGTGGGAAAGTAATCAAAGTAGTTTGGGAAACTGCAGTTTGATTCCTTTTTGTGTGCGTTATAATAATGGCATCCCTTTCCAGTTGCAATTACTAAAAATTCAAAAAGAGAAATTAAAAATCTGCATTCTTCCCTGAGAGTAACCACAATTGTTTAGTGTTATCCCTAAGCCACTCCTCTCCCACTTTTCCTAATGAAGAGCAATAGGAGTAATTCCATTACTTACCTGGAGAAGCTTGAGCAGCCGTGGTTTCCCAAGGGTGCCTTGGGCTGTGTTGGGGGCTGGTGAGCTCACCTGGTGCACAAGAAGCTGCAAGTGAAATGGATTCATCTGTTTTCGTTATCCAAGCTAACAGGGTATTAAAAGTAAGACTAGAGAGTGAAAAATATATTGGATTCCTTTCAGCTTAGATTATCAAAGGAGCTGCTGTTAATGTAAGGAAAGACTTTGGTTTCAATTTTGAAAAGTGCTCTAGTTCCTCTTCCATATCACCTTTTCAGTAGAATTTAAAGTTTTAAAGGCTAGATTTTTAAGGCCAACTGGATCTTTTTGGATAGACTAGGAATCAATCTATAATATTTTGGGGATATGGGCTTAGATTTCCAACATACTTAAGTGCTTTCTGAAAGAACCTTCTTACGTTCTTGGCTATTCTTAATTTAAAAACCTTATTAATAGTGCAAGATGGGCATGAAGAGATGCTCCTGTTGAAAAGGAGCAGCAGAAGTTTGTGCAATCTGTGTGCCATCTTCCTCCCTAGAAGGCCAGTACAGAAACTGGTGAGCAGCACTGTTGGTTCGGCACACAGAGCCCCAGTTTGGTGCAGTGAGCGTGAGGTGGCTCAGAGGCAAGGGCAGGAAGAACCTGCAAAAGGTCCTGCAAAACCGGTCCTGCAAAACTGGTCCTGCCTGTGCTCCTGAGCAGGGCTGTGGGACAAGGAGAATGCTGCATGAAATGGTCTCTCTTGAAGTTCATTGAGGTAATTAGCATAAGAGCACGAAATGCCTGAATAAAAGCAATTTTCTTGTTGTTTGTTCTATTCCAAAGCTGCAGTGCTACAGAATACAAACCTGGAACTTCAGAGAGCAATAAGGGGGACCTGAAAATATTAATGGTAAAGAAGAAAAGACAACATTTCTATGATCATTTGAGCTCTTCACCAGTAGCTGTTTTGGGTTATTTGGGTTTGGAGTCTTTTTCTGTTCTATATTTTATGGGGTTTTGGTTTAATTTTTGAGATGGATGTTGGCAAACACATTAGAAATGGAAGGAAAAAGAAAGTTAGATGCTACCATGAACTCTGTGCTTCTGTTAAACAGGATCAGGAACTGCTGATAAACATATTGCTTTGATTCCCTTCTTAGTATGAATAATACTGGTGTCCTGTCTCTGGGTCATGAAGACTGGGTATTTATCCCCAAGGATCATGGAACTTGAGTATCTGTCCAATTAAAAGTTATTTCCATTTGACTAGTCTATTTTAAATACAAGTGGCTTTAAACCAAATTTGAAAACAAACCAGCAGGAGATTCGGAGTCAGAACTACAATTTAATAGGAAAATTTAAAATAAAGGCAGAAAACACTGCATTAAACTGCCAGAGTCAGGATACAGCCTGACACACTGTTGGTCAGGGTGGTGCTAGCAGTCTGATTAATGGTGGCTGCAGTCTCTTGAAGGGATAGATGTGGTTCTGTCAAGGCAGTGATCCTGTACAAGGGCTGATCTTCCTTTGAAGGTCCAGTGGTGGTTATGTAGCTCTTGTCCTCTGGGAATCCTACAGATAAGGCTGCCTGTGGTGTTCCAAAGCTCAGATTCTATCCAGGTAGGAATGCTCAGTTCCTCCTCCTGAGCGGAGCATCTCCCAATGGGGTGATGTAATTTTATCAGTCATGCAGGGACACTCAATGGCCTGTTGGTTATCAGGGATGAGTCATGGGAGAGATAAAGAGCACTGCCCCACCTGCTTTTAACAGCTTATGGAGATGGTGATAGAATACATACTTTTGGTTACGTCTTACATTGTAACCTAAGACACCAAAGAATGATTTGATAGCATGGGGAGAAGCGGAAAATGTTATTTCAAAGCTAACGAACTTTCTAGCAAAGCTGCTGTATTTTCTGCTCTCCTGTAGTGATTTTCTGATTAGTTCTGTGCCAATCTTCTTTGCCTCACTTGTTCTTGTAGACCTTTGCTCCAGTACCTGTATTAAGTAATTTTAATTTATTATGATAAGCCATATACAGTTTGCAATTCAGCAAAGTCCTTGTCACTTTGCTGTAAACCATCTCATGATGTGACCTAACCAATTCTGACAGCAGAGCGAGTACAGCCACAATGTAGAGTTTTAAAGTTATTTACAGTGCTTGAAGGTCTGTCTGAGTACAGTACCCACTTAATCCAGCCTAAATCTAGGAGCTGTCTTCTGGTCCTGCCACTCTGTCTAACGGCTGTTAATAATAGCTGTTCTACTCACCCTGTCTGCTGACTGAAAATCCATCTAGAGCTCTTGCATCTTATGAGGCAGATCAAAATTGACATTTTTTTATTGCTGTTACTGGTTTCTGCTGAATAATTGAGGACAAATAAAAGTAACTGAACTCAAAATTGAAGCAAAAAAGGAAATTGTGGGGTAGAATTACCAGTCATCTGACATCTGTAGTTAAATAAGTAGTCCTTTTAAAAGTGCAGGTTTCATCCATCCATCTATATATATATATATATATATATGCATGTATGTATATATATGTGTAAATATATATAAACATAATTCCAGTATTAACTTTATTAAATGAAGCCATGATGCAGACAGATCTCGCTTGGCTGTTCCATTTCTTCTCCAGTGAGTATTAAAAGTGAAAAACTGCATATTTGTTCCATGAGGAAGTGAATGAATATTGTTGGCTGTTACTGTGTCCTAAATATTTTACTATCTGTATGTGTATTCAATATAGAAATTCTCAAACATGATTTAAATTTTAGCAGATCATCTGCTTCTGATTTACACTGGGCCAGGAAGAGAGGGAGCAACCAGTAGGTGTAGACTGGGGTTATGGATGATATCAGGCTGAATTCATGATGAAAAAAGCTTATTTGGCAACTACAGCAGTGCTGATATGAAGTTCCAGTAGTGGAGGACAAGTATTAAATTAATTTGAATTAATGTGCTGTTATGAAGGACATCTTATCGAATAAACCAGGATTTAATTTTTTATTTAGTTTACATTTAGTTGATAAAGTTAATTCCATGGCTTGTATTTAATATATTTAGCCTTCAGCAGTGCGTTTGACTTATTATCACACAACATGGGGATTAGCTGTATAACCACATTAATAAGGTACACATTCAGTGGATTTAGGCCTGGCTAGCTGACAGAAGTGGTTGTCAGGAACGAGTCATGTCCCAACACTTGTTCTTTTTTCACAAGTGGAGTTGCAAAGGAGATGATGTTAAATCTGGCAGTATTGACTTCTCAGAAGAAATTTCTAGATCTCAAATCATGTAGGTGTAGACCTTTGGAAGTCAGTAGGTTATCAAAGTGGTGAGAGTTGAGCAGTGAGATCTGGATCATTTGATCAGTTGAGCCTATTGATATAACATTTTTAAAATATAAACAAGAAAGAGGTCATAGGTTTAAGAAGGAATTTACAAGCTAGAGAATACTGCAGTTGTGATCTGGAAATCATTTAGATGTGAGAGTTTGCAAATAACTGAACATGTCCTCTGTGCAGTAAGCTCTCAAAAAGAGCTAATGAGACGTTTGTATGCACATCAGAACAAAGGCTTAATTACCTCAGGGGGAGTGCCTCTAGTCCAAGGTAATGTTTTTCAGATGTCTCACTGTATTATTTCTGTGCCTGATGTCTGTGTGGGAAGTCCCAGTTAATGTCTTCTAATGCCAGCTCCATTTTGAGAATGATGGGAAGGAACACTTATTTCTTGAGAAATATGAGGGCCTACAGAAAGCATTATCCAAATATAGCAATTTTTGTAAATACAGAAAATACTTTAAGGAACATTCAGCTTCTGTTGGGGGCTACTTGGGTGCTTAAACAAAAGGCCCCACATGTTTAGTAACTGTATGGTGAAGCCAGATGACATTGAATAGAAACTGAAGGGCACAGATAAGACATAAATGATAAACAAAGGAAATGGTGAATTCTACCTCTTTACAGAATCAGCACTTCTTAAATGGAGAACTAGCTTGTTTTGGCAAAGACTTTTTTAAGGAAGGACTTAGAAGTTGTGTAAAAATGCACTTGTCTGAGCAAACGAGTGGGCAGCTCCTAACCACCCTGAATTCAGAGAATTCAGCAGCCCTCACTGCTTCCTGGTGTTCC
Source organism: Irena cyanogastra (assembly GCA_013397155.1). NCBI lineage: Eukaryota > Metazoa > Chordata > Aves > Passeriformes > Irenidae > Irena > Irena cyanogastra. The sequence continues at coordinate 387,070 of VWZV01014155.1, read as the reverse complement.
ATGGTCTTCAACAATCCTGGTCTTTCAGCATCCCTCCTGCTCTTGGTCCTCTGCCTGGTGCTCAGGGCATGAGCCAGACCTTTGTGCCTTGTGTTTGTGAGACCTGTCAGATCTGCTGGTGAGAGTGACTGCATCCATAGCCTGTTAGTGGGGCTTCAGCACTGATCTCAGCTGTGCTCACTTGGAGAGGAATGGCAAATAAAGCCCATATTTCTGTTTTTATCTGCTCAGTTTACTGAATGCAGTAAAGGATGTTTACCTCTTCTGCATATAGGCACCTCCAGAGGTGGTGAAATGTGGAGTGTACTAGTGGAAAAGAAATTGCCACTTGAATCAAGAGGTATTTGAGACTTTATATTCCTGGCAGAATTAGTGGCTTGTAGGCATCCTGGATGGCCTGTTGCAGGTACTCACATTCCTGTTGCAGAGATTTACGTGGCAAGAAATAAAGAGTTGAGGTTTTCTGTAGATCAATCCACTGCTGCTTGGATGTGGCATTAGACTCTGGGACATACTTGAAGGCAGTGTGACTGTGTAGAGCTTTTGCAACCATCTTTGAGAATGTGATTTCTTCTCCAGCAATGCCAGCAGGAAGCACAGAAGAGTTTGTGAGGTTGAGTCTGGGAGACGCAGTCCTGCAAGTGCTGCCTCTGTGTATTGCCCTGTTTCTCTGTGTGCCTTCATCTTCCTGTAGGGAAAAGGAACCAGGGCTGGTAGGTAACAAATCTTCTGTGTAGAGAGAACAGATTATGTAATTTTGGTGCAAGAGCTGTGCCTCCCCACAGACAGGGCTCTTCTATGCAGTTTCACATCTTCACATAAACAGTTTCAATATTTAAATAGATGTGCGGCATCAGGACAGAAGTTCTTTCATTCTTTTACAGTTCTAGACATTATGCTGTTAGTTAAGGACTGAAATTTTTCTTTTATTTGCTGCTAGTGGAGGCTCTGCCATGAATGGAGTAACTGAAACACCCTCAGAGTTCTAGGCATGCAATGAAATGTTAGGCTTATTTATAGCTGGTTAGTACTATCTTTCCAATCCTTACAGCTTTAATTCTTTCTAATAAGATCAGTAGATCTGCAGAAACTGATGAACACCGAGTCAGGCAATTTTCTGTGTGCCACTTAAAAGCAGGCAGATGGATTTGTCAAGCCTTGCGTGACAGCTTGAATTGTTGGAAGTTCTGTTGAGGGTGTACTTTCCCTTCACTGCCAGCCAGATGATGATTTGTACTCTGCAACATGGATTAAGGGAATCATGATCAGTATTATGGATTTCTTCTTGAGACTGCAAGAGCTTAAGAGCTGTTGGAATCATCTCTCCTGAATGCATTTCATTTTTTTCCCCAGGTCTTGCAGTGGTATTTGTTTTCCAAGTTGCATATTGTCTCCTTAGGAGTTGAAATCAGTTAATGTGTCTTTAAAGCTTTATTCTCATGAGTTCAGCTTTGCAAAACTCTGCCTGCATGAGCAGAAAACCATGCATGTGGGAGTTTCCAGGATGGAGGGGGTGTCTCTTGATAACACTTTCTAATTCTGTTGGATTGGATTGACTTGAGTTTAGCTTCCTGGTGTGTCAGAACAGAAGATTGTTGGAGACTCAACAGATTAGTCTGGACACTTTTCACCATACAGTGCTGAAGTGTTGATACATGTTTTCTTTACTCAGAGTCTTTTGCAAAGACTTATAGGTCCTCTCTAGATTTTTACAACAGATATTTCATAGCCCCAAGAGTAGATCCGTGGAGTCATCTATCTCAGGCTTGGTTCTCAAAAGAGTAATTCCACTGGATTGAAGAGGCAAGTGTTTGAAATTCAGGAGACTATAAAATTGATTCTTCCATAAAGAAGTAATTTGTGGTAAATGGTGTAGTCCTCTGGACAGCCATTCACTCATTTTATGTGACTGGGACCCTTGAAACATGGTCAGAAAGATTAGAGAAGGACATCTCTGATCTGTTATTTATCAAGCCAAGAAAACTTTCTTTTTGACGATACAGCATCTGAGAGCAAACCCAGCCAAACACACCATCTTACTCAAGGCTTCTGGGACCAGGGTAAATGCAATTTTAAGAAATGTTTGTATAGTGTTGTGGAGTTTGCTAGAAGACTCTGAAATACTTAACCAGCTTTTCTATATTTAGTTACATATTCTGTGCTGGGGAAACAGCAATGCACTGTGTTACCCCAGAAAGCATGTGGGAGATCCAGACAGGGCTGCAGGGTTCTGAATTCTGGCAAGTGAAATTGTCTGGTGTGAGCCTCCTCCAGGAAAGTATCCTCCCAAGAAGATGTTAGTCACCTCTCAGGTGACAGCTGGCATTTGCAGGCTGTGTCCTTGCTCTGGCAGTCTCTGTAGACTGAGAAGGAAATCAGAACACTCACTGGCCAAAGTGCTGTCTTCAAACAAAAGTAGTTACTATAGTTAGCATTTAAATGAAGCAGTGCATTAAACTGGAAGTAAGACAAGCTGTCAATATATATCTGATTAGCTTCTATCATAATGCTGTGTCTGGTATTGGTCTTATCACTGTCCTTCCCCAGTGCTTCTAACAGCTAAAATATTTCTTCTTGAATATTTCATCTTTTTTAATATTACTATGTGTGCAGTCCTTAAACATGTTTGTCCTTGGTCTCATACTGCCAAGGCATCATGAGAGACAGGAAAAGCAGTAATGTGGCTGGGAGAACAGGTGCTGTGAGGTGATGCAGTCCTGGTTGTGTGCTTGTCACTTCTGTTGGCACTACAAGGCTCCTGGGGGAACAGCAAGCAGGTACTATTCATAGTAAGTTTTGAGGTATGGTGATTTTTGAAGGAGTTTTGAATGAGTTAGAGATGGGACTTTTGAGTTGTTTTTGATGATATGGTTTTTATTTGTGATTTTTTTTTTTTTTGCATAGGTAGGAAGGATGAGTTTGGTTTACATCAATACAGCATGGTTTAGAAGGTTATAAGACTCTTAGTTGTAAGACCTTTTAAGGAGTTATTGATTAAAAAAACACTGCTAATAAGGATATTTATGTTTTTGACTTAATCTTTAAATATTTCGTTCTATGGACTCATGCTACAGTGTGAGTTTTCTTAGATAATAACGTTATGACACACAAACCTACAGTACTGCATTTTAATTTCTTTGCTTATCTTTGTAGCTATTTTTATTTTTTTATATCTTAAACTCTCAAACTCTAAACTTTCTTTTATTTAGCTTAATGTGTTTTAAATGTTAAATATTGTTAGAGAAAACTTGAAAGAAACTGAAATATCAGCAATTTCATGAACATATCCAAACAGTAGAAATCAACATGAAAATTCAATTTTACCATGTCTGAGTCAGAAGAAATAATATAATATGCCTTTTTTAGTATTTGTGAAGTGTGATATAATGGGTAAACAGGATTGTCCTACAGCGTTACTGGTTTCCTTATGTCACGTTCAGATCACTGCACTCTGTGAAGCTGTAAAACAGTTTACAGTGATGTACAACTACTTGGAACATGGAGAGCTTAGAAACATGTTTAAAACGTGTAATTCATCACATTTTAGTTTGTCTTAGCTAAACAAATCTATTGCAATAACATGCAGTTTTAAAGGTTGAATTGCTGTGGGATATTGAGAGCTCCTGAACAGTTTTAGAAAGAGATTTGCACTGAAAACTGACTTAGCCACAGTAAAGAACATTTAAACTTTTATCACTGTCCCATTTATAGGTCTCAGCCTGCTGTTAATGCAGGTGATGGGGAGCTGGCTGCAGCCACGACTTTGTGTTCACCTACCACCCTCCCCTCCCGGATGGAGGCAAGGGGATACCCTAAAGAAGTGAAAATTGATGGCTCCTCCAGTAACTAAAGCCTCTCTTGGCTCTTGTTTCTTAAAATTAGAAAGGAATTAAACAGGAAGATTGGTTAATTGTCACCTTCTACTTTTTTCTAACAAGCAGGCTTTTATTAGCCTTGTGCTTTGAGTTGAAGAAACTTGAAGACATGCTGGTGCAATAATAAGGATAAAGCATTTCTCTTTATTATGGTCAGTTACTGCTAATCTCCTTTTAGAGTTTTAACAGGGATTTATAGGGATTCATTTGTGCTTTAGATTTGGAGATAATTAAGTACCTTTCTGGTGCAAAGAAGAAATGGAGAGAGAATTGGCTCAAAGCTAGAAAAAGATTCCTGTACTGTCACATGTATTAAACTTCCTTTTATTTGGTTGTCACCCCAATAGGAATGATTAGTGGGTTGTAAAGAAAGAAAATGTATTGCATTACATCTATTAAAGCATGTTTTATATGTAACAGTAATTAAAATATAATTGAAATCATGAGTTCTTCTAATTATTGGCTTTACATAATGCATAGTTAAAGAGTGAGCATCTATAAATGTGTCTTTTTTACACATCCAGAAATGGTTTGCTGGCAGCATTTTAATTAAAGATGGATTAGCTAAAATGTAGTTTAATCATTCTGTCATCAAAGGATTTAGACCTCGTTAATTAGCTGTTGATAAATAGGTTTAAACTACAAAAAAATTAATTTAAAATATGCCAGTTGTGATCTGGAATTATTAGAGCTGGAAATGGAGTCTCAGAAAAATCTGTGCCATCTCTTTCCTTAATAATAAATTAAATATGAAATGTAGGCCAGTGCAGAACTTTGTTCTGCCTTGTTAGTAATGGATGTGGTTCCAAGTGGTCTTTGGAATTGGTGAGGAATTAAAACAGAGACTCTTTTTAATGATCATTGCATTGTAGTGCAGCAGTGGGATCTGTTTTCCATTTATGTATTTAATAAAGATTGAAAACTATTTGAAAATCCTTCTGCTCTGGAAATAGATGAAAACAAATCCTGTTCAAGGGTTTATAGCTGCTCCTCGCTGTAGGGGAGCAGAGCAGGAGGAGCCCTCTGAGTCAGTGCAGCCAGCCTGGCAAGGCAGGAGCAGAAGGAGCACGTGGAATGTGGGCTTAGCACAGCACAGAAGGACAAGTTCCCACCTTCCAGCTGTGTGCTCCTGGTGCCAGTGCTGAACCTCCCAGCTGGGGAGCAGTGCAGTGACCCTTTTCCCTGCTGTGGCACAGGGGGCTGTGGCTCTGTGGGCAGCAGGACAGTCACTCCCTTCAGCTCGGTTTCAGTGCCTGTGCTGGTCTAACCACAGCTGGGATTCCAGCCATGGCCATTGCTGTACAGACCAAGAGTACCAGTATCTCTTGTACCAGGCAGGCTTTTTCTGCCCATCACCTGCTGGGGTTCTTGGCCTGGCTGGAGCCCTGCTGCAGTGCTGTGGGTAATCCTTCTTTGTGTTCCCTTGTTCCCTGTGACAGCCCCTGTGCTGAGCTGGCTGTGCCAGCAGAGCACACACCTCCTGCCTCTGAGCTTCTGACTACCAAAAACCAGCTGAGGTAGACCTTGACTTACGAGTCTGCCAGAGTTGACATTAAACCTTTTTATTATGAATATCTTAATCAGCTCAATTACTATGAAACATTAACTGTATTTCAACAGGATTGATAGTTAAAGATTTCAGTAGCGTCATAGTCATAATATTTGAATCCATGATCAACTGTGTTTTCTACAGATGAATCAAACACTTCTGACAAATGATAGGTGAATTTTCTGAGTAGAGTTGAAAGAGTTTCAGGAAAATAGTAATTTGACAATCATACCTGAAGACATTTTCAAAGGCGTCTTCTTAAGTGTTAAATTAAAGATTGACTTATTGAAAAGTGCTATTTACAGAGCATTCTTGGTAACTGTCCTATCTCTAGGGTACCCATTCCGTTGTCTTGCCAATCTTCTGGAAAAGCAGCAGCTGAGTAGGAGGTTACAGGCTTACATAATCATTGTTTGCATTTGAACATTGGTAATGAAATGGCTTAGCTGAACTTCTGTGAAAAAGCATAACTTGATGAATTTTCAGAGTCAAAGAGAGATGTGGCTCTAGTGTAGAATCAGATGAAAGACAGGTCAAGTGAGAGTGTCCATATGCACTTCTTTAGAATCACATCTTTGAAAGCTCTTGCCCTTTCCTCACATTGGAAAAAGAAAAAAAACTGGATTAAACTCCAACAGTCCTGTTAGAAAAAACTTAGGTCAATCTGTCTGGAAGGGAGAAGGGGAGATTGTTCCACAGGAAATCTAAAACTGCTGCAGTATCAAAAGTCATGTTCTCTGACTCAAAAATCATTCAAAAATTCTAGATTTGTAAATTGATGGGGAAAATTTTCTTCATATGGAATAGATCAAAGGAAGAGCTATGAAATTAAAAAACAAAAAGGAAATGTCTCTGTGTGTGAGGAAAATGCAATTCCTGATTCTCTAAATTCACCAACCCGTTTAGCTTAGACAAAAAGATGAATTATCAGCTCATGTCATATAAGGTCTTCAGTTATTCTTTACATAAGACAGGCAATTTATAATTCCCAATTATGCAATTAAAATGCTAATTACCCCTCACCTAAACTCTCTGTTCTTGAACTGATATTATCAATTACCTTCAATCATTGCAAATCAGATATGACATATGTGACAGTGCCGAGTTCTGTATTATTTATGGACTTTCTGTTTCGTGTGTCTCTGCTTTCCAGGTAGTATTAATGGCTTTACCTTCATGGACTTTGCTCCCTGAAGGAATGCTGTTCCTTCTGATCTGTGTATATTCCTTCTGATCTGTGATCTTGTTTTGTATCTTAAAATATATCTGCATTTTAGGGTAAGCTTACTCTCTGTTCCTGCCCTGAGCTCTGGCTTGTGATCCATTTTAGTACAGAGAAGTAACACACTTAGAAATCCCAATATCAATTATTTATTACAGAGGTGAGCCCACTTACTTCTGTGCTGCTTCTACACAGCCCTCCCTTACTTCATGAATGTTCTTACTGTATTTACATTAATGTACTGCCAGTTTCCTGTGTCATACCTGCTTGCCAAAGTTACACTTCTTCTGTCCCTGCTGAACTCAAATAACATTGGTCACTTTTAAGGTTCTATCATTACGTAGTGTTTGCTGCACATAAAGAAAAATAATTTACTTGAAGAAAACACAGCAAAAATGAGAACAGAATCTAGATGTTAGAATTCAGAAAGAACAACATTTTTTAAAAAATCACATATTATTTCTGCTTGTACATGATACAAATTAGGACAATTGTAAATAGAGATGCTTCAAAGTATAGCTCCTTCAGTATCTCTGGTTGATAGTAAGCTTCAGCAGCTCTCCTCTTTGAGCATGCAAAATAACCCAGCCAGGGATTTTAATCTAAAATTTTCATTAGGAGTAGCGTAATCAGATAGTTTAAGAAGTCAGTGCACAGAAGTGGTTTTATTTCCTGTTGTTCATGGATCTGCAAGTTCTGTTCTAAACAATTTCCATGCATAAATCATTAAATATATTGTCTCCAAGGTGAAGAATAACTTTGCTCATCTGCTTATTGTGCTATTTTCTTCTTTGGCTGCAAGTTAGTAATCCATTGTTTGTTCATTAATAGTAAGTTGGATTATTTGTCCTAGACTTCTCCACTCTATTTTACCCTTTTGCAATGAAGTTCTGGCCCTTTTTTGTTTTTGTATTAAAACAACCTCAGAGATGTTTTGCAGTACTGCAGTGTGCTGTTGTGAACTAAATGAAAATAGGATTAGATAGGCTAAGCCTTTAAGCATCTAGCTGCCCATGGAAAATAAATTACATTAGCAGAGTAAGTAGGTTAACAAAGAAAAATGCTCTGTTTTTAAGAACCTCACTATGTCTAATGTGGGATTAAAGGAAGAATTGCTCACCTTGTTCCTGTATTCACTGATGGACTGTTACTGACACCTTGTCTTCTTTCCTCTGAGCATGTTTCTTTCAGTCTAGTTCGATGTTGATTATAAATGCTTTAGTAATCATTTGCAAATTGTATTTACTGTGGTAAATACATTTACTGTAGTTCAACAATTTTGTGGGGTTTGGGCTTTATAGCTTTCTTATGTGGAGATTTTTATGTGTCTAAATTATAAAAATAATAGCTTGCAGCCCTGGTGTAACTAGAGAGATCAGTTGGGGAAGGTTTGGCCTTTGGTGAATGCTTTAGAAAGGCTTTGGATTGTAGCCTGTATGATGGCTGTGCTTCATATTTACACCATACAGAAGTGTAAGGGCACATTCTAGTTGTAATTCAAAAGTAATTCAGTGCACAGGTAACTAATAGATACTAACCCACATCTTCCAATTGTAGTCATAAAAATAAAAGAAAGAACTATAGAAAATCCTCTGTCCAGAACTCCCTTAAGTTACTGTGGTTTCCAATTTATAGTTCAAACCCACCTGCTTGCACTTCAAGGCAACTCTCAAGGGCTATGTTCAAAGAATTTTTGAAGTATACAAAGGTTTCTTTTTATTAGGAGGCAACTTTCTCAAATATATGTTTTCAGTAGAAACACCCTAATGAGATACTGACCTACAAGTGTCCTTGACTCTTCTGTACTTGTGTGCTTCACAGGGCAAGTTGACAGCAGGTCTCTCTGATGCACAACCTAAAAATTGGGTTCTTGAACTACCAGTATCCACAAGTGTTCTAGATGCAGTATCTGGGAATAACAACCAGGATTATTCCATGGTTTTCTCTCTCTTGTCAGAAACCTTGGGATGAGTAATTGTTCCTCCAGCCTAAAGTGATGTGCATGCCTCAGTCTGCAGCACCTGGCTGCAGTTACTGAGGGTGTGGGACCATCAGAAGGTCACTGAGGAATCTATTGGGCAGTGATACAGAAACCTGGAGAGGTTTTAAATTTTTTTTTTGTCAGACATTGCTCAGATATTCTTGCCACTTTTAGTTCCTTCTGTATCTCTCTTTTCTCCATGTTTATTATACTTTCTGTAGTTGCATTTCTTACTGGTTTTGTAAGATACAGGTCAAAATGCTCAATTGGATTTTTATTTAAAATTTGAACCTTTTTGATATAGCAGTGTCTTAGTTTCAGGAGTTAATAGCTGAGACATGCAAACATTGCTTTTTTATAAATATTTCTTGTAACTCAAGAAGAGCTGATGGTAAGAATTTAAATTAGAGATTATTTATGTACTTCTTTTGGAAATAAAAATAATGCTGCTGAGTGTGCATGGATGTGTTGTATTCTAGTGATGAGAAAGACCTGAAAATAATCAAAATGTGAGAGCAATCAATACAGATAGTTCTATTCCTCCTGCTTTAAGTGTCTTTATTCTGTAAATTCACTTAAATTAGGAAAACTGTTAGTACTAAACTACCTTATTTAATGCAATTTCCATTCAAAGAACACACATGATTGTAATTGTCAATGTAAACAATTACAGTAGAAATGGGACCAAAGATGACCATATAACACAAACATCATTGTCAGAGTGATTTTGATAACTTGTCAGAACGACTGTTCATAGAAGGTTTTGCTTTAATGGCTTTTTAGGTTGTTTTGAAGTTGAGGCTCTTAAACATTCTGGAGATTTGTTTGGATGTATGCAGTACTCCATAGGATCTAAAACATAGCAAGTATGTACTTGTTCTGTTATTTCCACTGGTGAATAACCCATTATTTCTGAAAGGGGAGTTTTCTTCTCTCTAGTCAGCACAGTCAGTGAGACAGCTGAGACTCAGCAGAGCAGTGGGGTTAACATTATCTTGTGCCTCAGCAAATCTGCAAGGAGGGGAAGTGCACTCATGTCAGATTTACTTGAGTCGATGGTGAGTAATACTTGGGGTTTTTTAATTGGAAAAAAACAGTGAGTTCTTTTAAAACTGCCTTAACTCTCTGCATATTGTCAGTCAAAGAAAATGATGGTTTTGGCAAAAAAAAGCACCATACCCAGGATGTTCCTCTACACAGCAAAAGCAACAAACCAATTGTGTCCAAATCAATGCAGAGCCCACGCGAGCTCTAACAAAGCTGTCTGCATTTGACAGGAGACATGTGACAAGCCAATGCACCAGTGGTTGGTCTGTGTGCACCACTGAGGCCATACTTGCATGGTAGGTGATACACACAGCCTCTGGAGAAACACTGCACAAAACATGGCATGGAGCTTTGAAACCCCTGCAAGAAGGAGAAGAGAAAGAGCTGCTTCATTTCTGTACCTGTGTTGGTTGCGTTAGAAGCTCAGGGCAAAGCATCCAGCACTGACATAAACCTGACTGAACACACATATCCGCCAATCAAAAACACCAGGAGAAGCTCAGGATGCAGTATTTGCAATGTATGCAGAGTGCCAGATTAAATTATATTCCATCCAACTATTTCAGACTCTATACTTTCATGTTGCTCTTATGGATAAAGATCCTTGCAGAGTGTAGACAGTGAAATCTTGGTGTGATGAAGTCTAGTGGCAGAATCTGCATTAACCTCAGTGGAACTGAGACTTTACCTTCAAAGTCCTGGCACCTTCTCTAATTCTACATGTATATTTCCTAGCTTTGAAAAGCCAGCCTTTGTCATCAAAGGGATATCCAGTCCTTCACTTATCCATGCCATATTGTACAAGGATGTTGGCTGTCTCTGATGGAAATTTCTGATTTTTTTTCCACTTGCATGAAGTCATACCCTGAAAAAGTAAATTCAAAAAAGTCATGTAAGTAGTTTTACTAGCAGGAAACTCATCACCTGGCAAAGCTGTACCATCATCAGCTCAATCACACAGATAGGCCCTTCTTTCTTAGTCTTAAAAGGAAGTCCATGGTGTTTGATGAAAACAGAAACAAAGTTCAGGCAACAGCTGGGTTACACAACTCATGTCTTAATTTATTTATTGCTTTTTTACTGCTAGTCAGAGAGTACTGCAAGAGCTGACTGCCATTACTGGCTGCATAGTTTCATATTAATTGCAACTATGAATATATGATCAGTTGTCATATGGAAAAATAAACCTTGCTATCCTGCATCACTGATGATGGAAAGATGTTTAGGGCCTTCATGATTTCATTTTGTATTTCATTTTTAAGCTCTTTATAAGGTTACTCAAAGTTCCTGTCTAGAGGACATAGTTTATTCAATCATTTAAGGTGAATGGTCTATAAAATACGCTGTAGGTTGCTTCCTAAAATGCAAATAAATATATCTATATATATATAATCTATATTATATAAATATATTTTACATATATATATAATAGAACTATATATATCAGTATAATTACTGTGCAAAATGTTTGTGTATAGTGTCATGTCTTACAGAGTAAACCTTGCCTGCAAGCAAATGTTTCCATATGAAATGTCCATTTCCATGAACAAATGGCTGTGTCAGAAAAAATGATAGTTCAGGTGATAAACTTTATCAGCCCAGTTTAGTGATATCTCTGCTGGATTCTCACCATGTCAGAGTTTCTCATTAGCTTCTCTGGCATTTGACCTACTCGTTGCCATTAATCATTTGTGGGCCAAAACAAACTCAGTGTTTTCTGCCTTCTAAACCACCACAGTACTTTGAACAGAAAAGAGATCTTGTAAACAGGGTGTCCCTCTACTGAGTCTCTAAATGGAGGCTTTTCTTTTTTCATATGTGATTAATTTGTATGTTTTCTTTTGTTTCTCTTTAAATACTGTCATTTTGTGTAATTTCAAAATCCAGTTTAGATTTACAATCATGTAATGTCTTTAATATCTTTTGAATTTGAATTGTGTTCTGTAGCTTGCTGCTGAAGAAGGACAAAATCACAACATCTCTGTTCTTTGAACAGCACCATTATCACTCTATGTTAATGAAATTATTTCAGTATTGCAAGAAATGAGGTTTTGGAATTCGTTCAGTATTACAGGGAATTGGATTGTAACTAGAACATATTTCAAAAAGAATAAAAGGATCCATGATATGTGCTTAGCTCGTAAAGCACCTAATCCTATATTAATTGTGCTTTGGGCAAATCTGTCCTCATGTGAAGGGGACTTTGACAGTAAAGATGAAAATATTGTAATGCTTTTTAAGGCCAAACAGCTCCTCCAGCAGGATGGCAGTGAAAGAGGAGTTCCACAGGCTGTTCTCCCTTCCCCTCCCTGCACACGCAAAAGCAAACAATGCTGTGTTGTGCTGTCCTTTATAGGCTGCAGGAGACTTGGCCTCATGTTACCACATGATCTTCTTGCTCTTGGGATTGAGTTTGTCTTAATTTTCTTCCCCATATTTGGACAGGGAAAGATCATAGAGGTATTTAGGTACCACAATCTGAAATTGAGTAAGTCTTACATTTTCTTCGTGTTTATTGTGCTACAGACAAGAAAACGTGAGACTGTCCATTCCAGCCTGGACTGTGATGCAGAAAGTACCTGGTTTATGTGAAGGGAGAGCTCTGCTGGCTTGTCTGGAGAGGAGGATGAACAGCATAGTCAGATGCAAATCAGGGTTAGGGGATATTTAGTTCAGTTTCCAGCATAAGGTGTCTGTGAGGTGATAAAAAGGGGAGGGCTTCTGCTGAAATTATTTTGAAGAGCTTTGACCAGTCTGGCAAGGTCCTTCCTCCATGAGGGGCTGGTTGGACTTCACTTTTCCTGAATCTACGTGACATACATAGATTGAGGGCAGCAGGCTTGAAAAGAAGGATCATGGATGTGATTGTGTGCCTGAAATGCAGCAGTGCAGTGGTTTTCTCAATTCCACTTCAGAGAGTTTGGCCAGCTTTACCATGTTCAGCATTTTAGCTGTTACCATCCTGTTTGTTCTGTGGTTGGATGAACTCTCTTGCCAGCAATAATTTCCCTTTTGATGTTGAGCTGTAAGGAAAGCAATTGCCATTTGAGGTCACCGAGCTGCACTGGAGCCCCTCTTCTTTGCTGCAGAGTTGCTTAATGGCTTTGTGGAAATCGCGTGCGGCTCGGCAGGCTGCTGAGCTGTGGATGTGGGGCAACTGAGTGTTCAGCTGAGCAGAAATGGGCAGAGAGCCTTGTTGGGCACCTGGGGATTTACCCCAACACAGCTCTACTCAAGCAGAACTTGTTTTTCTACCTGTCTCAGGGTGATTTTGCATAAATCAATAATTACCACCTTTCTTTCTTTGCAGCCTGTTCCAGCACTACTGCTACACCCGAGGTGGCATGCGCCACACCTCCTACACTTGCATCTGTGGCAGGTAAGAGGATGATTTACACTGAACTGTGTAAGTTTTATAGTCAGTTCCCTCCAGATATTTGTAAAATTGGTCCTCTTAGGCATGTCATGTGTTTGCAAATGCCACCAGAGTGAGTTCTGATGTGTTTTCACTGGAAAAGACAAAGAGAGGTAGGTGTCTCCCTCTGTCTCCTGAAGACATAACTTGGTAATAGATCCTGCTGCACTCCAGAGGTTCCCCAATGACTGCTGTTGCTGCTGCCAAGATCGTGTTTATGCTCACCCCTGTGCTGAATTTGCCTTTTTTTATTAAATAGCATCATGGAGAAGGGCTTTACAGCTATTCTCTGTTGCTCAAAAATACTTCCTTTGAAATACACCTTAAGTATTTCTTATCATCCTCAAAATTCTTTGTCTCAAAGATTAGGATGCAATTAAACTAATCTCTTTGGAATTTGGAATTTTTTGCTCTCTCTGCTTCTTGCTGAACAGCTAGTGTTGAAGGTTACTGTATTTGAGAAAGTAGTACAGAAGTTCTCCCTGCAGTTGTAGAAATGCACAAGAGAACAGTGGGATACATGCTGAAGAACAGCTGTGTGCTTCATGCAGAGATTAATCTTACTTAGTGGAATTAATCTAATCAGAGATGTATGACAGTTAAATGAGCCATATATGTTGGTATATATGTTCCTCTTGTTCTGCTGCTACTCAGAAACATTTGCCTTACACTGAAGTCACATACACTTACAAAAGATAATTTTTATGTTAATGACAATAATTCTATATTGCTTTGAAGGTAATAAGAACAATTAGCACCTTCACTTCTTTCTGCAGTTTACTCAATTGCTTATTTGTAAATGCAATTTTCCAATTTACATACAAAATTGCAGCAGGAGCATGAGCAGTTTTAAGGCAAATTGTGTATCTAAATTGTCTGAAAGGTTTCCTGGTTTAAGTACCATTGTATAACTTGAGAATTAACATCCCAGTGAAATGAGACTCCATCTCTAAGCTTTTGTCACAGATGGTATGATTTTTCACAGCCATGCAGACTTCACATTCACTTACAGTGCTGCAGGATCTGGTTTGGGTGCTGGTGGCCAAATCACTTTGCTAAACCTATAGAAATGTCCAGTCAATGTTTGTGTAGTGGGTCCATGTGACCTGTGGGAACAGCCAAACTCTCCACAGGACTGAAAACCCAGGACCTGCACTGCACATCTTGGGGAACCCAGGGGAGGAAAGCTGCAGCAGTCTCTCAGAACTGGGTGCTGACAGGAGATCCCTGGGCATCCTGTCTGGCTCTGCAGGGCATGGGGGTGGTATTAGAGCTGCCTCTGAGCTATTGGAGGATTTAAAACGTAGAGAAGGGCTGTCCTTGGAATGCCATATCCAAACAACATTGTGACTCGCTGTTATCACTAGAGGCTGGCATTGTATCCTGCCACTAGAAGGAAAAGTGCAGACAAACCTGATTTTTTAAAAAATAGTTACATGAGATGGCAATTTACAGACAAAGGTCTTTGTATTCTATGTTCTAACTATGAGTGGTGAAGTAAGAATGAATAATATTAACAGTTTTAGGCTAGCTCCTAATAAATGAATGAATTCAATTAACATAATAATGGCAAAAGTAATAGACATTTTTTAATACTGTAAAAATGTCATGCATTGTAAACATTTCTCTTAACTACATTTACAGCTAAAAATAGCTTTTGCTATTAGAATTTTTGAATGTTATTCTATTCATGCTGAATTTTGTATTTTCCTGAACACTCAAAATGGAGATATTTTGACAGGATCTTTTCTTTTTAGATTACAGGCCTGATAATAGTTTCCATAGAAAAGAATAATCCTTTTAAATAAAAACCAAGTTTGTTATCCATTTTTTTAAAATCTGCTGATTAAGCTGGAAATCAGGAGTAATCAATACAATATTTCAGTACAGAAATAAATCACTTGTCATGTGATGGGTGCATTTAGTTATTGCTGTCCCTCTGCAGTGTTATATTGTTGAGGAGATGCTAAATGAAGATTTGGTGTGACCAAAAGTGCTTAATGTGTTGACTGTTACCATGAGAATAATAACACACATTGATGAGTGTGACAGGGTGTTACCTTTTGAGATTAGTCATATAGTTAGTGATACTTTCAAAAGCTGCCAGCTGGGGAGTGGTTTGAAGTGCAGAAATCACTGAGTCACTGAGTGTCATGAAATGAGAATGGGAGCATTTGTTAAGCATACTTGGATATATTTGATGCTTATCTACAAGGTGCTACTTCCAAGTAATGTCCAAATGCTAATGAATTATTCACTGCAGTGTCTTAGGATACCAAGGAACCATTTTTACAAATGGGAAAACAAATGTAATCCATTCCCAGTGTCCTGGTGATGCTAGGGTGAATGGCATCCATTGGGAAGCAGGTGCAGAGGTTCCAGCTGGAGCTGGGTGGTGGTGGAGGACTTGGTATCCCTGGAACCACCACAGAAGCCACCATCAGCTGCTGCTTGTTACTCTCTTGTCTTGGGCTTAAGTTCAGATCTTCTTGACTGATGTCTCTGGGCAGATGACAGCGCTCATCAGGTGCTATCAGTCACCAAGAATAACACTGCAGTGTGCAGTGAAATGTCTTCTCTCTGAGGGTTGCCATAGGTGAAGCTTTTTGGACTTGATTAGGATACTTATTGAATTGACTTTTCTTTCTTTCACTTCAGTACAACTTGCTAAGATTTCATGCCTTGGACAAAAAAGTGGCAAGAAGGATTAATGCTTTCTTCTGGGTTGATTCTGTGATGATTTAAATCATGATGGAAATAGGTTCCAGTTTTAGTCAATGGTCTTTTGTTTTTTCTTTAGATGTTCTTAGTATAGAGCTACTAGCTTCACTTTTTGTAGTGCTTGATGCTCAGCATACTCCTGTTCTTAAAATATTGCTGACATTTCTCCTCTTTCTTCTAATTTGTTTTCAGGGTGCTTTCTGATCTCAAGTGCCTCTTGGGGGAGGGGATTGTTTTCCATTGCTAATAATCAGAATCTCCTACTGCAGTTTGCATTCTCAGCAGTGTTCATGTGCAGCTCTTCTGCTGCTTCGTGCAATTCTTTCTGTAACAAACATGTCTTTGACACCAGTTAGAAGCAAGTTATTAAAGGAATAAAAATGGATATACAGGAACCTCTTGGAGGATTTTTCAGGTTGGCTGCCTGAGGGTGAGCATTGGCATCCTGGCATGCAGTGATTTTCAGAGGTGCTGGCTGAAAAGAAGGCAGTGAAGCCAGAGAACCTCACCTCGCCCAGCTCTTCTAGAACTTGCAACTGTTGCGTCTTGGAAAAGAAAGAAGCAGCTTCTACATGAAGGCTCATTTGCTTTGCCAGTGGCTGGGAGTTTTGTTTAAATTGTTTTAAAGCCACCTTGAAAGGCTTTCTGAATCAGTGTGAACAATTTCTGGCTGTAGCATTTACCTTGTGGGTACACGTCATTTCTGTAGCATTGCTCAGAAGCATCTTCCTGCCTTCATCAGATAGAGATGCACCTTGCAGGGGAGATTAAGTGCGGTGCACCTCTTAGCAGGAACCCACTGGAGGTTTCCATATTGCTGTCTTAATTTGGGTCAGTAGAGCATTTCTGAGTCAAGCTCTCCCGCTCCTCCTCAGCTGCAGGGCCTGCTCAGAGCCAGGGGTCAGTCCTCCAGTGCACATGCTGGTTTGTTTTGGGTGAAAAGCAGCTGGGGAGCTTTCGAGAGCAGGTCGGCTCTGCCATGGTTGCTAATGGGTGTTGAGCCCAGGGTATCTGCCCAGAGGCAGTCCCAGGGGAGCAGACCCTCTCAGGCCAATAAATCCCAGCAGCCAAACCCCTGAAATGCATATGGTGTGCAGATCTGGTCTTCAGCACCAACTGTGCTCTCTGTGCTGTGATCCCGTGTGTGTGAGAGAGCCAAGATGTGCCTGACAGATCAGGAGCCTCCAATGCCAAGAAAGATTGTGCCTGCTTAACGCTTCACCAACAGTGCTGAAAAACAGATCCTTCATGCAGCTCGCCTCACAGCTGGTGCTGAGCCCAACAGAAATATTTTGTAAACTAAAACCTTTACATTAAAATGTGCTAAAGAAACCCCTCATCTTTGTATTTGCAGCGTGTTTCCTTGAAAGCATTTGTGCAGTTGTCAAATTGGAGAATATGACTTATTTATGCCCTGGTATGGTATATGTCACTGAGGGTGCCAGCATATCTTGATAAGTAAACGAGCTGTCTGGAAATATATAAGCATGGAGTCATGCCCTGAAGGTTCATGGTAATTTTTTAAAAGTTGATCATAAATATATGCATGTGCTGTTTGCTTCTGTAGCTTTATCCTGGGTATTGGAGGGAGATAAGCAATAGTATCTGCAGCTAAAATCCTGACAAACTGCGGTGGAGTATGTGTGTGCACCCCAGCTCTTGGTGGCTTTTTGTTATTTCTTGTGTTTTTCCTTAAACACCAAACAATGTCATGCAAGGTCATTCCAGTTACTTCCACGTGCCATCCTCCCAAAATTTTAGCCCTCCACCTGGGAAGCAGTTCCTGAGGCAGGAGGTGATGCTGCCTCCCCTCCCCTGCCGACAGAGCAGCGCAGGGGCAGGAGCAGCCTGCACCCCTGTGACAGCCTAGGAGCCAGGCTGGGACACAGCTCCCACTGCACAGGAGACCTTTCCTTCTCATTGCACTCCATTGGCCTAGTACAGACTTTCTCTTCAGATAGAGCAAACTAATTTTGAAAGTGTCCTGGTGTGGGAAATATTCCAACAGTGCCCAGGAGACAGAACATCTCAGAAAGAAGCTGATGTCTGTCTTCGTCTTGTATACAGGCTTTCTGGGTCCATTTTTAGCTGTCTGCATGGCAGCAGAAGTTCTCAAGTCCAGCATCCAGCAAGGAAAAATCATCCAGCCAGTTGTGAAACTCTGCTTAAGCCATTGGACCATCATCACAAAATGAATGTGTTGCAGCCTTAGTTCTGCGGGGCTTTTAAACTCTTGATTTAACGGCTTCTAACTTTTCTAATTTTTCTGTTTGGAGTATGTATAATTTTATGAAGTACATTTTGTATCAGAAAATCATCCCCATGATTCTGAAATATCACCTTTCACTGTCTTATTACATAGTGATTCTTATATGCTAAAGATACTGAACAATAAATATTTATTGTTTTCAAAATATCAATGTAGAATTATAATGTAGGTTGTAAGAGCCCTCTGAGATCATCCAGTCCACCCATTAACCCAGCACTGCCAAGTTCACTGCTAAACTGTGTCCCTAGGTGCCACAGCTCTATGTCTTTTTAAATACTTCCAGGGACACAGTCCAGCCATTTAGATTGAGAGCCTGCAGAAACTTACTACTTTCTACTCCATAATCATTGTTTATGAAATTATCTGAATGACTGATGATCTGTTAAATGTCTAATATCACAAGTACTTAATGTATCTTGAAGGTAATATCTTTTTGGATACAGTGCATGCTTACTGTTTTTGTAATTGCACACATCAGAAGTCTAATAGGAGGAGTATGTCAGATGTCACATTTAGTCCAGGCACAACAAAAGATTGATTGAAATCAAGCCTCAGATTCCTGACATCCAAGATACAAAGCTGTTCCAGCATCACAACTTGAAAGAACCAAATTTGAGCAGGGTGACTAATGAAAGGTTTTGATTAAAGCTGAGATGCAGGCTGTCAAGTGAGCTGGAGAGGTTGGAGAGAAACTGCAGTGACCCTGTCCCAACGTGTATTTTTGGATGTGATGTAATTCTTCCAGGTTTTTGAAGAGAAAAAACGAGAGCATCTATCTGAAGAGAACAGTAAAAGAAAATATAGGTAGAGCCTGAGATCTTTATCAGCCTTTTAAGTGACATTTTATAGACCCAGAGGAATATCAGTAGGCAAGAGAGGATGCCAAGGCCAAATGTAGGTCACCTAGTGGATCATGGAACTTCAGAACAACAGAACAAGTGTCCATCCTTCTCTGGAGCTGTTTTATTCTTGTGAATCAGCGGTTTACTCTGAAAGGTTTCCAGGAATAAAAATCTTTTCTTTGCAATGTGATTTTTCAACAGCAGGTAAGAATAGTGACAGTTTTCATGGCTGCTCCTGCTGCTGGCATTGTGAGCTGTGCATGTTCCCCAAGCAGTGCATCCCTCCAGCAGAGACCACCTGTAGCCATACCAGAGGGGAACTGGAGCTGTTCCCTCAGACAGCTCAATTCCTCCTGTCCCAGTGATTCCTGGAGTGTTTCAAATGTCAGATTTTACTCCAGTGGAAGTTAGTTTGTTTTATGCCTCAGACTACTTAACCTAGAATAGGGAAAAACAGCACTAATTAAAAAAACAACAAAAAACAAAACAAAAAACCCCCAAAAAACAAAACAAAAGAAAACAAAACAAAAAAACCTGAAAAAAAACCCAAACCAAACCAAAACAACAACAACAAAAAAACCAAAATAAAAAAAAAACCAACAAAACAGAACAAAAAAAAAACCAGGAAATAATAGATAGGTGTAAATTGAAAAATTACTTGCACATAATTCTTTCCTTTACACTGTCATGGACATAGGAAATATTGATATGAACCGTGCCATGTTCCTTCTGCAGCAAGGCCCTGTCTTACAGCCAGAGTAGCAGAATTCCTGTGCCATGCCCATCTCTGCTGCACAAGTGGTGGGGCAGCTATTGCAGCCCACACTGGGACAGGGATTGTTGCAGCTCTCACAGGCTGCTTTTTATGTCAATACACTGATGCTTACAGAGTTCCTTCTTATGTCATATGAATGTGTGTGTTAATGTTTGTTCTTCACTAACTGTGCTGTTTTCTGTTTTCCTGTCAGTGGGGAGAACTCGTCTGTTTTGCATTATGGCCATGCTGGAGCCCCAAATGATAGGACTATTGAAGATGGAGACTTATGGTAAGTAAGGGGTTAGAGTTTGTTTGGTATTCTTGTTTTGCTACTGCTGTTTCCATGCAGGATTTTTATCTACTCTTAGAAAAAGGATAACTGCATAAAAAGTCTAAATCTTTGAAATAGAAGGTAGCTTTGCATGCCAAATTATTCTGGTTTCTTCCAAAGGTCCTGTACACCTGCATCTCCAGTTGAAAGGGAGAAGGAGATGTTGTTTCAAACACCTCTGAACCAGAGGCACTTAGAACTGAGTTTAAGAAATGGCTGTATTCTAAGTACAAGGGCACTTGCAAAATTCATCATTTGAGTTTGCTCTTGGACCTCAGATCCAAACCTCAGCTCTGGTTGTGGGGTGGAGGGTCACAAGAGTGTTGGCTGCTTTTAGAGAATTGCATCAAATTGCAGAATGGATTAGATGTTACAAATGCCAATGTGCACACAGACACCCCGACAAGAAAATAGAGATTGGAATGCATGGAGAGATCAAACAGGGTTCAGGTCAGGGAAGGGTGCTTCTAGTTCTGTGTTGTGCCAAAAACTTCCTGTGAAGATTTACTTAGAGTTTAGTGATGTGTAATAGAGCTGCAAATACCATAAAGTTTTCTCTGTGTGTACTACATGTCCACATGCTTTGCAGTGTCACTGCAGTAAAAGCAGAGTGAATGGAAGCACAAATACAAATACCAATACCATACACTGAAAGACAGACCTATTTGTCTGATGTGTAATATATCAGATCAAAACTTTCACACTTCACCTCCAAAGACATGGGTCAAAAAGCCTTTGTTTATAAAAATGCAAAACTAGTTTTGGAGAAGTTAATCACTGACATTGAGTGGAGGAATTGTATTGAATTACCTTTGTAGTCTGTGCAGGAAGAGTGTAGGTATGTATTTTCACAGTGGAATGTAAATATATGAAGAAAAGCAAATTAGTATTATCATTGATAAGCTCAAAACCTATTATGGAAAACAAATTGAATCTCGGAAGTTAAAAGATATGCCTTGTTGGCTGAAGTTCCAGGCACATCTTCAGGTGCTGCACAGTGAACTTCTGGAATTATAGATAGATAATTTCTTTATAATACTGTAAAAACTTTTTTAAAAGCTTCTTGTACAATAATTTATGTATTATCTTCATCTGTGGTTAATAACTTGCTAAACCCATCAAATACTAAAGTTAATTTATTGCAATGGTTTTGATTTGGGATTATGTTGTGTTTGAGTAGGTAATATGCCATGAGCATTTTTTCATCAGGAAGGACAAATCAACATAAAAGCATATCAGCTGTGTCACTCAATTGAATTTTAAAAAGAGGGTGTGTAGCATACAGGAAATCTCAGCATATTTTACTGAGAGAAGATATGCCACAGTGCATTATAATATCCAATATTTAAAACTAAGGTCTTTAAACAGTGAGGGAAACTTCAGGGTGAAAGGTGTGTGTAGGAATTTTTAACTTACCGTCTGCAAGGACAGTTTAGTGGATGGCTGTAGTCCTTCTTAAACCACAAGAGCTCATACAAGACTCTTTGCAAACCCTTACTTTCTTTCTGCAGTACTGGAAAAGTCTTTAAAATGTGTTTGGGTTTTATCAGCCTCAGGTATCTCAGTGTCAGGAAACCATAACCTACCAAACACATCCATCACTTCAGCCTTTCAAACCTGCTGAGCAGCACCCCAGCCTCAACAGGGAGAGCAAGGTTTTACAGAGTCTGGAATAACCTCCTGAAAAACCCTGCTCGTGGTGAGAAGATGTTTCCAGGTGCAGGTGGTGTCAGCAGGGCTGCCCCAGGTGCACAAGCACCTGCCAGGCTCCAGCCACTGCCCTGCCTTTCCCACTGGCTGATACTCACAGAGCAGACTCTGCTTCACACTGGCTTCTTGGGATTTATCTCAAGGGAGAATAAAAAAATAATAAGAAAAAGTGATTTAATTTCTGTAAAGACAATTTAAAAACACAGTCGTTTTCCACGGTTAAAAACAGTGTTTCAGAAAAAGTCTTGAGGTGTAGCATACATGAGCAGCATACAAATTCTGCCAAGGCATTACCTGAGTGGTTTCACTGTGTGACTTTACAAATGTCTGATTTGGGTGTGGAAGGGTGTGTGTGTGTGCATACAGAGGAGGCATTAAAATGACAGTGTGCTGATTTGTCTGTGTATGTTAGCATTTGTATATTGGCTTTCAATTAAGCTTTTTAATAGCTATGGGGAGCCCTCTGTTGGATAGTCTTAGGAAGCCCTGAATATGGGGAAAAAATAGACTATTTTTGGTAAAAAAGAGGTAAGAATATTTTAAGGGTTATTTCTGTTTCTGCCAGTGTTTTGGCATAACATTAATCTAACTATTCATAGAGTTGTATGTAATAGAATTGGGAGATTGGGTACTTGGTGTGATTTTTAATAAATTATTCAGTAGAATTTCATGTCTTTTTCTTAACATTACTTAGTGGATATGAATAACATTCATGGGTTTTGCAGAAATGTGCTGCTCGGTTTTTTATGTACAAAGCAGTGCAGTGCAGTAAGTATCATAAATAAGCCAACTAAGCACCTGAATATTAGAAAAAATACATTTGGAAGACTAAGACTCATTTTACTTCTGTGAAATGCTGGAGTGCATGCATTATTGGCTTTTTTAAAAGTATAAGTAGCAAGGATTTTGTTGTTAAAAGAAAGTCATAGGCCAAAATACTTGTGCTATTGCATTTTTATATCTTTTTTTTAAGGCTGTTATTCTGACTTCTTTGTCAAAAGCTGTGGCAGGTTTAGAAAACCCTGGCTTTATGATGTTCTTTTTTAAAAATTAACCTATGTCAATTAAGTTTATTGCTTTTGTAAGAAACTGGTATGGAATTGTATCTCAGTGCATCATAATCCACACTTTTTATAATCTGTTAAATATTGAATAGCTATCTAACAGAAAGCACTGTGATTGACAGAAAAAGAAATCAGTATTTTTAGGGAAGTTTAGGTATTCAGGATACAGATATTTAGCTGGTGAGGATATTAAAAGCAAATATTGCAATAGCAGCAAGTCAGTGTTTTGTATAAAAGATTCATGCATTGTAGCATTCTGGGGTGAACATTGAAATTATCAATTTGCTGTAAACCAAGCACTTTCCCTAAGCAGGTGTCTGTTGTCTCTGTGGTCAGAAAGGTCACCCAGATAAACGGGTAGGCTGAGTCACCACTGTAGGCACTTGGCCCTTTTACTCAGTATTAACTTTAAATAAAATCTTCCACTTGGAATGTTGCAAATCACAGCTTGCAGTGATGATGTATGGCCAGGATGTTCACAAATACTGATTTTCTTCTGTCATCTTAAAGCTCTGACAGCTTGGATTGGAACTGAGCCCTGGAATGAGGTTCACTGCATCCTCTCCAGGTACTGCATTACTAATTGGATGCCAAGACCCCTTTTGTTTCTGTACTGAGGCTGTAACTGCACTTGGTAGTAGGGAAAGTGGAGTCATAAGCTAAAGTACTTGTTGTAATTTGCAATCTCCTGCCATGCACACAAGAGGCTCCCAGCATTTTGGTACACCAAAGGTCTTTCAAAGTTTGACGAGGAGTAGAATGAAATTACAAGCTGCTACTCAAGAAGACAATAACCCAAATAGATTGAAAGAGTCCTTTAGGCACAAATCAAGAGCAAATGTGCACCTGGGACTCCTGCTCATGGAATGGCAGCCCCCACGTGGCTCATTCTTCTGGGCAAGTGTCTCATGAGCAGTTTTGCTTTTGTTCACACTGCAGGAAGATGTTATTTCAACAGTTAGGGGGCCCTTGTGGGAGGTGGGAGCTCTGGTTTCAGCTCTCCTAAACTGGTCTATGACTTTGGCTGGAAGTGATGACCTGACCCTGGGAAACAGCATCCAGAACCAGTTCAGTAAGAATCACTGTGCTTCTGTGAAAAGTGTTGTCTCAACAAATCAGCATCTACCATCTGGAAAATGAAACCTTCCTTAAAAATAATGGAAGCAAATTGCCTTGGGTCCTCCTTTCTGCCTGCTGCCCTCGGCCTGCCGGTGCTGCAGTGTGGAGTCACACCATGGCTGGGGAGAGAGGGGGAGGGAGAACACTGGGCATCAGGGCCACGTGCAGCAGAGGAAGGGGCAGGGCAAATGTCTCTGCTCACCTTTGTGGTCTGCTGGTTTGTTCTAGAAACCATCAGAGAGGTGAACCTGAAGTGGATGTTGTATGTTTTGATTTGAGAAGTTTTTGAGCAAACTGCAGTTTATTGCATAGAGTTGCAGTGGCTCAGGCAGCCTGACTTTGTGGGCTCCTGGCAGTGCCACGTGCCCAACACATGGCAGGAGTTGATTGTTCTGTTGCAGTAGCTCAACAGGGCTCCTGTACTGTTTGCAAAATAAAAAATGCTTCTGTGATCTTAAAATAAAGGTTATTCTTCATGATGAGGCTTACACTTAAATAATAGAAATGTAAGAAAATCAGCCTGGCTCCAGGTGTAACTGAAATAGATACAGCTGTTACCTGAGGTGCTTTTCTGCAGGTGTCACGAATTGCAGGTCTTGGTATTTTTGTGGCATGTGACAAATGTACCTCAGTGAAAATTCAGCACTTTGCAAACAACTCTCATTGGCAGGTTCACTGACCCTCGAGCACTTAATGACATCTTGGGGGTTAGTAGGTCCATTTTGGATTTGCAAAATAATGAAAATAATTGTTTATTTTGCTGGAAAAAAAAAAAAAGCACTTTTAAGGTTTTGAAATGTCCTCCTAAGTTACAATGTTAATGAACAGCAGACCCTGCTGTGCCACACTCCAAGGAACACAGGAACCCACCTGGGCCAGGACGTGCTGCAGCAGGGGGACACTGGTCCTCCCTGGAGCCAGGGCCAGAGTGTCATTTAGTAAGAGGGCTTGGGTGAAAGCAAAAATAAGGGAAGTCAGACCAGCATCAACTGCTTGGGAAGTGTAGCAGACCTAAGAGAGAATCCATTAACCTTGTATTCACAGTAGGACTATCTATTATTTATAAAATAAAACTAGCTGTTAGAAGTTTAAATAGAAGCAGGCTGGATCATCGGATGATGTCTTTAATTTTATTTGACTGTTTATTTTAACACTCACATAATTGCTTATTGATTACTTATTTCATTGAAATAATTTATTGAGTTCAATGACAGCACTGGGCAGAGCACAGTATCCTTGGTGAAACAGGATGTGTCTCAGTGAAATAGAATGTCTGTCACTGCTGTTCCATGACGTGCCATCACTGCTGTGGATGACAGTAAAACAAGTTTTACCTGGAAATGGCTTTATTGCGTTCAGGTACCAGAAAATGTTGTTAGTGTCACAAAACCAAACACATCTGTCATAAAAGTACAATCTTTGCATAGTGTTAAATTATTTAAATGTGTCTTGGCTATATCAACAAGCATGATTATTTGCTAAGTCAGGTGATAGAGCTGGGAATGTGGAAAACTGTCTAGTATTGCAAAAAGCCTTTATCTGAATGGTTTAACTCTGAGGCATATTTTTGTTTCTATTTCTTTCCTTAATATCCCACTGCAAATTTAAATAATCAGAATAATACTGACAGCAGGGGGCACTAAAACAAGAGCTATGGAAAGAAGTGAGCTTTGCCCAAGTTTTCATGTTGATAACATCCTGTATTTGCCAGAGCAGACACTCAGCAGCCTTCTAGGAGCACTGCCTTTACATATATGCATTCTGCTCAGACTTGGGTTTGTTTCCTTCCATTTGGCACTTGTATGTAGCTTTTGCTGTTTTCTTTTTGTTATTACCTGTGATGCTCTCAAAAGATCCTCCTACCACCTCTCCTATTGTCATTTCAGAAGCTTTGTTCATCAAAGGGAGTTTTTCCTGGCTGCAAGTACAGGTGGTTGTGAAAGGTTGTTCTGGATGAAGCAGAGAGGAATGTTGAATGTTTGGGGCTTTTTGTTTTTGATGACTGAAAGGGGACAAAGGACAGTTTTCAGGCTCCCTGGAGTGGCTGGCCACTCCAAGGTGTGTGAAGAAGGGGAGGGTTAGGTTGGAGATCAGGGAAGGTTCTGCTTCCCCCAGAGGGTGCTGGCACTGCCCAGGCTCCCCAGGGAATGGGCACAGCCCCGAGGCTGCCGGAGCTCCAGGAGGGTTTGGACACCAGGGATGGACAGGGGGGATTGTTGGGGGTCTGGGCAGGGACAGGGGCTGCACTGAGTGATCCTTCTGGGTCCCTTCCAACTCAGCCTATTCTGTCATTCTGTGAAGGATATCACAAAAGAAAGTTGCTTCTTGCAAGAGCTAGTCAGATCAGTTGTTCATGGCTAAGCCTTCTATTAGCTAAAATAAAAGTTACTTTGCTGATTTTAATTCTTTGACCTCAAAGCATAATACACAGTTTTTTATAATCAAAAGATTTGTCAATTCATGTATAATCCCTGTGTATTTATCTTTTATATATGCAGACACTATGCATGTGCAGTATACATTTTGCATTGAAACTATATCTGCAGATTTATTGTAATATTATACAGTTTTATTTGTATGAAATGCACTATACTCATCTTTGGAGGAATGAGTAAGTGTAAGAGTTTCTGTGAGTACTGAGTGGCTGTCATTTATTACAGGGAAATATTGGAAAATTTTCAATAAGCCAAGAAAATATTTAGGTGAGCTTGAAAAATGTATACCAGAAAAGATGATCAAAAGATGAACAAAGTGTATCTGTTTTCCAAACCCTTTTTTGGAATTCTCAGTATTTTATCGAGTTTTACGATACCAATATCAACCTAGAACCAAAACTCATTTGTCCAGGTGGGGGCAATGTTGTATTTAAAAAGCAGGAACTGACCCTCTTTTTCCATCAGATAATAGAAATCCTTCCTTTTCCAACCCAAATCCTTCAGTGTCTGCTATTAAAACCATCTATCCTACAGTACAAAATATTGTGTTTATTACTTCTTGAAAGCATTGCTTGTAAGATCTCAGGATGTTCATGTGTCAGATGTGAATGCTCAACAATTTTATGTGAGTGGAGCTAGTATTTTCATTTGGCCTTGTGCACTTTTATGCATTTTGAAGTTCAGTGCTGTAATAATATGCAAAAATTATGGTTAGCTTTAACTTTTCAGTCTGCAGTTTTGAAACAGCTTGTTGGTAGTAATGGTTTTGTTTCTAATAATAATACAAAGTACATTGCTGCTACTTACTGGTTGATTGCAAAATTAACTGGCTATCCATTTCTGAAATAATTCCTTTGGCCTGATTCCTCTTATTTGATTAATATTTACTTTTTTCATCAAGTGTAGGTATTTTTCATTTTGTTGTACCTATGGACTATATTAATTTTATGCTAATTCAGAAAAATTGAATTTGATTAAAAATAGAGAAATATATTTGCTAGAATTAACAATAATTTTGCTGTAATTGAATGTGTTCTGTTAGTACTGGTTAATTCAGGCTGGGAGGTTGCTCACTGTCAGAAATGTGTAAGCCTATTCACCAGAGCTCAGATCACTGAGTATTAGTAGTATGTTTGCTGTAACAAATTTTAGCTTTCCTTTAAGTGCTGTATTATGATCTGCCTTGTAGTTTTTGCTGTCTGTAATGTATGTGAAATGTATTTTGAATTGTCAGCTGTGAGTTTTATCTGTCATAGTTTTAGCATAGCATTCCCAGCATATTCTGAAAAAACCTGGCTGCTGTTGGACTTGTAATCTACTTTTTGTGGTGATCTGTAACACAAATACACATGAAGTGTGATAGAAGTACTCTTCATGGATGTTGCTTGTGCTGGATAGAATTCAGTAGCAAAATCTTTCTCATTGGTGTGGGGAACTCAATTGGGTAGGTCAAAATACAATTTTTGTGGGAGTCTGCCTGCTTTTAAACCACTGTAAGGCTCAGAGGGAAGCCCCCCAGCACAACTTCTGTGTGCCCCTGAACCAGATGTAATTCCCAGTCCTTGTGTTCAGGTCAGTGTTAGGTCTTCTCCTGTGTCTGTCCAGAGAATCTCTTATTACCCTGCAGAGGCAGAGTCTGGCAGAGCCTCAGGAGGAGTCCTGGTGCTGCTCTGGTGCTGCTGCACACCAGGACTGAGCCCCTGTTCAGGGCAGGAGCATTTCTAATTGCACTTGCAGTGCTGTGCTTCCACTTCAGGTGCTGCCATGAAGAGTGGATGTTTCTTTCAAATAGGAAAGAAATGTTCTTACAGGCAGAATAACATGCTCAGCTGGGGAATAGGCAGCCTCCTTTTTGGAAATACTAGTTGTTACCTTCACTACTGTGCACTTGGCTTGAACTTTTGGACATGTCCATGGAAAGGCTAGCAACTGTCTTCTCAGGGGTTTTTATTCAGTTGTCGGCTTCTGTAGAGTTTTCTAAAACTCCTGTTTGTTGTGTTCCATTTGAGCACTGATAATTGCTTGAGGTTGCTTGAACAATCAACAAAAAAAGCATAGGCTGTCAAAAAAACTGAGTGAGCCCATGGCATTGGACACTGGCCCAGTTTCCATCATGGAAAGACATTGGAAGTGTTAGCCTCTTACTTTCATGGACATGTGTGTGAGCATGCACATACACACGTAAGAAAAGGTGACAGTATTTACAGTAAAATCATTAAATAACATCTGGCCCTTCAGCTGTTCACTTGATCTCCGATGGTTGGTTGTCAAGGCTGGCCAGCAAGGTCAGAAACACAGGTCCAGAAACAGCTGCTGAAAGCTGAGGCTTTTAGTTCTGAATGTCAGCACCCTAGAATCGTGGCCTGTGTTGGAAGTATCAGACTTTTACAATTCACTTTCAGTACCTTCCACTCTCAGTAGACATCTAGAAACGGACTGGTTTAGTCAACTGCAGAAGTTTAGTAACTTGCAAATGTGGCTGTGTTGTTCTTACCCTGTGCAGGTGAGACACATTCTGCTGAGGAGCCAGGGAGCTTTGCTGTTGTTGTGTTGCTTGGGAAGCAGTCAGCTGCCAATACAGGTTTCTCCCTGAGTGCCCCCTCTCTTCCCTGCAGCTCTGACTCCTTGTTGGAGCAAGTCAGCTGCAGCCATGAATGCCTTTCCAATGGGGAGGCTCCTAATGGATGGAAACTAGCCAAAACTCAGGGTTTGCTGCCATCTCTGCTGATTTTTCAGCAAACTGCCTCTGCTGAAGAGAATACTCTGCTAAAGAAAATACTGCCAAAGAGAGTGAGTTGAGAGAATTACTAAATATGTCTGTTAAAAATGGATAATAATTAGGGTAAAGACAGAAAAAAGAAATCATCCATTCAGCAAAAAGACAAGTCAGATAGGTAACCCTTTAATCAGAGCTCCTGAGCCTGCTCCTGCTCTCTGGCACACTGTCAGCATGGATCTGGCTGAGGTTTTCAGCTGCCTTCTGCATTTTGTGGAACTCTCATTGCTGCCACCTCCTTCCCCCAGCCCAGCAGTACTAGCATGGTGTTCCCAGTACTTGTTATTTGTGTGCAGCACCTCTGTATCAGAAACATCCCTCTACTTTAGCTGAAACACTGAGAATGGCTCTTGGAGGTGAATTTATCTGTGAACAAGCCAATCAGAAGATTTTTTAGCTGTTTTCTCTGGACAAAGTTAACATTTTTAAGAAGGCATTAATGCAAACTGCGTGGGGGTAGAAGAGGCTTATATTTGGTCATGGAAATTGATTGTTTTAGTGCACAAGCTTAAGGATCTCATCATAGATTTCTTCAAGACATAAGTGCTGTAAGCAAGGTACTCTTTTTTAGCCTGTGTATGAAAATAGCAATCTTCCTAGTATGCGTGGGTGTTCACTGAAGCAGCTCTTTTGTGCAGCTCATTTGGTAGATTCAGTGAGATTTAGATTTCATATCCTATGGGAGGAATGGATCTGTTCTCCTTGGCACAAATCACTGTAAGAGAGGACACTCCCACACACTGTTGTTGGTTTTCTGTCAGCATCAGGGCTGAAGCAGCAGAGCAGGGGCACAGCTCCCTGCCAGGGTACAGCACCCACCACCACACTGCTGCTCTGTGAGCCAGTGTCCTGTGTCTGTGACAGTGAGGGGAAGCCCTGAGCAGTGCAGGCACCAACACTTGGTGAAGCTTTTGTGTTTGGTTGATTTATTTTATTTTTTCTTTTTTAATCCAGCTAGCTCAAACTTTTGTGTATTCTTGCTACAGCCACTGAAGTCTCTGTAGCTGGAACTGTAGAGATACAGGCAGGCAATCCTCTCTCCTTCAAAATTCAGTGTAGACAGAGATATTTATTTTTATTACACTCTTTCTATCTGAGCAAAGCTTAGTTAGTGGCAGATTTTGTCATCTTCTGTGAGAAAAGTTTGAGACAAGACTCCCGTTACCTTTGAGATAGTTTGGAAAACCCCGTGAAGTGAGGCAGTGGTAGAAGATGAGCGATGATAAAAAAGTCATGGAGAAGGTAAACAGGATGAAAAGACAGTTGAGGAAAAATAGCAAGTGTGGGACCACATGGTTCCCTAACTTGCAGCTGGGTGGAGAGTAGTCATGCAGCTGTAACTACATTTACCTGTGTGGCTACAGCCTCTCCTTTTGAACAGGAGGCTTAAACAAAAACTTGATTTCTTGTGAATACCCAAAATCAAATTTCCTACACAAAAAATATTCTCCAACACTTTTTTAAGGTTATTCTTGATTCCACAGGTGCTGATTACAAAAAGATGGCTTTAAACCAGTGAGCCAAGCCTGGCTTCAAGACAGAGCCAGTACAAGCTCCTTGTCTGCCATGTCACATGGAAGCTGGTAACAGCAAAGCTTCTCTTAAAAAACCTCTTCCTGAGCATGGTAGGATTATATGCTGTAGTGTCCCAATTCGCTCTTGGGGTTTGTGATCTTATCTTACCCAGTATTGTTTTTTTAATTGATAACTCTCAGCTAGTCAAGATGCAAGTGTATGAAAGAGTATGTGTCACTTATCTCTCTGTTTTCTTCCTTGTGATATCATTTACAAGAATTCATTCTTGTGGTCTCCTATTAAACCACCCTATTTCCAAATCAGTTGGCCTGTTTCCAAAATGTATCTCATAGAAATGCTGATACCTAGTTCCCTTAAGCTTGAAATTGCCTTAGAAGTGTTTAACCAAAGGAATGGTTGGATTTTGTTAGTGTGTGAATACTTAAGGATTTAATTGCTGCGTGAAGTGTAAAGCACAGAGCGCGCTCTGTGAACTCGGAGCAGAGCATGCTGAGGTCACACAGCATAAATCTCCAGCTGGGGGTGACTTGCTTTTATGGCAGTAAGAGGAGGGAAAAGCTGTGTGTACCTTTATTCCTGCTGTCCTAAGACTGGCTGGCACCAGTTCATCTGTGTGGCTGCTCATAGGTGTGTTGGTCAATAATGGCTCAAACCCCTACAACCTCAGTAAATGTTGCTGAGTAAAGTGCTTCAGTTTTCACACCTGTTTAACCTGAGGAGTGAGGAGGGCACGGTAAGATAGGGCAATATCAGTTTTCTAATTGCTAGTCTTGCAAACCCAGCCAGGGGAAGGGAAGGTTTTGTCCTGAGAACAGACTCTGGGGAGAACGTGGGTCGCAGGCGGGTGATGCTCAGTGCGCCGGGGCGTTGCACAAGGATTGCCACCTGGGCTTCACCCCAGTCATCGCTCTGCCACCTTAACAACTGCACAAGAGGAATTATTTTATAACTATCATGAGGAGATCCAGTTCTGAGTGTACAGATCAAGCAGATCTGTAGAGCAGGAAGGTGACAGCTTTATGTGTTAGCTCGTGGGAGTAGATGTAGGCTTCCCAAAAAATGCCTGCGAGAGCTTGTCTTTGGGTTGGGTTGGTGGTTGGATCATAACAATTCATACACATGGCTCAGATATCCCAAATAAAGTATTGCTTCCCATTGTGATATTGGCCATAATTTGCTTCATTGCCTGGCAGTTTCAAATTATTTGACAATAAAAGTGTCAGCAAGCCTATAAAAGTAAAACACATGCTTAAAGGAAGATGATGCTTTATTTTTGAAAAATGGTATACAGTGACTTTATGAAGAAAAGAACTATGACTTTTTATAGTCCACAGTGTTCAAATTTAAAGTGTTACGCAAAGTGTTTCATGGTGCTTCACAGTCAAAGGTTAAGAAAGCTAAAATCAATATCAAAATGCATATTATTTTTCTTGGCTTGAAAGCAAAAAATGTAACTATAAATCTGCATTTTGTGGTGCCAATATTCTGTGAAAGTAACACAGCCATGTCTTACTCATCCATTTTGTTTCAGAGGGAAAGGAGGGGAAAGGAGCTTTTGTGCATCACATTGTGTTTCAGTTCCAGCACTGACTTACAAACCTGTATTCATTTTAAAATTGACAGGACTTGAACTATTTCCTCCAAACTTCCCTCCTGGGTTCCTGGGTGGGGAGCAGAGCCCCAGTTGGGCTGTACATGGCAGAACCACTGCAGGGACAGGCAGGGGAGTGCTGTGAGGAGGGGCGTGTCCAGCCCAGCCTTTCTGCAATGCCGTGGCATGTCACACACCTTTCTCCTTCTTTCTGACTATGATACTGGTTTATGTGCAAAATGGTTTAAACTTGTGGGTTTATATTTTTCCCTGTGAAAGGAATTAAATGTTCTTAGTTATTTTTGAAGGTGGTTTATAGAGCAGGCAGAAGGCACCTTGTGTTCCAATGCTGTTGGCTGATGTTGGATTACTGGTACATAAGCAAGGCATTGTGTCAGTAGAGCAACTGGTGTGTTATCTGATTTTTCTTATACTTTGCATTGTTCAGTTTTTGTTAGTAATGTTTACAGTATTTTGCAATGTGTTTTGTAGAAAAGATTATGTATATACACAGAACTGAAGCCTCCATTGGGAGAGCTGTGTCCATACTTCCAAGAAGTTTGGGCTATTTTTGTTATGCATCTTTTACTTATGGTGTAGCTTCCTAGTCATTCTGGAAAATAAATTGAAATAGTAGCATAGAATTTTCATGGGGTGCTCAGGTCTCCTGGCTGTTAAATCTGCTTTATGCATCATGCATTTTCACCCTGAAATGAAGGTGTTTGTTGCTTTTGCTCACAACAAAATGACACAAAGCAAGATTAGCTTTCTCTCAGAAGGCTTTGAGAGAGATTGAGCTGACCTCCTCAGCTTCAAGCTAAATCAATGAACAGTTTGACATAAAACCTAATGTCTCTCTCTGGCCAGCAACACTCCTCTATTCACCATCCCTTTCAAATGCCTCAGAAACCTGACAGCCTCAGACATATCATCTCATTGAAATCAGCAATTCACAACTGTGTTCTTGCTGAAAAAGGAGTGGTGAAAGGCTATTTTTAGAATGAAGTTTTTCATCATTCAGCAGAAAACTGAATCACAGTTAAGTTTTGTTACACAAAGTGTAATGTATATGCAATGTATATGTAATGAGGACATACACAGTCTGCTAGATATGTAGCACTTAATTTATCTAAAAGAGAAATATAATAGGGTTTGGTGAATGTTCATGATATGCTTGCATATGTTGATCTGTTTTTAAACAGCTCTTAAGAGGTAAGATATAGATCAAGATGCCTATAGGCCTCTTTTCATTTCTTCATTTAATTTGTTTATATTGCTGCTGCATTTGATAACAGTCCAAATAACATTAAGTAGTTGTTTCTGCATGTGACCCTTTTAAGACTACACCATCAGATAGGTAATTTTCTACATGCAGTTGAGAACGAACTAGAATGCACTAATAGTGTCTTTTTCACTAGCAATTTACCATCTAATTTCAGGGTAAAATAAATGTATTTTTTCTAAGGAAACTTCTTTCAGATTTTTTTCCCGGTTAGTCAACAGGAAAAGATAGTAGCTGTCATACATTTGATTTGATGTAAATGTGCTTCACCATTTATTTTGCCTGGCAAGCAAATATATGAGGCTGGGATCTTCTTGGGCTCCCATTATTTTTTCAGAATAACTACAATATTTTGGCTATTTCCATGTCTTGGGCAACGTTTTAGCTAATGGAAATGTTCCCAACTGAAGTTAAATGGAAGAGAATTCCTGATAAGAGCCAAAATATCTCCCAAATGTCCAATTTGGTTTGGATGCTTTCTCACTGAAGCATGCAGGCTGGATGGTGTGCTGTGATCTGTGGTGGAATTTGAAAGATCATCTTCCCTCATGTCTCCTCTTGTCTGGAAGCCAAGAGACCTGAACAAATGGTGCTTCCTAGCTTGTGAGCCTTGTTTTGGTGGACCATCAGCTTTGTGATATTTTTTTTCCATTGCTCAGTTCTTCAGTAACTCAAAAATTATTTAACAGCCACTGAGTGATGAATGGGTTTGAGAAAATGCTGATAATTTTAAGGTTAGAGACACAGGTAAAATTCTGTCTCTGGTAAGTTCAGAATAACTACTTTGCAGGGTAAAATATACAATAAAATATACAAAGCATAGCATCTTCCAGTAGACATGTACAGGGAGTTCTCAAGTTGTTAGTCACAGCTTTACTGTCACCATGCTGAATGGGCATTACACTTGTAAATGCAACAGTTAGGCCACAGAACTGCTGCAGAACCCACAAAGCATCTTGAAACTTGATTTGTGGCTTTGAAAGGGTCAGTCTGGGATGTGTTCAAAGATTTAGAACTGATCTGTTTCTTGTTGGTACATGACAGCATGTAGCAGCTTCTTCCATGATTCTCAGTTGCTGCAAATACTTTTCTGTATCTGTAGATTTTTTATGTGTATCTTTATTAATTTTTAGAAGCGAGTCTAACCATAAAAACAGAACTTAGGCAGTGTTGATGGAGTTTCTGATTTTGAGGCTGGTTTTCAGTTTCTATGCTGATGTCCAATCGTGGTTTTTTTCACCCTGTGGATCTGACATTTGCTGCCTGTTTTGTATCTTTTTTCAGCTAGCAACTTTGTGGATTAACATTCCATATTCCATATTTAAGTGAACTACTGTGGAGCATGTATTAGCCCTGTGTGCACAGGTAACTTTGCAGCTCTCTCTGTAGCACTCTGTTTGAGGAGTTTGCTCCTGTGGCTTTAAGCCTTGTGCAGCTGCAGCCACTGGGGCTGTTCCTGACGTTCCGGTCCTGCAAGTCTCCAGCTGAACCTTGCCCAGTCTGGGGAGGCTGACAAAGACTTCAGGCAGGGCAGAGATTCACTCAGTGCAGAGATTTGTTCATGGAGGAAATTGTAGAGTGGATTTGAAAAGTTCTTGGGAGTAAATCTTGATGTCTCTGTGTGTGCAATGCAGCAAGAAGAGTCTTAGCCCTGCTGAAACATTCTTTAGTTTTGTCATTATTGCTTTGTTAACTCACTGTCCCTTGCTTTCAGTAGCAGTTATGTTGGAAATGGTGATCAGCTGCAGCAGAATGTGACAGCAGTTTTTGTGGTAGCTTTTATTTATCCTTACCTAGTCACATATGCTGCTTGGGGACAGAGCTACACTGCACAGTTTTCCTAATTGCTGCTATAATTAGGGTTCAGTGGCAGAGAGGGTGCCCCAGTGGAGTGCCCTGCCTTCCGCTTGTGCTGACTGACTGACTGACCCTGATGTGAAAAAGGAACAAGAGGAGGAAAACTCCAAGGTTTTCAAACACAGTTAAGGAAAATCATATTTCTTATGGTGATTAGCCACTCACAGTTGTTTGAGGTGGTTGGAAGAAGACTTAAATTCACAGATTTCAACTCTGATTCATCACCATAGAAATCAGATCACACAAATACTGTATCAAGATCAGTCTTGTATATAAAATGTGCCTTCCTGTAATCAATGCATGATGAACCAAGGGGGTTATTTGCTCAAGCATTGTCTGGTCCAAATGGTTATTTAGTTATTTACTGATTTCTGATCCTGCTGAAGGCAGTGCAATGCCTTGTCAAGCAGGCTTGAGAAGCCTAGTCCTGCAAATGTCTAACATGGTCCTCATAAGGGTGTAGAGTCCCACTTGCTGTTCTTGTAGCTTGATTTCTGGCAGCTGAGCAATCAGTGGTGAGTCATTTATTCATGTATAGAATAAATGTACTTCTCAGGGGGTAAGCCAGTCTTTTTGTCCCCATAAAAGAAAGCACTTCGTAATTTCTTTCTTCTGCCTCGGATGAAGAAAGCTGTACTGTGTGTACTTTTATGGCTGGATCTTTCCATAATCCTTATTCCATTAACATTTCTTTGTTAAATGGGATTCTGTTTTGGATGTTGGATGCTGTATGTGGTGCTAGCATTTTTCAGGAAAGAAAAAAAAGGACATGTTTTTTCTTCTGAGAAGAATTCCTAGAAACTGGAACTGAGGAGCTTAAAGTGGATTCTTCATGTACTTTTTATCTTCCTTTCTGTGTTCTCTGAGCATTCCCATCCTGGACCAGCACAGCCCATAAGGGTGTCCATTTAAGCCATATGGAATGCAGATACACTTCTGCCAGGAGATTCCAAGGGACTGGCATCCCATTTTACTTAGAACAGGGTTCAAGCAGTGATTATATTGGCAATCTACCAAAACGTAGATGATATTAAGTGCAGAACAGGACAAAGGGCCACTATGCCCTACTAATTCTTTGGGACTAAATTTTCATTTCTTTCCCCTGTGTTTCCTTTTCAGCCTGTTTGATATGGGAGGAGAATATTACTGCTATGGCTCTGACATCACCTGCACCTTCCCTGCCAATGGCAAGTTCACTGCTGACCAGAGGGCTGTCTATGAGGCAGTGCTGAAGGCCTCGCGGGCCGTGATGAGAGCAGTCAAGCCAGGTAAGAGATCAGTGCCTGCCAGCAGGAGCTGAGAGCTTTGGTAGCAGAATTCAGGCTGTCAAATCAATGATGTTTGCATTTTAGAAAGTGTTGGAAGGGAACAAGATGGTAAAATTAATTTCAGCTAAGCAGCTGCTAATATATAGAGGTAGGATACACAACATTTTCCATACACTTTTAAAGACACAACATAGAAACAATTATTAACAATTAGTAAGATACTTTAATCTTTTTTTTTAAATTCCCTTCATCTACGGGTGACAGTTGCTACTCAGATGTGTCTTTACACAGACAGCCATCTTTTCAGGCAGCTTATGCCAAATGCTGAACTCAGAGTTTGAGTGAGCACATGTTGTGCTTCAGTTTGTTTCAAGCATCTTCTGTATTTTATGTGTAGGCACAATAGAAATCTTCTGTTGAAAAAGGGGATGGAGTGTGGATCTTTGGGAAGGATAATTGGCCTTAAAAACTTTCAAAAGCACTGGCTATTGGGTACTTCACTGTATGTCTTTAAATTGCAGGCAAGCTGATTCAACAAATACACATTTTCATTTGAAACAACTATCTGGCTTAATGAAAACCTTATTTTTCTCCCATTCTGCTTTCAATCCAGCAAATAAATGTTTTAGAGCTAGTGATTTTGTCACTGGTGAAGGTACTTGAGCATTTCTCAGTATTACTAATGGAACATCTTCCAGAAGAATGTACTCAGTGCACAGAGCACACTTATCCTTTAAATGTGCTGTATTAGTCTTCAGTCGTCAGGCTGTGAGTGCCTGTGCTTTCTGCATTGCCAGTCAGAACAGAAGCAATTTTCCTGTTCTACAGGCTGGCAGCAGCATTGTTTATTTGAGAGGTTTGCAAGGGAGTGATGCCTTAAGTTTTAGCTTTCATATCATCCAGATTCTGTACTGCATTATTATATAACTCTGAACTTCGTTAGAGGGCTAGCAAGTTCTCCTCACAGCTCAGTCAGACCAAACAATCCTTTTCCAGCCCCAGAACCAAGGACAGCATTGCGGCTTCAGGCCCAAAAGTGTAAACAACAGCAAACTGAGGAGAGCAGACTGGGAGGATGGGAGTGCATCACCTGAAGATGTAATTGGACAATTAACCCCAGTATGGTAATGGCACAAAAGGTATAGAAGTGTGAAAATGATCCATTGTCCATCTTGGGTGTAACCTCAGCCAGGCTTTTGTGCTGCCCAAGGTGTATCCTGTGAAGGCCTTTTTAATAAATACCTACTTTACTCCTTTAACTCTGTCTAGCTTCTGTTTTAGGTAGCCTCTCAAGGCATCAGGAAAAATAACACTTGATGCTTATCTGCAGAATGAGACTAGATATTCTGCTATTTTAATAACAATATACATTCTTCATCATCTGCTGTTCCTCCCCTGAAGACTCATCCCTATTCCACTTCACAGTCTATGTAGCATTTCAGTGTCACCTTTAATTTCATGTAACATTTTTAGCAGTATTTTATGCTAATAAGTTGCAGACTATCTTCAGAATTTGAGAGCTAATATGATGTTGTGTTCGGGATGGTGTAGAGAATTTTTCAGTTTGCTGAACACTTTATTTACAGTGTCAGAAAATAAGGACATACTAAATTGAGTATTTCTGAGAAGTAGTTGCAAGGATCTTTTACTAGCTTTGGGAGCTTGAGATCCACAGACAGACAAATCATTCTTAATCTCTGGCAGAAAAAGGGACTGAACTTTCTCTTCTTATTGTTGTCTTGTTTGTTTGGAAGAACGGTGCAAATGCATTTACACTCTTCATGAGACTAGTATTCATGAATTTTGTATCTACAGAAAATGGTCTGTGGACTGGTTCGTTGGTTTCATTCCTTTTGTGCTTCAGAGTGCAATGAAATGCAACCTAGACTCTTGAATTACAGATCCAGTTAAGAGTTTGGTAACATGCAAAAATTTTCACCATCTGAGAAGTCTGCTTTTTAGGTCCTTTTTAAGATCTCCTGGAAGACCAGGATTCTGAAAAAGAAGAAATGGAAATGCTGACCTTTATAGCATGGTTAGTGTCACATACTTGTCAGGCTGCTGAGAAACCCCAGAGCCCCTCAAGGGGCTGATGCCATTGTCAGTGCTGTCCAGAGGGAGATGTTTCAGGGAGAAAAGCTGCAGCCTCCTTAACCAAATCTCATTTGTGAGCTCCTGGACTAAAGCACTAGGATCTGCTCCTGGGGAAGCCAGGTACTGTCACAGAGGGGAGCAAGAAATGATGGTGTGAATTCACAAGTGTCTCTTCTCCCTGTAATACTTTGTGTCTTTGAAAGAAGAGGCAAAGGAGCTTGCAGGCACTAAATTTAAAATACAGAGCATCATGTTTTAGTGGGATTTTCTGGATTATGGAGCCTATGTTAATTTTGCTGTTATTTTTGCCAATCTTCATTTCCCAGAGTTGCTAAGATCAAAGGCAGCTGAGTGACTGGTCAGGTGGCAGGAGCCATTCCTGGGGCAGGCTGAGTGAGAGTGGGCACAGCACAGTCAGCAGCTGTAGGAAATGGTGTTTATCTCCAGCTGCACAACTGGGGCCTTAATTATGCCTTGTGGCAGAGGGTCACAGGGCACATCTAGTAGTTGTCATCAGGATGTTAATGATTCCTGGGGTCTTTCTGACTGCAAGATAGGGAGTGAGTGCTTTAGGGAGAGTCACTGACCAAATACTGGGTTACATAACTCTGTTTATGGAAGGACACAGCTTGCTAGCAGCCTTAAACATTCTGTATAGGTGTGTTTAATTCAGAGATTTGCATTTCTTTTTTCAGTGTGGCTCTCACATGAGCCTATTTAACTTCTGAGTGCAGGTACTTTCTGAGAGATAATAGACCTCCTAATACTTTCTATATTATATACTTTCTATTTCTATATACAAACAGTTGTTATCATTTTAAAAATACTCCAAAACATTGTATTTCATTATAGAGAAGCATTAATCTGACTGCATTCCGTGCATGGCCCAAATGTACAAACAGCTCTAATCATATGTATGGGTCTCCTTACCTTACAACTCCAAAAACTGACTTCCTTCTGCAAGGCAAATAATATATTCTGGAAGTTAAGAAACACTCTCTGTGGGATTACAGCCCAATTCAGTGCAATTGTCACAACTTCTGCCACAAACAAAATCTGTTTAAAATAAAAGGGGAGGAAGACTTACTCAGTCTTGCATAAGCAGCAGTTTTGAAACCACTGGACATGGAGCACTATGAAGACAGTGATGCTTGTCACTGAAGAGAAAGTCAGAAAAGTGTGCTTGTGTGGCAGTGGGCTAATTGTCTTTCCTACAAAGTCAGGCCTATGATCCAAGATGTCAGAGAGGAATGTTGTATTTCTGCTTAGGGGATATTCTTAATTGTGTCAAGTCCATCTGCATTAAATTTCCTCTTCCACAGAACTAAAATACAGGGGCAGATGTGCACAATATTGACACTTTCGTTTCCTTCAGTGTTGGAGGCATTGTCTGTTTCTTTCTCAGAACAGTGATTTGAGAAACAATTTGCTTTACAGATATATGCTGCATAGAAAGAATAGTTTAAAAAGAGTGAAATTGTAAAGCCACGTGTCTCAGAGTATTCCAGAAGTTAGTGCCCTAATTTGTCTCTCTTCTGCATTCTTTTTAAATCTCATTGGATTTGCCAAAGGTTGAGGCACATTAAATGCAGTCCTGGAGCACATTTCCCAGTTTACTTTCATCTGAAGTGAATTCAATTCATGCAAATATTGAAATTCAATTCAATTCATGCTTCAAAATTCCACTGTGTAAACAAAATCACAGTAAGTGGGGACAACCAAGAGATTTCACCTCCAAGGATGATTGGAATGAAATGTTCCTGTAGATACATTCATTGTTTCTCCCTCTGCTGTCTTCACACAACACATGTAACAGTAAGAGCTGAGCTAATGAGCAGCTATTCAGTAATTTAGTTTAACCTTTTGTTCTGTGCATGACGTGGAGCTGTTTATTGCCTACTGTTCAAAACCTGCTCTGAATCCAAAATTATCAACATCCTCACCAGTTCTTTCTCAGAGTGCTCATCATAACAGGACACAGGTGCTGGGCAGGCAAGTAAGTTTGCTTGCACTGCATCTTGATGATGTGCAAGTGTGCAGCAGTCCCCCTTCTGCAGGCAGGAGCCAAGAGGCTAGAGAAGTTAATGTAAATGCTATTGACTCATTTGGGATTCCAAGATGGAAATTCTTCAGACTCAAGATCTTTTTTAAGAGAGTTGAACACTGCTCTTGCTTAAACCCCAGCTGTTTTGACCTCTGTTACAGCTGTTGAGTGCCCAGCCTTTCTGCAAATTACATTCCAGATTGTCAAACCAAACTCTGGTAAAATGAAAGAAAATGATTAATGAAAAAATGTAAAATAAATTTTAAGAAACCCCTGTGTTTGAAGCAAGTTTCTTAGCATCCTGCTGGGAACCTGAGCCTGGTGCAAGAAAGGTTGCTGATTACCAGAGGCAACTTTTAGGTGCATTTGCCATGCTTGCCTGCTTGTGAAGTCTCTTGGGTTTTTCTTGCTTGCTTTCAGCTTTCGTAACAGATGGAAGAGGAGTTATATAATGAACAGAAATCTTCAGTGTTTTATCAGCAGCTGTGCTTGCCTTGGTGGTTGGAGACTTCTGGAAACTGGGTAGCCTTAGAAGCAAATTAACTTGGAGCTTCCTGTGGAATTTCATCTTGTGGTTGGTGGGAAGCTTTTCTTGGTCTAGTGGAAGCTTTTCCACTGGTGCTTCTGAGGCTCTCTTCCATGTCTGTAGTAACACATGAATGGATGTTGCAGTTTTGCTTGCATGAGGTCTTCTGTCCTTTAGCCAGCTGCCTACATTGCAAAACATAGCCCTGGGTCCCTTCCTCTGACGAGTGTCACTGAATTTTTTTACATTTTTAAAGATTTTACTGCAGGACTGGAATAGGCAGCATCATCAAAAAGGCCTAGGTACTACTGAAAGCCTACGGAAAGGAATAAATGTTCGTGTAACTGAAGGACTGAACCGTAACACGTCAGCACCAAGGGTCCAAGCAAAGCTCACACAGACACTGTCAGTTGATATTGCTCAACTCTGAAGTCCTTGATGCTATAACCATAAAATTACTGCTTTTAGTGTAGCTGTCCTCCATCCCCGTAATTGCCCAGGCTTAAAAAAGCAAACTGTGATGGAAAAAAGAATTGTGTAGCACACCCTGAGTAGGCATGAGGCTGCTGAGTGCAGTGGTGAAGGGCAGGGAGCGAGGTCTCAGCTCTGAGGTCTGTAGCACCTCCCGTGGACACCTCTCATGGGGGCAGCTGAAAGCCTGAACTGCAGGAATAGATTAGACTCTTCTGTGAGCAAGCTGGGCATGTCTGTTAATAGTGGAGAGATCTGAAGGATTAGAAAGGGCACGTGTGCATGGCTCCCAAATCTGTGTCACTCTATTCTTTAACCTAGTTGTGTAACATAGATCCAATGTAGTGTGTTAGCTATGTTATCTATCATTTGTCCCTGCTTACATCTGGGACACCACTGTTGTTTGCTCTTTGGAATTAATATCAATCTATTTGAAAAAAAAGTGTGAAATAGTTTGTTTTGCTGTAAGTCCCTCTCTGAAACCTCAAGAAAACCATTTATTGAAGAAACATGACCTAACTTTCAAGCTAACCCTACACTGAGCCAGGGCTTGGTACCCTCCTGGTCTCCCTCCTGACCTGAATCACTCCGTGCTGTGTTGTGAAACGTGCCCACAGAAGTGCCCGTGGCAGAGCCCAGGGAGGTGCTGGTGAGGATCAGTGCCCGTGTTGGAGCCCAGGGAGGTGCTGGTGAGGATCAGTGCCTGTGGCAGAGCCCAGGGAGGTGCTGGTGAGGATCAGTGCCCGTGTTGGAGCCCAGGGAGGTGCTGGTGAGGATCAGTGCCTGTGGCAGAGCCCAGGGAGGTGCTGGTGAGGATCAGTGCCCGTGTTGGAGCCCAGGGAGGTGCTGGTGAGGATCAGTGCCTGTGGCAGAGCCCAGGGAGGTGCTGGTGAGGATCAGTGCCCGTGGCAGAGCCCAGGGGGATGCTGGTGAGGATCAGTGCCCGTGCACTCAGCAGTGGCTGTGCCCAGGGCAGGTGGTGATGCCAGCCCACAGGCAGTGAAGTGCTGGGTGTCTCTGTGTGAGCTGGGACCATTCCTAGCCCAGCCCTGGGCACCACCGTGTCCTTGGTCCAATGTGTTACTGTCAGTGATACTGAGAGTCCGGTGGTGTTGGGGAAGTTTCTGGGGAGTGGTTTCTTTTTATTCTTCAGCAAATGACTGTGTGTTTGTACCATGTGCAGCCTCTCAAGTGATTTCTGCTATTTGTTGTGTGGCTTATTATCTTAAGCATTTAGAGAATATTAATAATTTTGGTTCTATAAATTTAATTCCTAGTTGATGAGGACGGTATGGTTGCTACATATAGAAAGTTTCTATGTACAGTTTCTGTTTATAGAAACATTGAAGTTTCTGAAATATAAGTTGCTACTGTGTTGAGGAGAACTAAAAAGGAAGTATGCCTATCTCTCAGCTTTGCAATTAAAACTATTTTGCATTAATGCACTAGAGCATAAACAGAGTCTTTAAGATTGATGAGCTAAATATTGGAGCAATCACATACTTTCCATCTCCATCCTTTTGCAATTGCATCCTGGGACCTCTAAGCATTACTTTCTGTTTTTCTGTAGACTAATGGAAAATCACAGGAGAAGGGGAAGGAAGGGAGCTGGGTGTGCTTAGCATGCCTGGTACTACTGCAAAATCTATGCTTAAAAAATCTTTTTTTTAATCTTTAAAGTTATATACGTTAATATTTGGGGTGCAAGGAAGAAGGAATTAAAATACCTCACTCTGTAAGGTCTATTGTCCTAAATTCCAGTTT
Source organism: Irena cyanogastra (assembly GCA_013397155.1). NCBI lineage: Eukaryota > Metazoa > Chordata > Aves > Passeriformes > Irenidae > Irena > Irena cyanogastra. The sequence goes on along the minus strand of VWZV01014155.1, from coordinate 343,524 downwards.
CAAAAAAGATCTCCTTGTCTAGCAAACTGCTCCCAAGGAACAGTTGAGTAAGGCGAGGTTGGCAGCCACTCAAGTCCATATCTCTACATTTTTATGATTTGAAAAACTTGTGTATACAGAGTCCCCATTGAATCAAAATTGCATTCAGACATTAGCTATGCAGCTGGGAATATTTGCTGATTGATGTTTGTTTGTTTCACTAAAATGAAAAATAAAAATTAGTTCCAAATATGCACAGAAGTTGTTGTTCATCACATCAGTTTATGTGCAGTGTGAATTCCTCCTTGGGATACTGACATTACCACAGGGTTTCCCTATAGAATTTCTATCTCTGCATTTTTCAAGTTGGAGCTCATCTTATATGCATATCCCCAAGCTCTGCATTTTACTATCCAAGAGAGTGAGTATTGCCTTGCCTCTGGCTTTCAGGCTTTGCTTTTCCAATAAATGCTTTTGAGGAAGGTCTTGAAGAAAATCTGTGCCCCAGGGCTAACATCTCTGATAACACAAGATGGACATTTCTCCATATTAGGGCTGGAAGGTTCCTTGTGTATGGCTTTCCCAGAAATCCAGTTTCACTTAAAGACATGGGGTTTTAAAGCTCTTAAATCCTGTCTTCCAGGATCAAAGTTCAGACTTTGTAGATTTCATTGATGCCAGGATTGCCATATAATCTTTGACCAAGAAAGTGCAGTCAAGTACACTTCAAATACAATCAAAAACATTTCAGGCAATGAAGTAGACCTACATGCCAAGCAAATAAAAGATCCCTTTATTAATCATGTAGATACCAGCTGATCCTCAGAGCCTACAAGAAATGGGTAGCCTTTTGCTGTAGATGCTAAATAAATGCAAAGAAAGAAGTAGTTCCCAGAAGACTCAGATGTTTTGAGATAGAGAGGCCAAGGGGAGCAGGCTGGAGCAGGCAGTGAGCTCAGGCCAGCAGTGTCTGGCTCAGAGTTCAGAAAGTTCTCTGTAGCTGGTGATCCCTCCTCTGTCTTTGCTCCAGGTGCCTCACTGGGCCAAGTCTTGCATTTTGCAGTTGAGAATAGGTGTTTGAAGGTGTTTCTCTAGTGTTAGGAGCTACCCTTGCACTCTGTCATTCCTTTGTCGTGTTCAGAGAATTTCGAAATGAACAATTTGAGAAGCAGAATGATTCAGAGGGGGCCCTTCTGTAGGTCTGACTGTGAGGACTTCCGTTGAAGACCAGGAGAAACAGTCCTTGGGAGTTCCCCAGGATGGAACATCAGAGGTCTGCCATGGCCACCTGCCACAGGCAGCCTGGAAAGCAGGCTCAGTGTGTTCCTGTGGGTGACTGCTGTGTCCTGCCTGGAGTTTGAGTGTCAGCCACTCCTGCTTTCCCCTTGCTCCAAGGGGACGCGGATCTATAGGTGCAGGATGCAGAACAAAGTTAATCCCATGTGGTCTTTGTCCTGGAGGCAGCTGTAACTGCATGAGTTGAGCTGCTCTGTGAAACTCTGACCACTTTTTCTGCATTTCTCCTGATTTCTTCAGGTTTTTTTTATTGTTGTAATTCCTAACAGCTTTGCAATGGAGGGGTTGTCTTAGCTAGTTTTCCCATGTACAGCCTTCCAAGGAATGTTGTGAATTAGAAGAACAAAACAATGAAGCCACTTTATTTTCTAGTGTTTTGCCTCCTCCCTGCTTGCATGATGCTAAAGGATTGAAGTAGTAAAGCTGATGGGGGTAAGCCCAGGGACTTTACAGGGTGAATGGTCTGTGGTTTAGTACAGCAGGATGTAGATTTTGGGTGATGTGTCCTCCTTTGGTACCTAGATACTGAGGCACAGTTCTTTCAGTGAGACTGTCAAGAGAAAGTAAGTTTAGTGAACCACTACCAGTTTTATAAATAAATGCTGTGATTTGAATTCAAAGCAGTGGTATGATTCCCTGTTCTATTTTCTAGTAAAACGCCTCTAAGAAAGAAAGAATCGTGGAGAGTCCAGCTCAGGTAGAATAGTACTAAGAGCAAAGATTAAAATAACTCAATTAAAGAACTGTTTAATAAAAACAGTTTAATGAAAACGAATAGCCAGGGTATATATTTGGCATAGCAGATCATATTACCAGCAGGTGTTTCTGTTATTAAGTTGAGCAGAGTTGTACTTGGCAACATATGCAAATTCAAAATTTGCAGCTTCACAGATTACTGCTTCTTTTGTCCACAACAGTTCTATAACTTCTTTACAATTCAGATTAATTTATGGTTTCTAATACTGCCTTACAGTAATTGTCACTGTACCCAACTAGGATTGAAATCTATTATACCTAAAGAAAATAAGTGTAACTGTTACTAATGTTTATCCTCCCAGGTAGAAGGTTCTTATTCACATGCAATGAGTGTGTTTTGCATGGAAGTAATTTTGAGTTTTATTTTGTGTAGTCCAGAGTTGTGCTTAGTGGAACTTCGTGTGGTCATGCTTCTCTGTTGTGCTGTATAAAAACAGTAGCTGATTTTGGTGAATTTTTAAAAAGAAACTGGACTGTAAACTGGAATTCTTGACAATAGCACAACACGGAAGGGCATGAGAGCACAATCTGTTTTACAGTTTGTATCATTTCAAGATGCTCGTACGAATTATTCCCATTCAAATTGTCATATTTTAGTCAAAGCACTGCTGATCATTATTAATCTGCTGTAATATCTGCAGCAAAACAATTCTTCTCAGGAATAGAATATTAATGACAGAAGTTGAAGATTTTGTTCCAGTTCCTCTGAAGAACAGATGCTTTTAGGGCATTTTGTAACCAATATTTGATATTCACAAATCTTGCTGAATGGCACTGCATTATTATTTTTCCCTTCTTGCAGTTCAGAGTGTGTTACTGTGTTGGAAGACAGATTGGAAAGCAAATCTTGTCAATGTATGTTTTTAAAAGCTATTTGTAATCTGCTCTCTCTCTTCTCTATTGAATGAAGTTTACTGTACTTTTTTGCTGGCATTAATGTTCATCAATTAATGAACAAACAAAAAATTCAACAAAAGTTGAATACTGACTCTCTGAGATGGGCCCAGCAAAGCTAGCACAGCTTTCTGTGGTGTGTCAGTTCTGGTTTTGTCAGTGTAAATGGTTAAGGCATTGCTACTACTTAGGAAATAAAAGCAGAAGGCACTAAAGGATGCATAGACAATACTTTCAATCAAATTGACATTCTTTATTCTTTCAAGATATTGAATAAAAATGGTATGATGATTACTGGAGCTCTCATTGTTGGTCACGTAACCTAACCCTGTTCAGCACAGCAGTAACCTATGGCAAGAGGTGAAAGAAAAGAGAGTATTTTCTGCCAGATAATAGGCTGTAGATGCTGCACACCCTCTGTGAAAGCAGCAATCTGTTGAAATATGAGGTCTCTGACTGCAAACCTGGAGCTGCTCTTCCTGCTGTGATGGACAGGAGCTGCCCGACACACAGCGACCACTGCAGCATTCAGAGGCCTAAAATAATGCTGAGTTACCTCCAAGGGTGTAAAACCAGGCACTTTAAACTGTTGGGCCTTTCTGCCTGAAGTCCCTCTCATCTCAAGATAGCTGAGCAGAGTCTGCAGGAGCTGCCATGGCTCAGGGGCAAACCTGCAGCTCTCCAGCTCAGCTTAACATGTGGATTTTTTTCACTACTTTCAGGGATTCTTCAGGGGTGTGGCTTGCACAAGCAAATACTTTTAGATGTCTGTACAGACTCAGCCTAAATTGGCTGCAGGTTTTTTGCCTTTCTATACTGAATGGGTTTTGGTTTAAGACTTTTTTTTAAAATCCTTTTTTCCTAATTGTAACATGCTGTATATTGTAACATTGTACAATTCTGGTTTTAACAGTGCCTTCTGGGGAATAAGCTGCCTGTACCTTGTCTGATTTTTAGTACCTGCACTGACTTTCTCGCAGCTCAGTGTTCAGGAATTGTGCTTGATATTCATTGTAATTTGAGTTGAAGTGCAAAGTGCAGAAGTCCTTCAATCTTGACACTGCATCAGCTGTAGCTGTCAGTGCAAACTTGCTAGACATAAATTATGCTGTTTGCCCTGAGTCTTATCTAAACAGGGTCTTTTCTAAGCTTCAAAGATTGATAAGTTTCCACACCTCAATCACTCCCTCCAAGCATTTCCTTCATTCTGTCAATCCTTTTCCTTTTTTCCTCTTTGAAATACACCTATTTTGGAAGGAACATGCTTTAAAATCCATAGTGTCTGCCAGCACTGCTCAGTCCCTGTGCTGCATCCAGACATGGAAGAAATCCCTCCTCTTGCTCCACACCTGCATCTATTCATATTGCTTTTGTTAATGTTTCTGCATGGCAGAATGTTATCCTTGTGTTGCTTCTGATGAGTGACAGCTCATCTTGTGCAGGGTTTATAGCTGGGAGGATGGACTTACTGCTGCAAGCTTCCATCATACTGATGCAAAAGGAATGTTACAGTACAGCTGAATAGCACAATGCTGTTCAGCCTTTTGAAGAAGTCCAAATTTCAGAAATGATGAGGATCAATCTCTCTTTCCCTCCAGTAACTCCCCTTCCTGACAGGCAGGTGCATCTTTCTGGGGGATGAAGGGATGGCTACTGAAGGAGTCCATCCTGCTTTGGAGCTGTGCCACTGGGGCTCCAGGCACAGGGCAGGGTCAGCTCTGCTAATGCCTGCAGTCAGAGCTGTGGGTATCTGCAGGTGTGACACAGCAGCAAATTCTGTCTAGTTCCCTTTTGGGCTGGGAAAGTTAGCAGGCTCTTCTGATCATATGGAGCCATGCCCCAGCTGTAAAGTACAAAAATCCATCCCTGAATTAGGCATCCCTGTAGCCATCTAATGCTCATCCACGTGGTCATGGACACAGGACATGAAGCTTTGAACAACTTCACTGCTGCCCAAACAGTGCCAGTGCTAGAGCACAGCATTTGGGCTCTGCCCCATGGCAGAGTTGCCTTACCTGGAGCTGCAAGACACCAAGTTCAAAACTAGAGCAACTACTGAGTATTTCATGGAGTGGGGCCAAAAAGAAAGCATGAAAATCACAAATATGACAACTGTTTCTCTAGCACCCAAGTGAAGAGGGAAAAGATAATTGGTTTTAGTATTTAAATTATGTTTTGGTTTGTTTTTTAAACTGGGTCTGATTGAATTCTAAAGACCTATTGTTTTATGTCTGATATGGTCTCTGCCAGTTGGCAGATTTTAATCTGTTCCAATGGGTTCTGGCTGGACTGGGATTGTGTGTTCTGTCTGCATTTCAGTGGCACTGCCAGGGGACATTGGGCCTTTTGCCCTTGTCTGTGGACACTTGGAAATTAAATGTAACTTAACCTTAGCACAATTTGGGGAGAAGTTACTAGAACCTTGCCATACTCATTTTTTTTAGTAAGATTGTGACATCTATGTTGGCAAAAACCCCCCCACCCAACAATAACAACAAAAAAACCTGTTAAATCATTTGTGGTTTAATCATTGTCACATTACAACCACAAAGTACCCTAAGTAGTGGCCAAAAAAATCCTGTTGGGCCTTTTCAGAGTACTTTCTGACCAAAGTGGCTAAATACCACACAGTAATTCTGAATTATTTTTGTATGCTGTTTCTACTTTATGTTCTCAAATGGCTTCTAATAAAACTTCAGATAATAATCACTGGGATAAAAATACCAGTGAGTTAACAGCAGCTGAGGAGCAGTTTATAGTGTGATGTGTTATAGCAACTCATCTTTTTAATTCTACTCTTTAAAAATTTATGGTATATTCATCAAAAGATTGGAATGCTTCTGATTTCTGGTTTCATTAGAAGCTTTTCTTTCTTTTTTGGGGGGAGGGGGGCAAAGAGGGCACAAAAATCTCCTCCATTGGTGTGATCAAAGAGGTCACACATTATTGCAGAGATCCTTATATGATGTTGCAGAGTTCTTGAACCTGGTGTTTTATCTGAAATTTTGTGGGGTTTGGCAAACAGATATTAGAGAGGAAAAATTTTCAAGGAAGTAAAATAATATTAATTTTATATTTTTCCTTTCTTTCACAGAAATATATAAGAGTATCAGATAACACTTAGCTTTATGGGGATACCTTTAAAAAAAGCTTCTGGCAAACGTAATGCTCTAAGTTTGCCATTTTTAAGTGGCACCTCACACATCTGCAAACCTGCACTGTACTGTTTGCATGGTGTCTGAAAACTAATAACCTCCTTAGTTTTCTGTTGTTTAATTAACCCATAGTCTGTTTTATTTCATTACTGGACATCTCCAGTGTCTGGTGCTGCTGTGTAGTTTGTTCACTCTGTATCTCGAGGAATCTCAAGTGCTTTGCTTGCTGTAAAAGGTAGGTTTTGACCTGACCCCTCTCCTGAGCTCGTGCTGCATGGCAGGTAACAAATCACAGCCTAATGAGCCTGGGGAGCTGAGCTTTGCTGGGGAGCCAGGCACTGGTTCAGTGACCTGTATTACCCAGTGTCTCATTTGGCAGAGAATTAAGAAGGGAGCAGACACCTCATCAGCAGATTTTCCTGAGTACAGACTCATTTTGGTACAAGCTGTCAAAGTCCAAGGACCCTCCAATCTGACTTTTTAAACCTCATCTGTCGCTGGACTATAATTGGTTTATAAATTGGCTTAAAGATAATAACAGAACTAACCTTTCTACACAAAAAGCACGTCTGTAACTATCATAAAAGTTCTTACACAAAAAGCATGTCTGCAACTATGATAAACTTCACCAAAGCTTAACAATAATAGTCCTGAATAATAGATGAGTAAAACATCCTAGTGAGTGATTGGTGGTGGGAGGTGAGTGCTGGGTGGTCAGTGCTGCAGAACACTCAGCCACTGGGGTAACTCACACACCCAATGGCAGAGGCACTTGTGTGGAAGTTGTTGTTGTGGGGTTTGCTTGGTTTTTAACTGCTTTTTCTCCCTACAAGAATGCTGATATGGTGTTTGACTTCCCCTGTCAGTTTGCAGCAGGGCACAGAGGTCTCTGCTGGACCCCCAATAATCCAAAAGCTGAAGTGCCTGAACATTAAGGAGCCTCCACAAATCCTGGATTCTTTGTACAAAATGTTGTTCTCTCAGCACTGCTCAACCAGAATTCTTTTTCTTCACGTCTGCCATCTGTTGGGCAGATTGTTCCATGGCTGCCCCCAGACTCTTCTATGTTATTGTTTTCTTTAACATGCTAAAGCTATCCACACATGAATATGGACACCTCTGGGCTTTAACAGAGGGACTCACATATTCTCACTGCAGGTCCTTGGGGCATTTCCAGATTGTTGAGTTGCACATCATATGAGAATACCAAAAAGTTCTGTTCATGGCTTCTTACCAAGTTGTCAGGTTGATGAAGCTATCAACTCTGATATTTAATTTTTCCTCCTTTCTCTGCTTTTTGCAATTATTGGAAGTTCAGTATCTACAAAGGAAAATTAGATTAGCAGAGTTTAAGGGCTTCTACTCTTTAAGTATATTTACTGTGTATCTAAATGACACTTGAGTGCAGGGATGCCAGTCAGTCCCAGGGACAGCTGGGCTTGCACAGGCCATTGTAGTATAAAGATTTCAATTGCCCAATAAAACTAATATAATTTTAGTTTTAAAATAAATTTGAAGCATCATATATTTCTGTTTACTCTATAATAAATGTACACAACATATGAATATACTTTTGTATGAAATGGACAAGGACGTCTTCCTTGAATTATGGTTGTTCCTTTTTTCAGTGAATTTTTTTCTATACTTTTAAGTAGTTGCCTTAGTACTGTAAAATGTTTTTTTCTCTTCACAAAATTAATGGTTTTAATATTACAAAGGTAGTAGGAAATGTTTGAAGATTTGCATTTAGATCCTCTTTCTTTGTCAAATTACCTGTTTAAGAAACAGGTAAAAATCTGTTTGAACCTTGTTATTAGAGTTTATTCCTGTCATGATGGGAATCCTCTCAGATCAAAGAGGACAAGGATATCACCATTTTTTAAGTGAAGACCAAAAAATCAGTCCACTTAATTCACTGTCTCTAGTCAGCTCAAAATATCTTCCTATTTTGTCCTAGCACTCAAGTAATAGTCTGTATATGAGAGTTTTTTCCAGGGCTTGGAGGTTAAGTGTCTTGGAGGTGGGTGGCCACCACCCCATAGTCATAATAGAATAAAGCACAAAGCCAGACAATAGAATAGAAAGTGCAATCTATCTATAAACCCTTTGCTTTTTAATTAAGACTATTTGAATACCTATTTATTTGTAAACCAAGATTTGTATTATTTTGCAGAGTGCCTCTAGCAGAAGCTTAATTTCCCTCTGCCCAGAGCTGCCCCAGTGCAGTCTGCAGCTCTAGCAGCATGGGAGAGACAACTGGAGCTGACATATTTCATATCTCTAGCAAAGCTCATGGCACTGGCTAGATGATACAAGAGTGCTCCAGAGTCATTTTCCTGGGTTCTGTCTGAAGCACCACCCTAGCTCCAAGAGACAGCCCAAAGCTGCAGATTTTCCATCCAGCCTCATTATTTATTTCACAGTAGAGCTTTTTGTTGTCCTCAGTCTCTAATGAAGCAGATAAGATGAATAAAAACCAAAACAGATGGGGAATCAAGAAGGCAGAAGGAGAGGAGAAGTAGTTGCACTTTCAGTCAATAGAGAAAGAGAAAAAGAAAAAGGTAGGGACAAGGGAAGAAGGAGTTCTAATGGATTTGCTCAGTGCCTAGAAATACTCAGGGTTTACAACCATGGCAGTCTTTTCAGTTAGGGCAATAGTGTCATTAATTTGCTCTGTTAAACTTGTGCAGACAAATGGATATATGGTTTTGGTGTTTTTATTTCTGATCAGTTTGATATTTGTATCTCCTGTTGTATCTCTTCCTCAGTTTGATAAAGGTGGCTGTGTCTCTTTAAGTCGAGTCTGTGGGTTTGGATTGAGACCAACAGCACCAGCAGAGCTGCATGGGGAAGCTGAGCTGCAAACAACAGACACCTCAGCTCCACTTCTCCCAGACAGCTCAGCTTGATCCAGAGCACCCAGGATATGGCTGTGTTTTGTCTTCCAGCCATGGAGTTCTGACCTTCATTTTTAACAAGAGAGGGTGAGACTTCAAACAGTTGACCAGGGTCAGATGTTGTTACACGTGGCTTTGCAGTTATGGTGATGAAAATAGGTGACTTGTAGTAATACTCAGCTAAGAAATCATGGGAGAGATCTTGAAAGAACATTTGGTGTCCTCAGAAAGAAGATTGAAGACTTTTAGAGCAGTTGGAGTTAGCTGCAAACTGCAAAAGCTGAACCTTGACTTAGACATAGAAATTCTATATTCTCGCAGCTATAAAATAAACAGGAAAGAAACTGTGATTCAGTAATACTTTTAGTGTGATATTTGTAATATTGATGTGATGGATTGTAGTGATTTCAATTTATCATTCAATAGAGTGGAGCCTAATGTGAGAGAGCTGTGAAACACAGGTGAATCTAGAGAAGTGAAAATTGCAATACAATCCATATTCAGAAGGATTAATAATTATAGCATGTTGAACCGTTGTGAAAGAACAGCTGGTTATAGTTGTATTGGTTTGTATTGAATGAAAAATCTAAATTCCTTTTTAAAGTAGGGAAACCATAAAAATGTCACATTTTGAGCAGGAAGACTGCACACATTTTGTGGGTGAGCATCACGCACTTGGCATCACGCGCTTGGGCACTGTTGGCTTTTGTGAGGAGGCAGCAACCAAGGGTTTGTCTGTGGCTGTCCCCTGCCTTGGGGCCTTGCTGGGCAGGCAGGAGGCTGTGTGCAGCAGCTGCAGGTTGGACCCCTGAGTGATCTGATGGGGAGGGGGCTGCCTGCTCCCTGCTCACACACCCGGCTGTTTCCCAGCCAGAGCTCATGGCAGCGTGGAGGTGCATCGGTTTGTGAGAGGATGCACAGAGCAAAGCAGCCACTTGCTGCTCAGTTTGAGTCTGATCTTTATGTCAGAGCCATAAAAGGCAGCTGAGTGCTTTATCCAAGCACTCCCGTAGGATGATTTTATTTCCGTTTTTGAAACCTCAGTACTTCCAGCAAAAAGTGATAATGTAATTAAGATATGACATTTATGTTCACAAGACCCTAGAGCTGCATGTTTAACTGGATTAAAGCAAACAGAACTTGGTGGGAGTTTGGCCTTAAAAATTGCTCATTTCTTATTTGTTTAATCATGCCAAAATTGAACAAGGAAAATATTCTTCAACTGTACCTTAGCCCTAGTTGTCTTGACTCTGCAACTGCTGCTCTCTTGATGATGACTCAATGCCATGGTGAACTAATTAGGACAGTACTTTGTTACTAACAAAAGAGCTGCTTTCTTCCTCCCTCCTCTCCCCAGCAGTTTGTCAAACAAAATTGTATCCTATACCAAAATAATAGCAACCTAATGTATCCTGGCACTCTGTCTCTAGTCAAACAACAGTATTTTGTAATGTTGCTTCAGTACATGTATTAGAGGAGTTGTGTTTTACACAGCCCATTAACACAAGGGAATCATTAATTTCTGGAGAATGTCTTTGCCAGAAAGACGTGGGCTTTGATTCTTCAATGTACGTAGTAAAGTAGTGTCCATGTCAGATGTTCTAAATGGGTATGATCATTCTTGAAAATAACAGGATAGAAATGTTCTATGCTCTGCACTTTAAATAACTGCAATCTACAGTTGACATTCTTACAGGAGACTCACCAGTGCATTTCCATCTGTGTGGACATGCTTAGAGACATTGTATTAACATCTTTTCATACGGGTCTGGATTAGAAGGTGCTGCTGTTTCTCTTGTTTGTAGTTTTCTGTACTTCACAGACATGTTAAAATAGTTTTGTCTTGTTTAAAGTGTTTTTGTGAAAATGTAGTTGTTCTTTCCACCTTTGTTTTTTATACAAACAAAGGGCACATGTGTTACATCTGTTTTTTGAGAGTTGCTGTTAAAAACCTTGTAGCAATAGTTAACTCAGTGCCTGTTGCTGCTCTCTCAGGGGTCGCCTGGCCTGACATGCACCGTCTGGCTGACAGAGTCCATCTGGAGGAGCTGACCAGAATTGGCATTCTGAAAGGCAATGTGGATGACATGGTGAAGGTTCATCTGGGTGCAATATTTATGCCACACGGACTTGGACATCTACTTGGAATCGATGTGCATGATGTTGGAGGCTACCCAGAGGTTAGTGTTAGTCCATTCTCAACTCCCCTGCAGATTAACCCCCTCAGCTCAATCAGCATTGCTCATGCTTTGTGTGTGGTTACGCACTTGTATCCTCACAGAGGTAGAGCAGATGTACATTTAAGTGTCTCCTTTTTTAGATGTGGTATTTTATGCAGTTTATTCTAAGGAAATCTGTTAGTTCATTGAAATGTCAGTTGTTTATGGGAAGAAGTCAACTGATGGTGCTTTTTGGGCATTCTTAACCTGTTCAATTTCTACATGCACTGTGTTGTTCCTCCGTGAGTCACTGCTCTGACAGGCACCACCCAAGTACCCTGTGCTGTGGCAGAGCATCTCATTCTACCTGAGTCCTGTATTGGCAAGATTCACCTGCTCCATTGCAGGTGTGAGGCAGCTGCAGGAGCCCCCTGCTGTACCTGGGCAGTAAATCCCAGGGGCTGTGTCATAGGGAAACAAGCTCATAGCCCTGAGCTTTGATGTCCAGTGTCAGCATGGGCACCTGTGTAGGTGTAGAGAGAAAAAGCAGAAAGAAAAAAGTCCATCAAGTCTTCCAGACTTTGCAAATGTGAAAGCATAACCTCCTCTATTCTGAGTTTCTGCAGAAACACTGAAGGATTGTCTTTTTCCTTGAATTAATTTGGTGATCCATGACTATGATCTGAAAGCAGAATAGGTAAAATTCTGTAACCAGTTAGTGGCAGTAGGTCTGCAGTGATAACTAAAAGAATAAAATCTCTAAGGCAAATTGTACTTAAGGTTTGAATAAAGGAAGTTTACAACAGCTTTTACAGGAATGCTTTCAGAAGGATTGTGTTTGTGTTAGGCTGTGGTTATTTGAGGCTGTTTAAGGATTTTCAGTAATACAGTACAAAAATGGATCATTTTTCTCCTCTCATATGTATACCGTTCTTTTGCAAGAATCTGCAAAAGAAACTAGGAACTTCATAGGTAAAGTTTAAGCATATTTTGGTGCTTGTTCTGTTGGGTGACCAGGCTACGTAAGAGCTGCTATTGCTGGTTCAGTTTTGCAGGCAGGGGAGAAACAGTATATCATATTTGAGGATACTTGTTACTTTCACAATATAATTATAGTTGAGATACAATATTGTGATAATGATGTATTAGCATCAGCTAATAAACTTACATGTAATAAAAATGAAACAACAATCAAAAGCAGTCCTATTCTAATTTTAAGGTTTCTGCACTAGCTGATACAGAAAGGATGAATGCTTGTCCCTTTGTTCCTCCCAAGGGCATTCTCTCTGTACAAATACAGACATCCAGCAAAGCCCAAGGACTGTGGTTCCTTGGAGACTTCATAAACTTTAAAATACAGGACCCTGCTGTTGCATGCCTTTGCTTAGATTATTTTCACTTGTGTTGTGAATTACCTCTCTGAATTTGGTGGACTTAAAAAACAGGAGCATGTGTTCAAGACTTGGTAGGGTATAGAGTTAACTAAATTTTAGGAACAACTGAGAGGAATTCTGAGAGTGCAAAGTACCCTTCTTGGTTTTGCCTAAAAACTGTATTCTTTGTGGTTAGAGTAATACCTTACTGTCAAGGGAGATTTCTAGAACTGATTTTGTGTGAGTCTGAAGCAATGGACTCTACATACCTTCCATCTCTCAGCACATTTCAGTAGTAGTAGTAGTACAAGCTACAGAATCATTTTTTGACAAGGTTTTGTTTTTCATATGACTGAATTTATAATTGTTATTATATGGTGTATTACATAATTTAAGGGTCATTTTTTGAAAGCAAACTGATCTATCCACAATTTTGAAAGAGCAGCCTATTTCAAATAAAAATGGATATAGGGACTGTATTGTCAAATGTGTTAGGCTCTCCAGTTTTGTACTCACTGTGTGTAAAAATGCCAGAGCTCTACGCAGAATTTTATATCTGCAAATACTGAAATTGTTTGTGTTGGCATGCAGCTGCATTCTTACATGAAGAATGTTTGCATGGCTAATTTACTTTCAAAATTGAATCCTAAACAGCAAATTCCTTGAACATGAAGCATGTATGAAAGCTCAGGAACAAATAGCTGATGTTCTGTATTTGTATATAAAAGTGCATCACCATATAAATGCCATAGAAAAATGGCATCACCTTAGTTTGAAAAATTAATAGTTCTGGGTTCTGCAGAAGAGCAAGCCCTTTAAGCTCTCTGTGTGGCATTAATTTCACCTCTGGCAGACCCTTCACTTCTCTCTGACCCAAAGCAGGAGGCCCTTTGGCTGAGGTGAGGTACCTGGGTATGAGAAGAGCACTCCAGGAGCCTGGCAGGAGCTGGGCATTGTCAGCCTTCCCTGGGCTTGAAGCCCTCGTGGGGGCCTGGTCCCTGCCCAGGGCAGGGAGCCGTGGGAGGATGCAGGGGATGTGGTTCTGCCCAAGTTCATCCCAACACGAGCAACTGAGCACCTTTCCTGGCAGTGTGGGACGGGTCTGTGTTAAATGGGAGAAGGCTTATTATCCATGCCTCACTGTGTCATGAAAAAGCACATTTTGAAGACATCTAGTACACTCTGGAGTGATTTGTGGTGTTTTTTAAATGTTTACCAGCTAGCGAGATCTTCACAAAGATTTTTATAAAGCCATTTTGGTGTTTATTGTACACTGAGCCCATGCCCATAGTATCATATTCCTTTTTCTAGCTGGTTAAAAAGCAACTTCTCTGCTTTTGGCTTAGGGAATTTCTGGGAGTATTACAAACGATTTTTTTAAAAATAAAAACTTTCCAAGTGGATATTATTCCATTATTTTCCTCAAGTGTAAACAGTTACATTTGAAATAATACAATAAACGTTAATTTCCTAATTTTTATCCATCAGAAAGTTTTGTGTGTTCCAAAAAAACTATTTCCAGACATTGTTAGCTTAGATTAGTTATTCATTGGTAGCCAAAGATTTCTTTTTTCAAAATTGGCAATAATAAGTTTTCATCTTTTCCAGTAAGCTGCTTTCGCATGCAGCATTGAACAAACACTTTCTTCTTCTTTGACAAATGTTGTAAATGCTTGCAGATTTTCTGCAAAGTATACTCTGGGATATTAGAAAATATAACATTTCCCCTTCCTATTTTTTGCTGTGATAAAGAACAGTCGCTTTTGGCCAGCAATGAACGTGTCTTGGCAGCCTTGTTTTGGGACAACGTGTTCACGGGAGTGTGAGCACAGTGTTTCCCAGTGGAGCACACCATGAAGGTGCTGGTTTCGGGAGTGCTGGGCAGGCAGGAGCTCCCCCAGGACCGCGTCTCCTGCCGCTTTCCTCGCGGGACGCCGCGCGCCGCTTTGAAAATCCGCCCGCTGCTGCTGAGGCTCCGACTGCAGCTCAAGCACTGCTGAAAATTCAGCCCCAGTGGTACTAATCACTTCAGAAAATCTGGCCCTCAGCCAGACAGAGCTTGCTTCAAAGGGTGAAAACCCCACTGGGCTTAGCTTCTGCTGCAAAATTTAATCACGGAGATGGTTTTCTCACATTCTTTCAGTTGTTTCTGGGTAAATTCGATATGGGATATAAATGAGGGTTTGTGCCTGTTGCAATGGAGAAAATGTGGTAGGTGGCCCCAAATTTTCAGGCCCTGAGGTAGATGAGGCTGAAGTTTTCATTTAAATCTAGGTTCTGTGTCTCTAGATGCCTGAGTTGATTCAATTTCATGCTATATTAATTGACTACAAGGCTCTAAAGAACCCTAAGTACATTTGATGACTTTCTATAATAATAAGCCAGTTAATTTAAGTTAGGTTAATAACTACTGTGATTTTCGCTTCTTATGAATTAAGAGTTTAATTTTGTTTTGTTTTTTAAAATTATAAGATTTACCTTAGTTTAAATTTTTAATTCAATTCTCATGAAAAGCTGATCCTTTTGTTGCTATTCTGCATCACAAATTACGTTTGGAGGTCTGTTTTGGAGTTACCCAGATCCTTCCATCACTGTGCATGCTTGGGGAACATCTCTGCTGTGCTCAAGCTGAGTCTGGCTTTAACAGAAAGCTTGCTCCCAGATCCCAGATGACTGACTGGGAATTTAAGTCACCAAACGTACTGGAGAATACAGGAATAATCTTGTTCTGGGAAAAAACATTTTCCTTATGTATCCAACTCTATTGAAGCAGAAGATTTCAATTTTTGTGGTTAGCATTGCAAATGATGCGTTAATATTTTTTCCTTTAAGAATCAGAGGATGAAGTGAATTTACCAAGAAGCCTAAAGCCCTGGTGGTGCAAATTGCTTCACTTGCCATAACCTTGCAAAGCCTTGCTCCAGCTTTGGTTACCTAGGACCTGCAAACATGAAACAACCTGTATGGAAGGCACTTAGGGTGCCTTTACTTTCCAAAAGTAAAAGGGCATTTCATTAGTTTTAACTTTTGGTTTTGTTCTTGCAAGTGATCGTATGCCTTGAGAAAAGATTAGGAGAGAAAACTTGCTGCTTCTGCTTTATGGGACCCCCNTGGTTTGGTTTTTTTGTTTCTTTGAGTTCCTGCATAGCAAGAAGATACATACAGCCACTGAGCAGGCAGCGTGCAGGAAGGAAACAGATGAGTGAAAACTGCTTTTCCATGCAGAGCAGCACTGAAATCCATGGTGCTTATTGCTGCCTGCTGGGTCAAACACCAACCAGGAGAGTTTCCTGCAACCTAGGATTCTTCTGTGGGGTTTAAACCCCTCCCAGAGATAGGCTAATAGATCTCACTCTGCTGTGTCATGTTGTGTTCAGAAAAGTTGAGATCCGTTCCCAGCAGCTTTTCCCTGTGAGGACAGATGCTGGAGTCTGGGTGTTTGTGGAACTTAGGGCTTGGGCAGAGGCAGAAGGGAGAGAAGGCTTAGGTGCTGGGTCAGTGCAGAGCCATGGTGCAGACATGCCCTGTCACACCACAGAGTTCCCCTCCTCCCCTGAGAAAGAAGGTGTTAAGGACTTGAGGTTTTTACTTGCTTGGTTTGGGTTTCATTAGTTCTGTTTAATTTTTTTTGATGGAGATGCTTATGTTTCTTTGACTTACTGAAGTTTGTTGCAAAAGACTTTGTGTGCTAACAGAGTTTTTATCTGAATATTTATTGTGCAAATATTCCTGAAATTTTAGCAGCAACTAATGGAGCTTGTGTGTTTTTGAACAATTAATTCTAGGTGCAGTAGGAGAGAAAAAAACAAAACAGTAGAGTTCTGCTTTCAATTACATGAAAAAAAGTAAGGTATCATGGGTATACTTTGGGGTTTTTGTTATACAATTTTCACTAATGGTATCTAAAGATCACAAAAGACAAAGCTCTTTCATTTCAGACCGTTGCCTACATCTGCTTTCTGTGTGTCACAAGAAATTTGTTCATTAGATTTGAAACAGTGCTTGTCATTGGTTTCATTCTAAAACAGTGCTGTTGGTAGCTTTTGCAATTCTTTCTCTTATTTCTTATAAAATCTTATAAGTTCTTCTAAATATTCTCCTCATCTTCCAGGTTAATGCTGTAGTGGTCAACTTGGTGATTTTTACTATTTGCTATCTCTTTTTTTTTCTCAAACTTAGGTTCTAAGAAAAGAGAAAAAATATAGTCCATATGTTTTGTTATTTCCATTATGATAGCACTGGAGCTTGGTAACATCAGAGGATCAGAAAGCAGAAATTGTATGGGGAGTTCTGCTCAGAACCATGCTGTAGTGATGGATTGAAACTCAGCTCCAGCTGAATCATGAGGCAGCAGTGCCCAAATAAGTGGCAGATGAGTTTTCCTCATTCTCTGCAATAACAGCAAAGTTATTAGGTAACTTAAACCTGATACCACAGTTACTACTTAGAAGAAAACACTTCAAGTAAAATAGACAGTTAAACGTCATGTGTCCTCTATTCCTCCAATATTAACTCTGAGCTGTGTCCCAAAAGCTCCAGCTCGTAATTAGATTCTCCTGCAGAAGTGGAAGCTTTGATTTGCAAATGCCACGAGTGATCTGTGGTGCTTGAGGCACATTCTCCTGTAACCTGCTGCTGATTTCAAAGGCGGGACTGACAGCAGTTCCTGCAGGTGACTATAGGCAGCTCAGGCTGCTGGGGAAAAGCAGGATAGATTGAATAAACTAATCTTCATTAGGAGCACTCAGCAAGTGAAACAAGGGCTTAGAGAGAAGGGACCAGGAGAGATGTGAAGTGGAATTTGAGACTTTTATTTTCTTAGCTGCACAGAGCTCTGCTCTTTTTACATTAAATGAGCTAATTAGATATTAGGTATGTGCAGTGGGAGAATAAGGAAAAGTAAAAGAGCTGAGATTTCACTTTGGTGCTCATTTCATATTATCTAAATGTAATGTTAGTATTCTGCTTAATTTAAATACTTGATTGCACTTAGCTTGGTAAAGTGGTTAGGACTTCACTGTACTGGATGTGTTCCAACTGGAACAGTCTGTCAGGCTCCAAAAAGTTCTGTGGTGATTTAGCTGGAAAAGAGAATGTGAAACTAGATTGTGTCACTAATGAGCCTTTTACTGTGGTTCAGAATTTGCATTTATGAGTACCTGAGGTGTTCTCTGCCATGCCTGGGGTTTGTTGCCATTGCTGGCTTGAGGAGACCTTGGGGTGATGCCAACTTGCAGCCCCTGGTTTTGGCAGGCAGGGTGCCCTTGCATCTCTCTGCACTTGTGCATCTCTAGCTACTGCCACGGCCCTGTGGGTGAGCAGCAGCCAGCACAGGGACATCACCTGTGGTTTTCTTCTGTTCTGATCCAAAACCAAACCCAGGATCAGGCCCCAGTGGGCCTGGAGCTGTCTCTGCTTCTCATTGCTTTGCCTGGTAGACAGTGCCTGTGGAACAAGATCCAGCATGATACACAATGGATTTCTTCCATGGAAAAAGCAACAAATTAACTATAGAGTTGCTTAGGAGCAAGCAGTAGTTCATCTTTATACTGAGATATTCTGGGGATATTGCAAATTCTAGTCTTCCACAGCTCTTTTTCTGGGAAATAGGCAGCTTTGCATACTTCCTAATTCTCTGCTTGTTCCAAAAATAGTAATATTTTGTATTACTGTACACTTAATTTGAACTTTTATTTTGCTTACATAGTAATAAAATCAGTTTACATAATAATTCTCTTGTTCCCTTGACAGTCCTTGTTGCTTAGCCATGCTGGTTTTTGTTACCTTGGATGAACCATTAATTCGAATCCAATGTTCTTGGCAGGAGTACAGTCACAAATGACAGTGTCATACATCTGTGCTTACTGAGGGAGGAGTATCTCAATCTTAAAATGTGATCAGAACCTCCAAATAAAGTCAGTCTTAGAAAACAATTTCAGATATAGTCTGTTGTTGCAATATACAGGAGAATAAACAGTTATTCAAAATTTAGTTTTCACTGAATATAACTGCAAGTCTCTTTTTAGATGCCTAGGCATTAATATTTTCTAGACTGTTCTGTACACTTTTTGGGGGCCAATTATCAGCTTATACTTTCTGTGCAGCACCATGACAAGGGTCCTGCTCAGTGGCCAGGCCTCCAGGATATAATGGTGATAGAAACAGGTACCCACACAGCTGCTGGACCAACACTCACATTTTCACTCTTCATTTCATCTGTTGCAAAGCAACATTGTGGTGATTGTTGAAAACAAAGCTTGAGTTGTTTAGCTCTGAGATGCAGGGAAGGTTCCTCCTCACAAAGAAGGAAATCCATTGGTGGCAGAAGGGTCATACTGAGGAATGACAGTGCCAGGTCGCCCTGTCGGGCTTTGCTCCCAAGAGAGTTTGACTTGATGAAAAATGGCAAGTCTTGTTTCAGACCTGTCATGTTCTGTTTGGGGATTGTGGTGTTTCAGAGAAGATAAAAAGTCTTTGGTTTGTCCTACTTTTCATAAACAACCACAGCAGACTGAGAGCTGTCAGCTCCTGGACCTGATGGGTGTGGTGGCTACCAAGGTGGTCATGAGTGCCCAGAGATCAGATGTCACTTGGGATGCTGAAGCCATAGTCTGATATGTGTTTTAATCCAGCACTGTTCTCAAAAGAAGGGATTTTGTCATCTACTCAGCTGGGTTACTGGCCCCTCTCTGCTTATTTCCTGTGCCAGCTCGTTTTGTCCTTCAGCCTCACAGCAAATTGGATTGGGGCTGTCCTCTGCTCAGAGTGTGAGTGCTCACATACAAGCCATAGCCAGAACCTGTCTCTCTTCAGCCATTTCACACATCTCCTGGTGAACACCCTGCTAGTCTCTGTTAAAAGGGACAAGCACACCCACTGCTGTCCTGCTTGCTTTCCAGCTTTGAAAAGCTGAGCAGTGTTACCCTTTCTTCAAAGACCCACTAGAGATGCCTGCATGGTAGGGATATAGCTGCATCAGTGCCTGCAGGATCCAAAGACCTGGAGATGAAACCTAGAGCCAGCACAACCCAAGGACTAAGATAGGATGGGGGAATAGCAAAATGACTTTGTGAATTCTTTCCGGTGAAGTTAAAATTTTACTTTTGGGTGAGCAGCAATACTCAGGTGCCTTGGAGAGTCTCCCTGCATTGCTGAGAGACATATCCAAACGTGTATCTTGGGTCTTGTTCCTGAGTTGCTGTTAGCTTCTTGGAGGAAGAACTAAAAGCAGACAAAATGCCTACCATTGCTTCAGCAGCTGTACAGGGGTAAATAAAGGGGGCTACTGAGGCTTTATTGTCACACATGATGTTAAACACCATTTATTTTAAATAAAGGCAAAAAAATAAGGATGCTGTGCCAGGGCTGCCTTGAGAGGATGTTTGCGATTGTTTTCCTTGCTCTGCATTTGTCTTTCTAGCATCTGTCTTGGATTGACTGCCTTGGAAAAGGCATTTATAAGTAGAATTGAGGAGTGTACTTAAAAGCCAAATCTGGGTTGTTTGTTGTGAAGTAGCCGATAGATAGTTGGCGAGGCACCAAAAGGTCCAGACACTAATCTAATTGTTTACAGCTCATGGAGAGATTAATCCACAAGATTGGATGCCCTCATTTCCTTTACACATTACAATGAATGTGTGAAATGCCAAACCCCAAAGGGCAGTATGAGAGAAAAAATGGCTCCATTTCAGTGCAGTTATTGTTTCAAGTTTAGAAATATATTGATTTTCTTTGAGTTTTGATAAGAGTACGAATTCGAAATGCCTTGCTTAATATCACAGTATTCTTGTTTCCTAGGCTCAGTAAAACAAAACCATGTTTTCTTACTTTGGTGTAATATATAGTGCTCACAAAGTCCAATTCAAACATATGACATAAAACATATCGAACACATAGTCAAAATGGGCAAACTTATGTCCAAATGTCCAGGCTGGTTAGCTCTAGAAATCTTGGCTACTGTAAGATGCTGTACATTGGAACAGAATAAGCTCTGCAAAGGGAACAAAAGCAACCCCAGCATTGAGAGCAAAGCAAACACTACGGAGGGGCTGCTGCAAAGCAATATTTCTGTAAGATAGGTTTTCTCTGAACTGAAAGCAGAGCGCAAGAGCAAACAATACTGCAGGGCTGTATCCACTCTGAAGAGGGAATGATTCAGTAAGATGAAAACATGGGTAATGTGTAGGGTGTGCTCTGGCCTCCCTCCATCCCCCTGCACTGGCCTGGCAGAAACACGGGAGCTCGGCTGTGCCAGGACGTGGTGCCCCAGCAGCACCGAGGGTGGCTCTGGGCAGGGTCTGTCTGGGGGAAAGGGGAAGTTTCATCCTCGTGGTACCGGTCATGCTGGTAGTGATGCTGACACCAGTTGCCCCTTCTGCCTGCAAGGGAAAGCACCGTGGATTTGGCCAGAAGCAAGATTCAGGAAAGCTGTGTGGAGACCAGATAAATGATGCCATGGTCTCATAGGCGTGTTAACTTCTGACTCGCTGGCTAAACCAGAGAAGGTTTCATGGGCAGAGTGTGTGTGCACCATTGCAAGCTGGTTGGGCCTGTGAGCTGTTCATGGGTCATTACAATAATTTGTTGGGGAAGTTTTGCTACAGTTGCAAAGAATTTTCAAAAAGCTAATGGGATTGAGATATATTTATTCTGATATTGCAATACCTGGCACATTCGGGGGAAGAAAATTAATATCCGGAACTAGTCTTTGCAGTGTTTCTAATTCCTTGACTGAGCACATCCTCATATATCATTTTATTTTACCAGCCTTTGGGAAGAAGAGAATGTTTTGCTAGTTCAGACTTGTTTTGACTTAACTTTTAATAATACCAATCAGCACCATGTTGCCTGAAAGTCTGAATCTGACAAAAGTTTAGTTTAAATGGGCTGCTTTTATGAGGTCATGTGTAGACTCATTGCTCCTGAATCAAGATCATAAATGTGTAATTTTAGTAACATTTGCTGAGAATAAGTATTTGCATATCCTTGGAGAAATGATTCTCTGCTGCATAGTTCAGCTGTTTCAGCCATGACGTGGCAGGGGCATTTCAAGATTTGCACGTCGCTTACAATCCCATGCTTTGCAAGGGAGGGTAGAGCAAAGAATAGTGCGAGTAATTGTTTTTGCTTTGTAGTGCAGTATTTCTCCCAAGGTAGAGAATAACAGTACCAAGCATATCCAAAGCCAAGATTTCTGTGGTGCAAAAAACAGTCGGGGTTTTGAGTTGAACACTGGTCATCACTCTATGTGAAAGCTAAATGAGGACTGATGGGAGGGGTAATTGCATAGCTAAGTTTCAGTCTTTTATGATTTTTTTTATATTTTGTGTGTCTTACAGAGCAGTCAGCATGGGAGGGCTTGATATAAGGTCCTCTGTGGGGCTGACATTTGGTGAATCTTAGAGAGATCCAGCACCAGGCCTGAAGTTTCCCAAGGAAAAACAGTTTGCCTTCAAAGAGAACAATTCTGTAGACATTTCTTGTTCTCAGGAAAAGATTGATAGAAGTTTTGTAAGCATCTCGTGTTCTCAAAATAACAGATGCAGTTTTTCACTTTAGTTTGTTATTTTCTTGTGTATGTTTTCAAAATATGCTCTCTCTATCTCACCCAATGGTGGTAGAGAGGAGTTGTGTCATTTAACCAATCAAGGAGCTGTTAGCGAAAGACCCTATAAAAAGAGATAGATTGTTAAAAATAAACACCTTCTGATTCTTTGGAATTTCGGAGTCTTTTCTCCCCATTCTGTGGTAAGCAGCAAGTCCTGCACGTACTGGTGTCTGTGAGGGGTGTCTGTCCCGCAGGGCGTGCAGCGCATCGAGGAGCCGGGGCTGCGCAGCCTGCGCACGGCGCGCCGCCTGCAGCAGGGCATGGTGCTCACCATCGAGCCGGGCATCTACTTCATCGACCGCCTGCTGGAGCAGGCCCTGCAGGACCCCGCGCTCTCCTGCTTCATCAACAGCGACGTGCTGCAGCGCTTCAGGGCCTTCGGCGGGGTGAGTGACTCAGCAGGTGTTTCGTTCGTTGGTTTTCTCTTTGTCTGCCCTTACCGTGTATCTGAGGAGAAGCGTTTTGGGAGTTGGAATGTATCGCACATAGGGCTGTTCCTGAAGCAGCGCCTGGAGTCATTCGGACCATTTGACTCTGCAGACAAACTGGGGGGTTTTATTCAATTTTTAATGTGGTTTTATACTAGTGATTAATGATATTATTATTTTCCCATTGACTGAAATATCCTCTGCCAGCACCATACAGTGGCTTGCCAGGTAGGTGTTTTGTCTAATGTGTGAAACATGTATGTTATGAAATATGGGACTGAGTTCTGTAGTCCAGAGTTGGCTTCCTTGACAGCAGCACAGTCCAGTGTTTCCTGCCAGGGCAGAAGAGCCTGATACTGTTTACGTTGGGGAGGCAGCAGATGAAAACAGCAGTAATTGCTCTTACTGGATTATTGACAGAATGGCATGAAACTTGTGTCTTGGGGGAGCCTTTCCTGTTTTCCAGAAGAATGGCTGATGGGGTTCCAGAGCACCCGTGCTCAGTGTGACAGGCAGTGTGCACAGGAGGATTGGCCACGGGAGGTAGAGGTGATCTGGGCAGCCATTCCCATGCAGCAGCTGCTGGGCAATAGAGGGGCCTTGTTTGTACATATTGTCCAGGGCACGTTTCCCATTCAAAGCCACCGCCCTCACAGAGCATGCAGCAGTTGCAGTGCTTCCAGTGGGTTTTTATTTCAGCAAGGCAAGCATTTGAAGGGTGCCACATTGTTCCTGCACAGAGGAGATAGAGCAGGCAGCTGCTGTGCCCCATCCTCCCCAGGGTCTTCTGCCAAGTCTCCATACAGCGAGCGATCACTGGCAGTGACGGTGATTTTCTGGTAGGAAAAGTCATTCATTAGGAATTGTCTGCTGCTGCCATTGACTGATTTATCACTGTACCCAAGCCTTGAGAGGGTGATTACTGTAGCACTTTGGTCTGAGCTGCCTTGGAACCACCAGCCCTGACAAAAAAGTTGTGTGCGCTATCCCCGGTCATGTGAACCAACCAGGCTCGAGGGCAGCCACCCATGACGCGGGTGCAGCCTTGTTAAGAGACACAGGACTTTGCCCTTGCTGATATTTAATTCACTGCTGAGGTCTGGGACATTATCTGTCTCTGTGTTGTTTCTTTATCAAGATTTGCCAGCCAGACAACTGAGGTACTGGTGAACAAAAGGCAGCTAATTCTGCATTTTCTAACTGTGAGCACATTCTGTATGACAACACATGCTGAAATTATTTTAAAAGAACACTGTGATGTGCTTGTGTAGCTTGACACTGCAGTGGAAATGGGTTTAACTGTCTTCGTTTGCCTTGTAAACACTCTGTGGGAGTTTTTCGGCAATTGAACTGATTCCTGGTGAGCTTTCCCTGAAACTGCTCAGCAAAGCTCACATTTTTCCCAGATGGCTGTGAATGCCCACTCCATTTCTGCAGCATGAAGTGTGCCTATGGCTCATCTTTTGCCTGTGGTTGTACAGAATAGAAGCAACAGCCTGGGATCTCTACCTTGGTAATAACTTGCTGGATCAGGCACTTTTGTTCCAGAGATTTCAAGCAAACTTTGTTCCCTTATTTTTGTTTAGCTTCCTGTAATGATGACTTGTAAGGAGAGCTAGCCAACAAACTTCGCTAAAAAAAGGGGCAGCCCAAAAACGATTGAGCAAAAATCTAAATCTCTGATCCCCCTGTGAACAATACATTTTACTTAGAGAGAAAAAATAATAATACACACATACCCTGAGCCAGATGTTGTCACTTGATTTTGTCCAGGAGAAGAATGAAAATAAAATCTAAGACTGCAATATATCTGAATATTTCTGAACTCTTCACAAAAGCTGAGTTATAGAGCAATCAAAATAAGTTTTTTCCATCTTTACCATTCTGACTTGATTCTGCATAAGTAGAAGATGCAATTTGTGCTGTGTAGAGTCTTCATTATGAAAAAGATGTTTCATTCTAGTTTATCCAGAGTGAGTGAGTATTTCTCACAAAAGCATGCCAGAAAACTTTCTTTCTATGGGATTAAAAAAGATCTTATAAAGCCCAGTGGTTTTACTGACAAATATTAATAGTACAGGGGCTAGTATTGGTGTCAGTTCCAGCTGAAGAGTTCACTACAGCCAGCCCAGTCTTCCTTTAAGTGTATAAGTAAAACATATTCTACAAAAGGAAACAAGTTGTCCATTTTTCTCTGCAGAGCGCAGCACTAATTAAAATGTTATTAATTTGGTTTAGTGTAATTCACTTCAAAAATGAACTAACACTCACTGAAGTAACACCACTGTAATTCTAAGTAAGTCTGTCCGCACAGGGAAGTTGTGGATTTTTAATAAATTCACCTTGAATTCATGTCTTTTTTGGGCTTTCAGTAATTTTCTTCACTGTGACAAGTCTCTGCATTGAGAACCAAAGCTCTTGTAGTGTACCAGAAAGGGCAAGACTGCAGCCATTTATTGTAATTTGTGCTGCCTGGAGTTAGGCATGAGGAGATTGTGGAGGCTGCAGGAGCAGGGAAGAAGAGTCGGCGCGAGGTGTCCGTGGCTGCCCCACTGCTGGGACAGGTCTGTGGCCAGCCCACCTTCCTGCACAGCCTCTGGGGCTGTCCCTGCTGCTCAGGGACCTCCTGACTGGGGCTTTTTACCTCTTCTGGGTCAAGGACAGATGCTTCCAGAGGGAAGCAAGCAGTGCTCAGGGGATGCTGCCCTGTCTGAAGCCCTGCACTCTTTACTTGACAGCTGTTGAGTTCAGTCCTTCACAAACTTCCTCGGCCAATTTTGGGACATTTCAGTCACATGTGCTTCAGTTCTCCATCTGCAAAACCAAGGTCCAGTTTACCGAGGTCATAAATCCTGTGGGACAAGGGCTGCTGGATGCTGGCACAGTGCCTGGCCAGGGCACCTTTGCTCTGCCTGGACTCTGCCCCACACGCTCCTGAATAAACACAGATGTGCAAATAGAGGGATGTGCATATGGTTGTATGTGGTGCTCAGGAAAAGCAGCTGAATCCTCGGGGAAGGGGAAATGCTGACCCCAAATGCTGCCCTTTAGGGTTTGACATTTCCATTCTTCATAAGCTGATTACTGATTCACGCAGTTCATATGATGTTTTCTCAAAGACACAGTAAAGCCATTCAGTCTTTTTTTGGCCTTACACATTCAGTCTCTGTTCAGGCTTTATTTTTCCCTAGGATTTGTAGAACTAGCACTAGACTTAATATCTGAAAACTATGCAACTTAGAGAAAATGCTGGAAGACAGATGGGTGTTAAATGCATTGCTTTCTTTCACTTACAGATTTTTCTCATTTAAAAATTAAACAGATTTACAAAGCCAAGGAACTTGAAGATCCACTAATATTACAACATTTTTCTAAACAATAGTACCTTCCTTACTCAGAATAAATGCTAACCCAAATAAAGAGCAAGATATATAACTGCTTCTACCTTTGGTTCAGAGAGCCATATCGTTGTCTCTGTCCTGATTTTTATTTTTCAGAAGATTAGGCTCTTTTTCTGAGTTTGTGGTGAATTTGTATTGTGAAATGAAATTGTTTACTAGGCAATAAACATCATTATGCTCATCTACTTTTTAACATTGCTTATTGTATCACAGTAATAGTGCTACACAGCATTTTTTCAGAAGTTTTCATAGGAAAGCAGTTGTCACAATGTACATATTTAACTTCCTTTAAAAGTTCTTCTAAGGGAAGTGAGAGGTGTAGGCAACCCAAAAACTACTGCTAGGTGCTTATAAACCTTCTTTAACCCTTTTTGCTTGTGTAATTAACATAATTGGGTTAAAGTAAGACCATCTGTTTCTAGCCTGTATTTAGCTTGTAGTTTAATGCTCTTTTTGAGCCTGGATGAAGGGAGTGAGCACCTGAGGCTTTTTTTTCCATCTGTATCAGTTAATCTAATAAAATACATGGCCTCACCCTACTAATATTGATCCTCTTTTATAAAAATGTGAACATTTAAATGTGGACATTTAAAATAAAGGTTCTCTTGACATGAGCACTTGGTTGTGAATGAAACCTGCTTGTGCCAAGACTACAGCATGGGATGAGACTGACAGAGCACAGAGCCTGCGGGCCTCTACAGAAAGCACCTTGGCATAGGCACTGTGTGTAACAGCAGGAAAGTGCCTTCCCCAGCCTGCACCCCAGGGTTGATGTAGCAGCTCTGTTTCCTACCCAGTCCCTCTGAAATACAGAAGTCAAACTCTGCTCGTGATAAGTTTGCTCTGTTAGAAATTATTGAGGAGTCGATGGCTGAGTTGAAATGAGTTTCCTTGGCTGCACACAGCTGCCTCTGCAGGACACCAGCTGTGGAACAGACCCACGGGTCCTCCAGCCAGACGTGTGCTTGTCTGCTTTGGATGGTCCCATGCATGGCCACGTCCTGCCATCATTTCCAGGCAAGTGTCCCACTCTAAGGTCTTGCAATGATAGTGTTGCTGCTTTCCACAGCCATAATCAAACAAATGATCTATAGATTTGAAAAACCAGTTGCCTTTTTTGACATCTGGGATCTGTCATCATGCAAATCTGGATTATTTAATTGGCCAAAATAGTTTCTTGATTGTCAAAAGCCTCGTATATATATTATCATCCAAAAGAAATTAGTAAGTGCTTCAACCCTGTTTCCCTTGGAGGCTCTGGGGAGCATGACTGTATTAGTAAGTCAGGACAAAGTGCGAGGCTGTACAGAGCTGACAGCAGCCCTGGTATTTAACTCCTGTGCTGTCCTTGGCTGTGCCCCCAGGCCCTGCTTTGGGACACAGTTGGGACCATTGAGCCACATGATGGCCTGTTGCTGGTGTTAGGCAGTTGTGCAATCAGGTCTATCTAGACACATCATGCCACTACTCTTGATAAGAAAAAGGCATTTTTGGAGCAGTCCTGGCATTCCTGGCCACTGCATCTTTACAGGAGTGGTTTTTTGAAGTCTGCCATTTCACACCAAAAAAGGAAAGCCTCCTCTAGGTTTTTGCAGAGCACCCTGAAAGCTGGGGCTGCAGTGAGCCTCACACTTCAGTGCCCAACTCCAAACCACTCTGTAGCCCTGAAACAAGCAGTGCTAATGAACAAAGAGCCTGCAAACAGGGACAGCTCTGAGAGCAAATTTCATAACCACTGTCCCCCTCTGGGAAAGGCAGTCCCAAGCCAGTGAGCCTTGCCAGAGAGATCCAGCATCTTTTGTCCATTTGGACAGAAGACAAGACCAAATGATAGGGTCTCCTGTGGGGAAGGTTTTGCAGGTCCTCTGAAGCTGCTTCTTGCTGCTGCTGAGTTTAAACTCAGGGTGAAGCATGGAGGGTGTGAAGGAAAAGAGCAAATGAAACCATTTCCTTCCCCTTGAGAGTCTATTCCTCTGCACTCATGTTGCTTTTAGGCAAAGGAAAAATTATGCACTGAAAATGGGAAATCTGACTTCCTTCTTGTGGCAAGCATCCATTTCAGGTGAGATTCATCCAGCAGAGGAGGGATTAGACTCTGGAGAAAGAAGTGGCGTGTTGCTGTGGAGTGGTGGGTGGTCCTAGGGGAGCAGTGGTTCTGTGTGCCTCCATCCACATCCCAAAGGCCATTTGGAGGTGCTGATGCTGAGCAGGCTGAGGTGACAGTATTGGCTCTCCCACTTTTCACAGCAGATCACAGCTGTGGATCGATTGTGTGATCTCCTAACAATGCTCCTCCCATACAAGGAGTCACTGGGCGTGGCCCTCATCTTCCTCCCTTTGGTCACTCTCAGTTCCCTGCCTTTGGCAGTTCCAGCCCCTGTGTGCTCTCCTCATTCAGATGTCTCACTTCTCACCTCCACCAGGATCTCCCTACCTGGACTCCTTAGCCAGTCCCAGCTCTCTTTGTCCATTATTTGTCAGTCCTGTCTCACCTCACTATACCTTCCTTTTCCTGGTCCTTTCATGACTCTTAACTATTTCCCAGCTCCTTCTCCATCCTGATTTTCTCTTGTGGCCTAGACAGAGAACAGCGTGAACAGACACCGTGCCCCACTTGTTCTTCCCCACTGTAGTCTAGCTTTCATCTGCTCTGCTTTTAAGTCACTCCATCCTCCCAAAGAATGCAGAGGTATTTGTGAAGGCATGAAACACTGAACATGAAAACACAAACCATTTTTCTTGTTTTTTGGTAATGTTACTGGTCAAGAAGATGAATTGTGGCTGATACATCGCTGTAGCTGGGGAATTTCAGCTCAAGCAGGAGGAGGTTTGTGAAGCTGGCAGTGCTTGGGAAAAGGCTCTCTCTGTAGGCACAGTCAGTTCTAGCTTTGTCTGGCCTTCCCTCTGCTCTCAGACTTTTGCACTGACATTTTTACTTTCCACATCATCACTGTGTCCAGTTCCATTTACACTGGCTGGGTTTGCCAATGTGACACTTTGATTTTTACCATCTTACCAGGTCTGTCCCTGGGTTCTGGTACTCCTGCAGGGTTTGCCTGGTACCATCAGGTTTTCAGCAGGGACTGGTCCACCCAGGGAAGCTCTGCCCAGGCCCAAGACCCAGCAGGACAGGCACACATCAGGATTTGCCTTTGGATGCAATGGGGCCCTCCTGCTGAATCCTTGGGTTATGTTTTGCTCAGCAGTCAAATTTGAAGCAGTGAATCAAAAAGCCCATCCTGCTAAGTTCTGTTCAAGTGCAGAGTCATTGCATGTGTTGCTGATCTTTTCTGCAGCAAGGCACCAGCCTTTCAGACACACTGAGCAATCAGAGCCTCACAGCTTTCAAATTTACAGCTGTCTAAAACAAATGTGTAAACTCAGTGGAGTTTGTTTATTTAATTCTGCTTTGTAATACACTTAACTTGATACCAAGTAAAAGAAATAATCTGGCAAAGACATCATTAAACAGTTTAATAAGGACTGGATGACTCATTTTGTTTGAACAAATGGATTATTTTGCAATCAGAAGTACAAATGTTAACCAGCTTTATTTTTAGTTGAAAATGTCAAGAGGTCAGAAACAATTAAAGCAATTGTAAGGTGGGAGTACCCAGGGTTTGTGTTCTTTTGGATTTGCACCTTACTAAAATTGCTTTTATTGCAGCTTAGCAACTTAGCAACATTTTTCTGATAAGATAACGGGAATGACTGTGTAGGCACATTTACTGGTAAGAAGAGATTAGAGACAAACAGAAATGGAGCACACTTTTCATTTTAATAGCAAGAGTTGAAAAACTGAGAGGATCTGCTTTTTCCTTCCATGATTTGAAATTTAGTGATTGTATTTTAAAAGAAATGTCTGACCTGCTTAGGACTTTCTCAGCAGCTCAAAATTCAATGTTTGGAATATCAGCTACAAGCTATTTAATGTTCAAAGTTTCACTTTGAAGTTTAGATAAAAGTTTTTAGTGCAAAGAGAAGCTACCTGAATTTCAGCTCAGAAACAGGGCAGCTTTGAGAGCAGACACTGTGGGCATCAGGAGGCACTGTCCTTAGGAAGCCATGTGCTAAGAAGGCTGGAGGCAAATCCAGGGAAGAACATTCTTTTTACTGCTCCTGCTGGCAGGGGGTTGAGGTTTACTGGCCCCATAGAATGACGTAGCATGAACTCACTGTTGCAGCCCCTTGCTCAGACTCTCCTTGATGTAGCAGAGGCACCTGAGGGGCCGTCACCAGGAAGCTTGTGTGATGCCAGGAGGGTGGTAGGGGCCAGTGGCCCAAGGGGAATTGGAGCCTACAGAGCCCCGTGCCAAGGTGCTGGTGGTGACAATTCCATGCTTGCAGCGTGATGCTCTGCCTGGGCTGCAGCAGCACCTTGTGCCCTTGCTGCTGCTGCTGCCTGAGGTGCTTCCCATCCCCACGTGGAATGCCTTGGTGACCGTGTGCTCCCTGTGCAGGTGCGGATCGAGGACGACATCGTGGTGACAGCCACCGGCATGGAGCTGCTCACGTGCGTGCCACGGACTGTGGAGGAAATAGAGGCTTTCATGGCAGAAGGCCAGAGCAGTGCCAAATCATTTGACTGCCTCTCCAGCCAAAAGCAGTAAACTTCAGGATGATACTTACTGCCTCAACTAATCAGTCATCCTTCTGATTTAATGCTGCAGCATATAAAATAAAATGCATCCAATTCTTAATAGCAGGAGAGGCAGGCAGGCTATTAGCTGGAAAAATTCACGCATTAAAAATGAAGGTAGGAGGCCCAGGTAACTCAACTGCTGCTTGCAATCAGCAGTTTACGTGACCAAGTGGCAGCTAAATAGCCCTGCTGCCTTATCAGTGGGGCTTATAATTCTGTCAGATCTCAGCTCAGATGTATCTTGCAATTAAATCTGAATTTTGATGATTGAGACTCTAAACCACCAAATGGATTATCTGAAAGCTATGAGCAATTGTAACACTCTTAAGTCCTTTTTTAAACTTCATCACAAGTACTGCGAAAAACAGAAATAAAAATCAGTTGTTCTCAGTGGACATAATGACATATTTTTCTTATGGATCTGTATCCATGCAGTAAGCAGAACCAAATTTTTATTAAAATTCATTTTGGCATCATTTGTGTTCACAACTTCGTGGTTATTATGCTTTTCTGCTCCAGTTCCTGCTTCTTTATCTGACCCAACTACCAATTTGTGTTCTGCAAACTTTGACCCTTCACTAGCCAGAGTTTTCTGCTCTGGATAGTGGCTGTACTGATCCTTCACACACAGCCCCATGCTCATTAGATTTGTTCATCTATTTGTTCCTTAAAAACATAGAGTGCTATGTGTTCGTGACCCTTAAAAGTTGAAAGAAGGGAATATCTTTGCTGCAGGGCTCATGGTCATTCAGCAGCATATGCTGTGCATCATGGTAGCGTTGTTTTTAACTGTTCAGTGTTAGACAGTTCAGAATGAAATAATGTAAATTTTATTTGGATACCTTATAAACATATTAATATTGGTCACAAAATTATTTTCCACTTATGCAATATTTAAATTACCAAGAGACACTTTTCTTTACTGTAGGTATTTGTCAGCTTGCAGGATAATAAATACATTTCTTGAATCATAAAATAGCACTAGGTGCTGGTAACTACATAAAAATAACCTTTCTCACTCTACATACACATCAAAACTCCTGTTCAATATTCAGATTCTTTTGCAGTTTGACTGCAAAGCCAGTTCAGAACATCGCTCTGCTGTGTTGGGGGGAGCTGAAGCCCCAGCAGAGCATCAGGGCCTTTCTGGATCTCACTGCCTGCCAGCTGAGGATTTTCCCACTGAAAGGATCCACTGAGTGGGTATCTCAGCACCTTGGTGTGAGCAGCTCAGCTCTGCTGCTCACACCTGGCCACTGCCCCATGGGTGACGGGATGGACTGTGAGCTCCTGCAAGTGCCGAGTCTCACGTGGGGGGCACAGCACAGCAGGGGCTTGGTGGTGTCAGAAACCACTGCTGCTGCCTTGGTGCCTGGCCCCCAGCACTGGATTTAGGCCTGAAATAATTTCCTCAAAAATGGTCCCAGACGTTGCTCTAGGAGAGCTCCTTTTGCTCAGCAGGTCTGTCTGTGTGACAGGAACCCGCTCTTGATTCCCTGCAGTGTGGTGATCCATCGCTCTGTAGGAAACTTCGTGTGGGAGACCAAAGAAACCTTGTGAAACAATCCCGAGGACTTCATTAATGTCACTCAATTAATAAATAAGCCTATTTACATTTTTAGACATTTCTTGACATTGGTTTGTGAGAGGCAAGTGCGGGAATTCTTGACTGTGAAGGGAAAGAGTTTTTTCAGAAAGGGAGGTTGTGAGATCAGAAGCTTGTGTGTGCTGCTGCATTGATGTTCCTGCTGTAGTGACTGGAATCTTCCACCTCTGAAATGCAGTACCTGCACAAGGACATCAGGCTTTGCTTCAGTAGCCTTGCAGATGTGAGAACACAGAGACAATTCTGGCATTGCTCTGAACTCATCTGCCCCCAAAACTCAGGTGCGAAACAGTGCTCGTGGCCTCAGCCCCGTTCCCTCCACAGCCAAATGTTTTCCTGCCGCGGGCTCTGAACACACCCAGGGGATGCTTTGGGCTCTCCGAAACCTGCTGTTGCTTGCGTTCAGCAGCACTCACTATTTTATAGTAACACTGAACAGCTTTTGAAAGAAGGAGAGCTTTGCAACTGTTTGAACTAAGCCGTGGTCCCGGTGTAGGTAAGAGGCCTTCGCTGCCTGTGATGAATGTTGGCAGGAGCCGGGCTCGGCGGCTGCCGAACAGGTCTGGCAGCGCCGGGCTCGGCGGGAGGCAGAACCGGTTCTGCTGTGGGGCGCGGCCGCTCCGCACCCAGCTCCCCGCTCCGCCTGGGGATGCGTTTTGGTCTGCGATGGGGCACCCTCTCCCATTTTCCTTCATCATCAGACCCACGAACTTAGCGAATATAAATTTCATCCTTCGTTCCAGAAGTTTGTTCTGTAATTATGATCATTTTTATCCACTTAAGCAAAAAGTGAATTAGACCTTTTTTTTTCCTAAATGGGG